>OY720445.1:57252302-57608265 GCA_963082915.1 Dolichopus griseipennis
AAATCTAATCTTATCAATTTTTAATTTAATAAATACCAAATTAACTTTGGTAAGTGATAAAGATTAGTTCTATTTTCACTTTCTGATTTGCATTATCATCACTTTATCAAACTCTAGTTTATACAAGTTAAAACTTAAATGTAATTTGAGTAATTTTATAATAAGATAGTTAAAAATAAACCTATCTAAGAGTTCATAACAAAATTTTGTAACTTATATTTAACTATTCATGTAAAAACCACTATAAGTATTACCAAATAAACTTCATATTACATACACTTTCAAAATAATCTATGTTTTATGTAATGAATTCCTTAAAAATAAAAAAACTATTTATCATCAAGTACTATAACTATATTATAGAAAGTGTTACATTTATATTATGTTTATTCACATTTCCTGGTAACACTAAAATAAATCTAGTTTGTTTCTATAAATTCTTTCAGTTAAAAAAATATCTTTATCCTTTTGACCTTCCTTTCACTTTAAGACCATTGATCAAATTATTTAATCCTTTATTCTCCATATAATGTATATCCTTAAGTCAAAACATGCTTGTTTTCATTTTTTATGTTTGTTGTTAACAAGAAACTTTACAGTTATTTTGGAAGTATAATATGTATCTTTAAAATACATTATGTATATGAATATAATTTCTAAAATTTGCTCTTTTAGGTACCAACATTCTTTACATAAAACAAGTTTTAAAATAAAAAAAAACTTATATTTTTAAGTTATTACTTATGTAACTGTTAAAAAAGAATTTACATATAGTTATACATATGAATATTTATATACATATACTTGTTTTTAAAAACTAAGTATCGAAAAGTTTAAGGGTATTAATATAAGTTCTATGGTTATATTTTTTGAACAATTTTTATACTTTTATAGTGATTTCATTTGACACTGACATGAGAAATTCAACACTAACGTCAGCTGGTAACTGGTTTTTCTTTTATATTATTTTTTCTACTAATGAAATGTTTAAAGTTTACTTTAGATGTTCCCAAACAAATAGATTTGTCAATTTCATCGTTATTGTAATAAAGTAGATGGCTTTTGTATGGCTTGCTATCCATCAAGAACTAATAGATGAAAGTCCTGCACAGACTCGGTTCTAAATTTTTTATTATATGAAAATTTCAGAAGTAATTTTCCAACTCACAGACAGATCTTTTCCTTTGGGAATTAGATTTTTTTTAGAATAGTTATAATTGGACTGGATATAAAAGTTTGCTCCGACTGGACACAGTTTCATAAACTGAAGTACAAAATAGATTCTCTTTATGGTTTTATATTAAACGAGGAAGGCAGTAAAGCAAACTTTTTAAATCTATTGTCCGCACGAACATAATATAAAATAAATATTAAAGTACTTATGTATGCCAGCCATTCAAAGCTCTTGCATCAGAACAACTATATTTTACACAAACTTTAGCCATTAAATTAAGCCCCTTTTGTCAGAATTTCAGACACTCATCCTTAATAGGTATAGATTTATGATCATTTGAAAATAAGGTAGATTATAGTTGCTGTGTATTTAAATACAGTTAAAATTTTTCAAAACTGCGAAAAAATTGCTTGTCAAATTAAAATACATACAGATTTTAATTTTCAAACAAGGAGTCTTATTAGTTGCAAAGATCAAATCAAAAAATTCGCAAGCGAACGTGCCATATTACTTTAATTGCTTACTTTTGATTTCAACTTTGTAGTGTGAATAGTTCTAAAAATATTTAGGTACTAAAACTTGTATGGCAGCTCTCCGAAAATGGAGCCTTTTATATTTTTTCAGTATATAATTTTCATCATCCCAGTGTTATTAGTTTAAAATAAATTGGTTCAAAAAAGTTGTATGGCAGCTGCCCGAAAATTAAACCTTAACTATTTGAAAATTAATAGAAATGCTGCCCTATTATATAACCTAACCTTTTTAATTTTCACCTTACTAGTGTATCTATAGTTTTTAGAAATTAATGTAGGTTCATAAAATTTGTATGGTACCTCCCCGAAGTTTTGGTCCGATTTTAACCAAATTTCAATACTTTAGCTCTTTTAGTTTTCGATTTATTGCCTTGACGGACGCCAGACACACACAGTCAATTGATTTACTTTTCGATATCTCGCATTTTTAGATCGATGTGTTACAAACGGCGGAACTTCGTTCGAACTTCGTTCAAAGGTCATCTACGATACTTTCTACATAGATCAAAATATTCGCAGTTGCGACTTTTTCGGAATAGTTACTATGTTTGCATAGTTAATGCATAACTAATCATTACTGTTCATCATATGTTTATTAGTTCTAGTTACAACATTAGCATTAGCAAGGTACAACCTTTTTTTTGTGTTAAGTTCGGCACAGAGTTTTAGAAGTAATATAACAAGTGATGAAAAAAACAAGGGTTTTTAAAAAGCAAATTTTCAAAATTATATAGGGTTTGTTACTGGGTATTTTATCATTTATTTTTATAAAAATACATATAAAAATAAATGATAATATTAAAATTTAGCTATTTCATCAATTTAATAATTATGAATAATAGTGAAATCAATACTTAGAATATAATCCCAATGTACTCAAAACAACCTGTTAACAAGTGCGAAATATAATGTTGGAGCTTCAATGCTAACGTTTAATTTTGGAAAAACATAGACGAGTGTATAAGTTACTGTTTTATAAAAGCATAAAAATTTTAATTTTTAAATCCTAAAGCCTTTGAATGGGGAAGGTTCCCAAATTTTTGCTAAGCTAACTTATGTTGACTATCGAGGATCTGCCCACCCCCTTCTATTTTTATAGGTTCTAGGAAATCAATTGTAAACTCCAGCTAAATTTTGGAATTTTACCTAGAATTTTATTATCTAAGCAAAAATGTTTGAAACTAAGAGATAATTTCTTCAATTTAAAGAACCCCTTTTAAATTTCAATAAAACATTTAACATATGTTGAAATATAATACTGCAGCTTTACATTTTGTATATTTGTAAAAAAAAAAATTTAACTGTTATTTAAGTTACAGGTGTTTAAAAATAGCAAAATTTTAATTTTTGAGCCCTTATAGCTCTTAAACAGGGGATCTGAAAAAACAATTTTGTTAACTGACTCCTTCTAATTTCTAAGGATCCAACTTTTCCCAAAAATTTCAAGACCCTAGCTGGAACCGTTTAGAAGATATGTGTGGCCAAACATTTTGCAAAAATTTAGTTTTGCATAATGTAAATTTTAGTAACGTATGGCAACTCTATATATTTTAACAATATATTTTTGAAAAGTCTATTAAAGCTTTTTACCGTTTTCAGATTGAAAATACATCCAACAGAACTGTTGTAATAACAATTTAAATATAGGGCTTTTTCCATACGGACGGACAGAGTGAAGCTATATAGGCACATTTTTACAAAATTTTTTGAAAATGTGCTAAAAATTAGTACATCAAAAAGCTGAAATGAATTAATAAAAAACGTTTAACTTGTAAGGTAACAATAGAAACTTATAGATATATATATTCCAACCACCGGCCAATAGCAATTATTTTAATTTAGTTTTGAAAACTCCAGTTTAAAAAAAGGCTTATGATATTTTGATTGCACATGTAATATGAATGATAGATAACACGGTTTTAGGAGTCTAAGATCAACCGGTGATCTTCTAACATACCTTAGCAAAAAACTCAACACAACTATTCACTGGTTCTGAGGTTGTTGCTCATGATATTTCAAAGATTTTTGAACGGGTATGGCAATCTTTTATAAGCAATTAATCTTGATAATCCAGTCTACAGAGGTTTTCTGTCGAATCAACGTATTGTATCCTTGTCGACAGTTTTATGTATGAATTCTGTCGTTCCATCGACTTATCAGCAAATCTTTCTTTATTTTTATCAACGATAGTTTCGCTGATGACAACACCCTAGGGGCATCCTACGATTGCCTTAAGCAATTCAATGTCACACCTACCACAATCAATCCGAAATAAATGAATTAGCTAAAATAGCTGGTAGGGGTAAAATTAATAGAATTGAGTTAAATACCTCAAAAACTTAAATTTGCCAAATTACTGCAAATGAAATCAGTTTAACTTAATTCTGCTATTTCAAGGAGATAACATATAGCGATCTCATATTGGACTGTCACAATCTTAAATTTCTTTAAGTTACCTCAAAATTCAACACCGCACCTTACGCATTATAGGCGACCTTGTCGAAAAACACTTACCTACTCCACTTTACTGTCGTCGAAATATTGGAGCGATTTCTCTGTTATCGTGACATAATTATAGAATTACTGAACCAAAACATAATATCGTTTTGTCATGACAAATTCTCGCTTTTATTCAAATGAAAAAGAATTTTATTAAAAATCTGGTATTACAGAATTTGAATTTTCAGAATATTCGATAAGTGTAACTAATTTAGTTTTTTAATTATCGACGATTGATTAATAATCTAGTAAAAAAAACTCAAGTACCTACGAAATATTATAAAATTAAATACTTAAAAAACTGAATAACTTACAATTTTTTAAAAGATCACAGCCACAATAAAATATGTTCTCTTTACAAAATTGCATCAGTATTTGTAATCCGATTAAAAAGTATTTTTTTTTTTATAAATTATTTTCTTAAAAAATAACTCAATTAATACTTTAGAATTTTAGATGAAAATCAATTTATTAAAAAAATATATTTTAAAGAAATTTTTCTTATTTTTTTTTTTTTTTAATTCTAAATAAAAAATTTTATACTTATATAATTTTTTTTTTAGTAAAATAATTATTTTACAACTTATTTTAATATATATTTTAGGCACTTTTCAAACTATTTTTGAATAATCAAAGGTATTTAAATACGTTTTTATATAAAAAAAAAAATAAACCGATTATTTTATTATAATTTTTTTATTTATTCACAATTAATTAATATTTTAAACATTCGTTAATATTAATTTAAAAAAAAAAAAAACAACTGTAAAATCAATTATAAAATTTTTCACTTAAACATTGTTAATTTCATAATTTTTTAAATCTTATTTCAATTGAATTTAATTAAATATTCTATATTATTTCATAATATTGTATTAATTAATATTTTCTATAGAATATTTCATTAAATCTAGCTACATACATATATAATATAACCCCACTTTATAACGATCACATTTTTTAAAAAGCTATTTATTACATTATTTTCTCATTTAAATAATTCACCACAATCTACTCTTTTCTTTACCCCATTTTGTTTTCAGACAATGTTCAGTTTGTTTGTTCAGACAATGTTATATTACTCTTGTTTTTTTTTTTTTTTATTCAACTTATAAAATTTGTTTTAATTTTTTTATTATTTGTAGCATTTTTATTTATTATTTAATTTATTTGCAATTAGAGGGGGAAAATGGGGATATTTTCAAAAAAGCATTTCGTATTTTAAATTTGAATTCAACACTTTTTAGGAATCAGGTAAAATACATGTGTTTTTATTTGTTGTTATCATCAAAATGTATATTCATCGTGTTGAATAAATTCACCACGATAAAAACAATATATAAATTAATATATAATAAAATGTATAATATATAATATATTATATAACAGTATACTGTATAATATAACCTCTCTTGTATTGCTTATATGACTTTTGTTTCTATACGGAATATAAACTTAAAAAAAAAAAAAAATGTACATAGTGTGTTGAATTTTACCGGATGTTTGTTCTTTTTGTTCTTATTATTGTTGTTATTTATTTTTATTACGTTTAATATTATTATTGTTGTTGTTGTATTAATCATACAGGTTTTTTTTAATATTTGTTGTTGCTTTCATTTTATCTACCACTATAATATTTTAACTGTAGTCGTGGTTTGTTTTTTCTGTCTTATACTCTTTATATTTTGATTATTATCATACAAATTGTTGCTGTTGTTGTTGTTGTTGCCTTTAGAATATTACAAAAAAAACAACAAAAATAAAACAAACAAAAACAAATTTTAAACGTCAAAATGAAAATTTTTCAAGGTCGAAATGCATCCACAGCAAATATTAAAATATCAATCAATATCAATAAAAATAAATATCAACAATATGAATACAAATACAATATACATAAAATAAAAAAACAATTAAATGAAATATAAATAAAAATATTAATATATATTATAAAATAATAAATGAAAAATTTTATTAAAAAATTAAATTAACAATTTATTAAAATTAAAAATGAATATTTGGAATATTAGTTAAAAATAATAATGTTGGAAAAAATACTAAATTCATTTTAATAATAATTAAAATCTGACATTTATAATATTATGTGAGTATGTATGTTGTTTTAAAGTACAAAATGAAGCAAAAATGGTGGGTATTTAAAAAAAATAAATTATAGTAAATAAAAACCTATTCAATTAACTCTTAATAGGTAACTCATATTAAGTGCAATATTAAAAAAAATGCACTCTCTTATAGGTATTAAAAAATTGAATATCCTTTTTGTTTGATATGAACTTACAGTTATTTCAAGATATTTGTAATTGTATTGCAGTTAATATATATGTGTATATACAATTATCGATACAATATTAAAATTTATAGAAATGTCAAAGTTCAATTAATAATATTAAATTGAAGTTAGCTGTTGTTACACATATATAATTTTTTGCACAATTTAAATTTCAATTGATAAAATTATTTGCAATATTGATGTTTGATATTTTATTTTAAAACTTTTTGACAGTTGTACACATTGAAAATAAAAACAAGTTTTTTTTGTTGACACTTCAAAGAGAATTTTTCTATAGTTTTCTTATATAATTTTTTTTTTAAAAATCACGTTGCAATTTCAACAATATAGGCAAATAAAAAAAATTTCTTAATTCGATTATATTTAATTTAAAAAAACAAGTTCACTTTAGTTTCATTTTGTGTTGGTTGTTTTTGCAATTTTTACTAAATATTCGAACTCATTTTGATTTATAAGTTTTTAATTGAATATTATTAGTCATTTTTTGTTGTTTTTGACTTTTCTTTAATATATTTTCAAAGTTTTTTAAATTTAATTTTATAATATTTATATAGTTAATATAATTTATATTAAATGTTTGTTTTTGTATTTATTTTTTGGCATTTCAAAAAAACACCACCAAAATAAAAACATGCAATTTAGTACACGCATTTTTATTATGACGATGTTTTTAATGTTTTTTTATACATATATTTTTGTTGTTTAAAATAGAATAAATAGAAAACACAAACAATTGTACAATGTACTTATGTACATATTATTATAATAATAAATAATAATAATAATAATCGACAACGACGAAGATTGTTTACGTCAAAATCCGACTGAATGCGATGAATATAAAATGCGCACTAAGAAACAGAATAATTTTTTTTTTTTTTATTCGATTTTTGTATTTGTTTTTATTGTTGTTTTCTACTTTATATGACTCTTTTTTTTTACAATAATAATGGAATATATATATATATATATATATATACATTATACAACAACGACAACAAACAACTACAACACAATATAGTAGTACAATAACAAAATAATATAAAAAGCTTAATTATAAAGAGTGTAAATTTCTCCCCTATATGCTCTTCTTAATGTACTTAATATATATATTAAAATATAATATTATAATTTTTATATATATTCTATAGTATATATATATATATACAAATTATAAATCAGAATTTAGATTTTTGTATTGCTGGAAACGTAGAAACAACAAAAAAGGATGATGTTATACTTTTCTCTCTATCGCAAAAACAAAAAAAAAAAACAAAAAACAAAAACAAAAAAAGATAGAATCGTGGTGAAAAATTAATAATGAAATTTAACTGCTTTGTATAGATAGACTCTCTATACAGTACAGACAGAATTAACACAAGCATAAAATAAATTATTTTGTAGATTAAGTGGGTACCTACCTAGGTACTATACAATTTTATTTTAAAGGAATTATTTTAAAAAAAAATAAATTATAAATCTGAGCAAATAAATGAAATAATGAAATCAATTTATATTTTAATAAATTTTGAATGTATATATGTATGAATAATTGTTTTGTTTAATGTTGGACTGGTTATCTCACATTATAGACAGATCTGTTGAGTGATAGGCAGGAAAGTCAACAACTATAGTTAAAATTTTTTTAGGAAGATCTAATTTAACATTCTATACAAACTTTTGGAGATCTCTAAAGTCTAATAATTGAAATCAATCAATTTTAAGTGAATTGATGGCACATGGAGATTTTTAGTGTACAATAAGCTTAGTTTTTAGATAGAGTAAAGGTTATAATAACTAAAAGTATATATTTAATAGAATCGTTGGTTATAGTTAAGTTGCTAAAAATACTTATTTTTTGTATTTTTGTTGTATTTTTTGTTGCAAATTGTATTTAAAATACTATAAGCTTCATAACTTAAAAATGATTCAGAATATATCTAGAAGTAAATATTTATTTGTATGTTTGTACAGGAAGAACTCCTAAACTGCGGAGCCGATTATCATGAAAATTTGGAAGTTTTGTTAAAATAATGGGATTTGATCGATTGACTTCAAATTTTATATACACGTTGCTCTTTGACAATAGAATTGACTCTGTTAACAGACTTGGAAATTGTTAACCCATATTGGCACGACGATTGGTCAAAAAATTTTTTTGAAGGGAATTCAATATTGCGAAGTAACGCTTTAACCTAAATTAAAGTTTCAAGAAAAAATTTATTATGGTTTGATGGATTGACTTTAATTAGAAATGATTTGATTGACTTCAAATTTTGTATGTGTTTTTGTTTGACAATGGAGTTGACTGTATTAACAGCATAAGAAATTGTTAGCTAATTCTGGCACGACGATTAATATAAAAAAATTTTGAGGCCTCGGTGATGTACTGCGTAAGCATTGGGTTTATTAACCGAGGGGGTCTGGGATCGAATCCCGGCAGGTCATACAATATTTAATTAGTCCTGACCAAATATATATAGTAAAAAAAACCCATAGACACAGGCAAGTTAATATAAAAGTATCTAATATAAAATATATGATATAGACAAAACAAATAATATTACTTATAAAATAATATAAGTAAGTAATAAAAGCGAATTATGTCCAATTTTGTGAAAAACTGCTTTGACCCAAAAGAAATTCTCGAAAAAATTTGGGAGAGTTCAGTTTACCTTGTGGCACAATTTATCAGATGTAATTTTTATGTCAATTTTTTTAATAACGTCAACTTCATTTTAAAACCCATTGAGAGGCGTTATGATAGTACTCAATATCATAAAAATTTAATTTTTCCAAAAAAACGATGTCAAAAAATTTGTAATTTGTTTTGCAACAACACCTGTATTTAGTTCAGTTTCCTTGGATTAAGAAAATTCGCATTTTATAGAAATAGTTTGGCACTAGTAGGACACCTTCTTAATATGAATTATCATGATTAGGAAGTTTGAAGCTTCACTTTTGCAAGTATTCTTTCAGTAGATACTTAAAGATGTTAAAAATTTTGAAAACAAATTTTAAAAAACGTTTTCGATCCCTAGCTCACATAGTTTTGAAATTGTTTATTTCTTAACATATAAGGCTTTTATGGTGGATGATGGGTCAATTTAATAGAATTAATTTTATAAAAAAACAGGAAGCAACTACATTAGTAAGCAGTAGCAAAATTTCTTCGATATTCTATAAAAATGAAAGTAGTAATTGTGTTTTTTCCAACAGCGCATAAGGTCAACTGATATCATGCGCGTTGACATTATGGGTTCTCCAGTTTTAAGCACCATTTTTCATCCACTTGCGTCAACACATGGGCACATATAAAACAAATAATAATATGAGTTTTATTTTGGATCTTTTTTTTAAAGTTCAGAAAACTTAACATTTCCACAGGTTACTGAACTGCCAGATTGCTAAGTTCGTTGAATTCATGGGTACCAGAAACAAGTCTTCTGGCCGAATTTTCTATCAAAAACCACATTTCAATTAAAAAAAAATTGGTCATTCGAAACTACTATAATCTACTTCATCAAAAATTAAGAAAATAAACTCATATAGTAATAATGAATCACATGTATCTAAAACGATGAAGACAGACAGACTCATATTTAATGAGTAAGAATAGTTGCTAATAATAATGAGGCATTGATGTTAATTTAAAATGCTAAATCTGAGTATAAGTTGCTAAGTAAATCTGCGGGGTAATTAATGAATTTAAACTGATATCTAATGAAACAAAAACAACTTCCTCAAGACGATTTTCATAAGTAAGAGGAGGTATTGAAATCTCTTTTCATATGACTTTAAACCAAAAATATGCGTAGCGATATTCAGTGGTAATGGATAAATGTATTAATTTTATTATGATCCAATTCGTATGTGTTTATTTATTGTGAAATCGATACAATCACCGACAGCAGAACTTAAAAAATGACTAATCGATGAGTAAATGTGTGATACAATAACATCAGAAAACAAATTGCATTCAAAATTACTAATTCCACTTATAAGTACATCTACTGATTTGTACGCTTTTATTTTTAAGTCATTGATCAAAGCTATGTATTGTTGTCAAAACGCTACCCCAAACTCTAGGAAAACAATACTTTATACACAGTTTTTGAAGATACTAATAATGAGGAAGGATTTTGAACACATGTTCGAAGGTAAGAAAGGAAAGGAAATTAAGCGGGTCTATAAAAAGGATCTCGCTAAAAGTTGAAAATTGTATAAATTAGCAGAAAAGGATTAGAATGAAAGCAAGTTCCATATAACTATTAATTTTAATTTCCAAGATAGTAGACTTGAAGCCTCACTGATGTTGTGTATAATTTGTGTTTTAAAAAAGTATATATAAAATATAAACTTGTGTTGCCCTTTGAGATTTTCATCTAATTAGAAATTTTATTTAAAACATCAAAAAAACATTTTAAAAAATATTGTGAAATTAAATTTACTATATATATAAGTTATTAATAAAAATTACAAATATCCCCCATACTATAGGTTTAAATTCAACAATTTTACAACTTGTAGTATTTAATTTATTATAGATCATACAACTTGGGAGAAGGTGTTGAAAAATGTAATAGTATATTTTTTTTAATAAAATTTATTTTAAAATTGCATGAACCTCTTTTTATTTTATATTTTTTTCACCATAAAATATAAATAAATAATCATGGTGAATTAATTTTTCTATGTATATACATATATATAAACAGTTAAATGTTTAAGTGAAAGTGGAGTTAAAATGTGGCAATAAACTTCCCTTATGATTAAACATTTAATTTGAATTTAAATATACATATACGCATTAGATACAATTTTCACATAAAACAATTCACCACATTTGGTGAAAAACTAAATATTGGGTAGTTTTAGTGGTTAAACGGTTTATAAAATATTAAATGGAAAATTCTATATAAAAGATTGTTTTATTTAATGTTTAATTAAAAATATTTAATTAAATATGAAACTATATGTCTAATGAATAAAATTACATAATATATGTTTATTACATAAGACTACAATTTGTTTTATATATTCAGTTAACAGATAATTTAGATGTGCGATGTTGTATTGTTGTTATTAAATGAAAATCAAACAAGTTGTCATGTATTTATATTTAAGTATATATTGGAAAAATACAATTTGTGGTGGAAAATTAAATTTTAATTTTGGGAAATTTAATTATAAATGTACGAATATTTAATTTTAAATTATTAATAATTTTGAGTAAGGTGTATAACAGAGAATATCTTTGAAAAAAGTTTAGTTTTGTTTTTTGCAATAAGAATAAAAAGTATGATGCCCGGCCAGCGTTTATCAATGGCTGGCTTTTTTAAACTTAACAGAACAAATTAAAACTGTGAAATATTTTTAGTGTTGAAGATTAGTTTCTTAATGGTGGCAAAATATTAAAATAAGACTTTTCAAAATGAAACCAGCATTGGGGGTTTCTTTTATCCGGTTTTACCCTCTGGGGGAGCATAGGGCTTCCACAAAGCTTCTGTAGCGCACTCTTGTAAGCTAGTTATTTCACTTCTGCCCACGTTTTAATTTCCTTAGCGACTAGCCTTCTCTAAGGCATCCTAGATTTACCCACACTTCTTTTTCCCTTCGGATTCCAGGGAAATTATTCGGAGGCATTTATTCTCAAATGCTATGGGGTCTATTTGTTAAGGATTTTTTGAGTAGCTATGTTTCACTGCCGAATTGGGAGTAACGTATTTTTTAATGATGAAATCAAGAATGAATTTAAAATATCCACTCAATCATCTAAATGAGCACCTACTCTAAATTTTTAATCTAAAATTTAGTACATAATACAAAGATACGGTTTATAGTTTAGAGATACATTCAAAACATTTTGGTGCTACTAGTAAAGAGTTAACTGTTATTAGATATCAAATCCTTTAAAAATAATTTAAGTCATAATCGATGAGAGTTCGATTAATTGAAATTGAAGTTTATAAATTTCGGAAAGAGACATTATACATACATATTTTTATTCTTTTGTTTTACGCTATAAAATAAATGTATTTTTAATATAAGTACATATGTGTTGGGTATAACTCTAAATACAAGTAAAAGGCCTTGAAATTGAAGTTACTGAATTAAATTAAAAAAAAAAGGCCATTTTGGCCATGACTCCGTACTTGAACAATTTAGATTAAAGATTTTTTAGATTAAATAAAGGTTGAGTGGCACAGTGGTTGAGTGCCGACCTTTCATGCGGAAAGCCCCGGGTTCCAGTTCTAGTGAAAGTGAAAACTTGTCTGGTTTTCGACTCTACTCAGTTACCATTCGCCTTTGTGTTCAAATTGATGGCATAATCAATAATTAATAATTATATATCTTTAATAAAAAATACATTAGTATAACAATTTAAAACAATGCAAAATATAAACAAATAATTTAATTGAATAATATTACTCGCAGATATAGAATACAATATACCTCAAATACAAAATATTATAACATAAAAAAAAAATAGAATTGTAAATATTGAAAATCTAAGACGTTTCTACATGTTATAAGGCCTAATACTATCTCATGTAAATTTTATGTGGAATTCAATAAGACCAATTTTAATAACCCGAATATAAAATGATCCCCTGTTCCAACATGTACCTATGGTATAGACAGGCTTATTAGCCTAACAGCTGAAAGCTAGCGCTTAAAAAAAAAAAAAAAGACATTATGAACAGATGTATAGCCTAAAAGTTATGCAAAACAATAAATCTTCCCAGAGTGAACAAAAGCGACATCACATTACATTCTCAAGTTCGGCTTTTATTTAAAGGAACTAGAGATAAGCCTCCACAAATTCAATCAAAATACAATAACATCATGAAATACTAATATAAAAAAAATAAAAAAAAAATAATTTTGCACTTTAACAGATAACACTAAAAAAATGTGATAAAAAATTCGATAAGATGTGCATATTTCTGCATTTAAATATGAATTTACATATTGAAAATGACAACTAATTGCGTTTTATTTATTAATTATAATTCATTTGTTATTTATATTGGATGAATATAATCATGAAATTTAAAGAAGTCACGTCTAATATTTAAACAATCAATACGATTCTTTATTAAGTTAGGGTAATAAATCCTCCTGATATTTAATTTCATATTTTTAATAGACTAACACAATATTTACAAAATTCTCTAGAAGTAACCGTTTAGGATTGTTTGATACAATTTAATACACAGGGTGTATTTAAGTGTATTTAAGTGTTACCTGATGTTAAGTAAATAGATGTAATTTAAGATTTTAAAAGAAAATAAAGAATTCCATATAATGGTGAAGTATTAACAACTGCATAAGGTGTGGTGGTGGAGTTGATTCTCAAACTTTTCAAGATATTTGGTAAAACTTTTCCCAAAAAAGCTCATATTACAACTCAACTTATCACTGAACTCACGGGGGGTGAAGTGTATTTAAATGTTGATTAAATTCAATCGTAGAGCGATAGAAAAAATATATCAGCTGCATTTATCTAAAACATTGCAACCATAGATAAAGGGAAAGAGATACTAACGACAATTCTTTTTTTCAAACTTACACCTAATTGACGACCCTTCTGTCCAGGTTACTTTCACTTCTCTTAGCACTCGTCGTAATATTGGAGCTTTAACCCACTTTTATAAATATCTTGTAGGTATTGACACTTGCTCTATTAAATTAAAATCAATAATACCTCCCTTTTAACAATTTCAACGCAACACCAGGGAGGCCTCAAGGGCTCACTTCTACACACTGGGAATCCCTAGGTGGGCCAAAACTGGTTATGGAAACTCAATTATTGTGAGAACTGCTAGAATATTGAACATTCTTCCATCCAATGTGTACATAGACCTTTATACAATTTGCAACGTTTTAAAAAGAACTTAAATAAGTTCGTTTCTAAACTAACATGGAACTTTCTTCTTTTATCCTATGTTCCTTCAAACTCCTCAGCCCCAAGCCAAGCTTACATATCTATTTTTTAGCTATGTATAAAGGCATTCGTTTTTCTAGAGTTTGACTATTCACTTCGTGTCAATTATTAGTTTCTCATCCCCTAGGTTACAACAAATTATATCGTTGTAGTTAATAAAACCAATTTTAAAATTGAAAAATATCTATAATCCTAAATCTTCAAATGTCAAATTTATTTTTGACATCTTGAATCTTATTTTGCTATATTTCGTATATATTTCGAAACACTCTGTACCAAACTAGATATATTCTACATTTATATATGTACACACATTTATACAAATGAAATATGATTCGATAAAAGGCACAACAAAAAAAAATTAAAAACATACTAAACTCATATATTGCGCCTTAAAATGACATTTAATAAGTGAATCACAAATAATAATTGTTTATGCAACCTCTGTTTATCATTATTTTTAATGAATTTCGCAAATTATTGAAAATACAATTATGTAATCTTTGGTATACAGTATTTATATATATACATATATATAAATGTATGTATATCGTATATTGTATGTATATTGTATGCTTATGTAGGTATACAATCATTGAATTATAAAATAAATTTATGAGTAAATATAGGTTCATATGAACTAAATAAAAAGAGTTGATTCATATCATCTTAATTATTTCAAAAGAAACGTTTTTAAACTAAGAAATATATTCGAATATGTCTAGTTTGCATTGATATATGTTTATATATAAGTTAATATATTGTCAAATGATTTGTTACTCATAAATTGAAAAAAATAAATATTTCTTAACTTCAAATAAAATTAAGTATTTATATCAATTATCTATATTTGTTTAGAAGAATATGAAGTTATGAAGAAATAATTTGACATTAAGATCTTAAGATTTTTTCAAATAGGTGGGAATTGTTTACTATAGAAAAAATTTTGGATGCTGTAAAACACAGTTTCTATATACAACTACTTAGTTAAAGTTAATTTCGTGTTTCCGTGGATAGAACAATACTATTAGAAATTTTTTTTGAATGGCGGAATACAAGGAAAAAAAATACATGTGGTTATATTATCTGTCATATAGAATGCAATTCACCGAGTGTGAAAAATTAAAAATTGATATTCATAATGTTTCATTTGGAGTAATACATCAGGATAGTTCTCATGGTCCAACACTATTTTCCTGCTACATTAGTGATTTGAAACCCATTATGTATGCAGATGACCTGGCAATAGTTTATAGTGGTTGTATGAATATTTGGAGAACGTTATAAACCTAGCTTTATCAATGATTAGTGAATGGATGAAAAAGCATAAATTGACTGTCAATATAAAAAAACAAAATTTTTAAATGTAATTTTTAAAAATAAAAGAAACCTAGATGTCAATATTAGATTCAATAAATGCAAACTAGACAGGATGAACTCTTCTAAATATCTGGGGGTGACAGTTGATGTTGATGCCGTCGTTATTATAGTTTTTTCTATTGATTATTTTCTATGCACTGTATCAATTTTATTTTGTTATATATACTCTATACGAGTATGTACGAGACCCCAATAGCTCTTTGAGAATTGAATTGAATAAACAAAATAAAATAAATAATTTGAAATTAAAAATTGATTCTAACTTATTCTAATGTAATTCAGTAATATTTTATTTTGTAGAATCACTGAACTACAGCCTATTGGCACTGAAACTGACTGTGAATGAAAGAAGGCTATTTTTTATGGAAAGAATTGAAAACTTTTGATTTTGATAGCCTATCTACAATAAACTCTCTCGTTTCGCTCTCGAGACAGAGCTATCTGTCAAACTAAGTTAAGCGTATTGAATTATATGAAAGTCTCTACAATAGACGCAACCTTAACGCAGCCATTAAAAAAGTTGTTTAATTTTTACCTTTTCGACTTTCTCTACGTATTCAAATGTCAAAAGATTGAACGGTAAAGTGTCAAAATAACAAAATATATTGTCAAAATAAAAATTATCAATTTTTTTTCTATCTAGGGTTAATTAATATAAAAATAAACTATTGAATATTTTTTAATTCATGAAATTTGTAAACAAAACAATGTCAAAAAATGCTGTCATGTACATATCATTGTAGACACTTCTTTGTTGAGTACGTATTGAGAACGAAACAAGAGCGTCATTGTAAATAGGCCATAAAGGTCTTTCACGATTAGAATTAAGAATGCCATGATGAATTGTGTCGGTGTATAGTGTTGAATATCATTCCATAATTAAGAACCTTATGCTGTGTTGTTGAATATTAAGATAAATGTTAAAATACAACCTGAAATCAGAGTTCCCAAACAAATTATTAAGTTGGCAAAACCATTTTCATTAAAAATTCCAAATAAAGATATTCGGAAATACATGAATGGAGCTCTTATGAAATCGAAATATTACAATGTTGAACTTTTCTGGGTAGTAACGTAATAAATTTTATCAAATGATTTACACTAATGCAAGATAAGAGTTTCATTATGCGTCACCAAATTTTTTTTTTCGACTTTGATTTGCTGGCTAACCAGAAATAATTTTTTAATATCTCTTATCAAAATGTATACGTCTTAAATGTATGTAATTTATACATTGATAATTCAGACCGAAAAATTTATACCAAATGTATGTATTGTACCTAAGTTAATTGTTGAAAAAATTAATTTAATTCTACAGATAGGACACATATTTCAAGAACAGCTAATTTTTTTAATTTAATCTGGTGACCTTGGAATGTTTAATTTTGCTTATAACAAGCATATATTTTAGTTCATTTAATGAACTTTCGCATTAATATAACTGATTAAATCATATTTTAGAATTGCTAATGTTTTTTTTTTGGATTCAATGCGAAGGAGATTAATGTTTAATGTTCATGTTGATATATTGTCGAAAAATTGACCTTATAAAATTCTTTTAACTAATATATTTAAATTGGCAAACATTTTGATATAAGTTTCTATTAAAAAATATTTTAATCTACATACATAATATTTTAGTAAAACATATAGTACATGTTTTTGAACCGTTGATAAAATTAAAATTTGCCAACTTAAATCGTTAGTTTTTTTTTGTTCTGTTTCGTTCTGCAGACAAGAATTAGTAATCGAAGGAGAAGGGAGGAAGGCTTCAGTGTATTATTTAATGTTAAAGATTTAATTGAATTCAATTTCAAAAACCTCAGTTTTTTTTTTAAATAAAGACACTCCGGTAAATATAACTAAAATTAGTTAAATATTTTAATAATTAAAAAACTAACTTACATTCCTTGTTCAGGAACTGTGCATTGGCGCATTATATTGTTCAAAAATGAACCAATCAGTTTCAATGAATAGCTCTACAATTGATGACCGCAGCTGATTAATTATTATTTTCAGAGAACACCACACGACTCCACAGATCGCTGAAAAAGTGTTTTGCGGTCAACTGAAGCCAAACAAATGTCGCAGAAGTGTTAAGAACATGCTTTTGCACCGAACGACGCGCTTCTTATTATCTTTTTCGAACAGTTGATGTCGATACTGACATTACGATTCCTCTAATTCTGGCGTGGTCTGCTTGTAATTTAATGGATTTGCTGCGAAATACCAGAAATTTATTTTCAACTACAGTAGATTTTCTTTTTCTTTCAGATACCTTATTGCGTTCCTATCTTCTCAGCGTTCTTACGAGTAAATAAACTTCCTTTCCATAAAGCGATGGTAACTCCATTTTCCAAAACACTTAATTTTACAATTTTTTTATTTTTAAACTAACTTGTTCAACTTATTATTTCACATTAAACACTTCTTTGGAAAATTAACTTATTTATAGCCAGATGTACGCGCTAGAATTTAGTAGTGGGGGTAAAGTTTTTTTAAGAATTCAAACTGTCCGGAATTTATTGAACAGTACTATAAGATTGGATTTTTTAAAATAATTCTCAAAATATTAAAACTATATATTAAATAACAAGAGATAAGCTTACCAGATATTTTTAAATTTAATTTAGTAAAGTTCACTTACCTGCAAAGAAAATAATAAAAAATATTTATATTAGTTTGATTACTTAGTATATATAATATATATTTAAAAATTTTTATAATATTTAAAATATTTACACATCAAATTTTTTTACACATGAAATTTAAAAAAAAAAAAATTTTAAGGGCTGATGTGTTTTGTACATGTTTATAATAGCAAAAATATGTCGACAGGTTAAAGATTTTGAGAGTCTTAAGCAGCAGTTTATTTTCCTTTTAACATTACCGGCAATTAAACGAAAAGCAATTGTATTAAAGATGTTTTAAAAGAGTTTAAAAACTATTCTTTGTTAAAGTCTTTCCCTGCTTTGTAAATGTAAGTCATTAAATTGTCTCGACACCTTTTATATCAGGGCTTATTTAGAGCTTAAGATTTCCCTAAATTAGGAAATGATTATTGAAATATGTTTACGTTTTTCTCCAAAAATACAGGCATACAAACATTTATCCTCTTACCGCGGTGGAGTATTTAGTGACAAGGACTCCTATTTGGAGAATTGAAACATGCGATTTGATCTCTAAGTCAATAATTTTAAGTCCCATTTATTTCTCCTACTTTTAAAACCATCACCCCTATTCTAAATTCCCTCGTAGACTTTCTACGAAAAATTGGCTGCGCTACGAACAAAAACTTCTAGTGATTCCAAATTCCCTCGTAGAAAATTAAATTTACAATGGCAACTTTGACGTTTGAATTAAGTTTTTTAAGTAATGATGATTATTGTTTTTAATTTTGTAAACAATTAAATAAAAATGTAAATTCATTTAAAATTTTAATCAATTTAAAAATGTAAATTCACAAAAAATAACTGATCACGAAATAATATGAAGTACGAATATGGTACGAATGAATATTTCTTTCGTAGACTTTTGCATTTTTCGTAACGTTAAGTCAAAATTGAGAATCACTTTTTCGTAGATTATCTCCGACTTAACCGTACGAGGGAATTTAGAATAGGTGTGCATATGTTGTTTAAATGCAGTTGCATACACATGCATTTTTAAAGGATTACAGTGCTACATACAACTCTAACAAAGGTTATGAAGGTTCTTTATAACCTTTTTATTTATTAATAAATGTTAAGAGTGTATAAATAAGAGGCTTTATAGCATTTGCCAGCCAAAATTTTTATAGTTAAATGTATATCGTGGTTTTATCGAATTAAAAAAAAATTGGTACCAATCAAAATTTTTCGAAAACCTAAAAATTTTAAGCTATCTATAGTTACATCACATATCTGAGATTTTCATTATTTATTTATGAACATTCCCCTGCCACATACAATGTGAAACGTGAGTGATTCAGCTTTTCCTTTTCAAGTGTGGCAGGTATATTTTATATTATACAAATTATATTTTTTTTATTAGAAATGATCCAAACAGGGCTTGAACCCGAGACTTTTGGATTTTAATAACCGCCGTCCTAACCCCTACGCCACCGATCGAATAGATTTTAATTAATCCGAATACAATTTATTATTAATTGACATCGCTAAATTCATAATTAATTAGAAATTTCAATAGTTCAGATATTTGGTTATTTAAAGTTTTCACAACTAACATTTATAACCCTCTTTAGATTTAATTTAATTGGAATAGGACATTCTAGATGCCTGGAAAATTAGTAAGATACCTTGGCAAATTAAAATTGTAAATAATTTACTGGATTAGAAAATAAATTATCCTTCGATTTTTTTCTAAATCACATAAATAATATAAAATATAATAAATCGGATAAATATCTTTAATTTACGAGTTCAAATCAATCGTCCTTCTCTTTCTTTTTTTTTTAAACTATTCCATAGAATTTTCAAAGAAAAAATTAAAAATAAAAATAAAACAAAGTCTTGTGTTATAAAAGAAAAATTTTAAGAAAGAAATTAATTTTTTTTTCCCATTTTCTTTGATGAAAATCATCATCATATACTTATGTATATATACCTAAAAATTACATACACATAAAATATATATATTAATAAATTTCGTTGTTTTTCCTCTTGAGCGCTTAACGAACACAAAAAAAAAAAGAAGAAGGAAAAAACTAAAAAGAACATACAAGGCAGGCAAAAAATAATAAGAAATCAACTTATTCATTCTTATGTATAGAATCTTAAAAACTTTTTTAAGAATCTTTTCATTATTATGGCACTTTGTGGCTTGTTTTCTTCTTCTGATTTTTATTTTTTTATTACTACTTTATTATTATACTTTTTTTTTTCATTTGTTAGGCCTTACTAATATTATTTTATATATATACATAAACACATATATTATATTGTAGATATTAAATATACACATAAAAAATATAATCGTCATCATTGTAGTCAGCAACATCATCATTCTGAGACATACTCAAAATGTTAAGAAATGAGAAAAATTTTTAAAACAAAAACACGAAACGCTGGAACAGAGGAAAGAAAAACAATAAGAAATCTATTGCTTTTCCTATATATTAATAGTATATAAAATATATACATATATCTTTTAAATGTATGTATATATACAAATGTATTCCATTAAACCTACTAAATATCTTTGAATTCTATTTCATTACCTTACTCCCTTATTTTGTTTTCATATGCTCCCCCCGCCCCCTTGTCATCATTTAGGATTTAGTATACTATAATACAACAACCTTCATTCGTCATTTTTACAAGTTTCTCTAACTTCTCTTTGTTTTTTTTTTTTATTTTTTTCCATTTTCCATCATCAAAAAATAATAAGAAAACATCTCACTATATACATATATATGTAGGATCTATAGACACAAGATGAATTGCCTATTCCTGTTACTTAATCCTTAAAGAAAAAGGAAAATAAAAAAAAAATTTTAAACAACAACGAAATATTCACATCCCACACTCCTCTTTTTACCATTTATTATTATTTTTCCAAAACTGACAATGTATTCCTTTATTCATCAGCATTTTACCCTCCTCTCTATCCCCATCTATTCACCCAAATCATCTTCCAGAATAACCATAAATCCTCAACTCATTGAAAAAAAAAATATAAATATTCCCACCCTTAATATTAAAAACCATATTTCTTGGAATCATTAAATATTAGAGGGCAACACTGTCACAAGGAAACAGACGAATTGAAAAAAACAAAACAAAAGGGGTGAGAAATGTGAGAAAAAATTTCAGCCTATATGTATGCAATTGAAATTGATGTTTCAGAAAATTTTGTGAAAAAAAAAGAATAAAATTTTTTGAAACCGTTATTTATCAAAAATGTTTAAATGGGGAGAAGAAGTCCTTCGAGTGTATTTGATGGTAATTTTTACACTATGTAAGTATATATAACATTATTTAATTTTTATTATGTTGTCCTATCTATTGGTCAGTCAAATTGTCGTCATTGTAATCAAGGACTTGAATAGTTATTTTAATGCAAAGCTAGATATGAAGTATATTAGTAAGTTGCAAATTAGGTTCCTTTTGGTAGTAGTGAATTTCAACAATATAATACTACAGCTAGACTAGGAGTCTAGGGACTAGTGAATGATAAGGAAATAAAACTTGTAAAATGGGAACTATGAATTAATTATGCAGGACTTATTCATAATAAGGATTTGAGTCCCAATACTAATTCATGTAGAAGTTATGATATACCTAACTCTTCGAGGGAACTACTAAAGTGGATTGGTTTCTTACAAAGGTTTAAAGTAAAGTTGGTAAAGTTTTTACAGTCTATTATATAACATATAAGCGTTGTAAATAAAATGATCAGGTTAATTGAAAAATGAAAGGAATAGTTTCATTTCGGTAGTATTTAATTTTTTTTTTTGTACAGATTCCTCTGTTAAAGGAAATAGCAATTGAACTTAAAATTGTGTCCACTACTATTGTCATTACTAGTTCAGTAACTATTTCTTATTTGAATAATTCAAAAGTACTTTCAGAATTTTTACTAAAAATTAATAACAAGAGAAAGGCCCCTTGGATTAAGAATAAATATTCATTAAGTGATAGGTTTGTTTGTAACTTTGGTTTTCAAATTTTAAATAGATTTTAAATCATGTTAAGATTCAATTGAAAAAACAAATCGCATTGTTGAAAAATTCTCTCCATTTCAGTGTTTTAAAAGGAAAAAGATCATAAAAATTCTTCAAAGGAACGTCACAAAAAATAATAATGTTAATTCGCCATAATTCTAAATTTACAAAGTAAACTTCCTCTGAATTAAAGACTACCTAGTGAATTATAAGGAAATAAAAATTTGTAGAATGAGAACTATGAATTAATTATGCAGAACTTCGTAATAAAGGCTTGAGGGCTTTCAAATACTTATTCAAGAAAACTTTGATATACTAAAGCTGTTGACTACCCACTACTCAATATGAAAGGTTCTTTAATTGACTGTTGACTGAAATATCACATATGAACAACGGATATAATCTTTTCAAATATAAAAGATTTGACTATGGACTTCGCCAAATTGAAAGCTACAACCAATTAAGACAATAATTACTAAAAATTATTTAATCACTTGAAGCAAAACAAAGGGTTCCATGACGATTAGATAATATAGGACTATACAAAATTATTATTATTCTAAAAACGGCAAAGATTTTCTTTCCATAAATTTTTACATTTTCACTAAATATATAAAATTAATTTTATTCACTCTACATTCTACAATGGAGTTTTTAAATTTTCCTACATTCTGAAGTTTTATTTTAACAAATTTGTTTGGTTTTTTATCTATACTAAAAACACTTATTGATGCCTATCTAAGTTTTTGAATGAATTTCCTTGAACTTTGAATTTCCCATTTCTCTAAAAAAAAAAAAACTTATTTTATTTTCATCAGTTTTCCTTCAACTTATAGAAAGAAGTAAATTCGGTTAGTTTGGTCGATTTATAAACTGTAGGAATTGTGTTGGACTTTTTGCATTTGCAGGCACAAAATATCTAATGTAGTACTGTTATATAAAAAGTTTTGATGGTAGGCACCCTTGTGAAATGAGAATTAAGGTGATTTTAAATACAAGATATATGGGTAGGTGTAGGTAGGTGGGTGGGTAGAAAAAGTAGGTTCAAATCGAATATTTAAAGAGCGCGCATGCTTTTACAAAATCTAAAAAGAAAAAAATTCAAAAGAAAATCTTTGGAAAAATCAACAAAAATAAGAAAAAAACAAAATAAAAATTTTATTAAAAAGAAAAATGTTTTTTTTCCATATTTTAAAGAAAAATTATAAAAGAAAATTCTGTTTCTTATATTATTAGGAAAATTTTTTTTTTTTTAACAATAGACAGAAGAAAATGCCGGAAAATTCTTATTTAGTTTTCTTTTTTTGTTTTTTGTTATGATTTTTGTTATGTTCTTGTCAAATACTTTTCAAATAAGGCATATATATATGTACATAAACGTTTCATATACCAAACTACACCCTATTGAACCTACATATATAATATGAGTCCATATACTATAGGTACTGTATGATGGTATAGTTGATGGGTAATATAAAAGAAATGAATGTGGCTCCTTCTTGTGTTATAAGTATATAATATAAAAATTTTAAGTTTAGTATGTATTGTGATAGACTATATATATATATATATATTTAGGCCCAATAAAATGAAATAAACGAAATAATAAAGAAAAGAAATTATTGTTATTGTAAAGATGATCATTTTGAACGATTTTTTTTCTAAAACTCACAATTGAAAATAATGTAGTTATTGTATGATATTTTTCATTATGTTTTTGTTATAAGTTATATGACAATAGATATAATAATTATAATAAAAACAATAGCTACTTATAATAATATTATACTTCCTCTAAAAAAAAAGTCATTTTTATCTGAACAAAATAAAAAAGTTTTTGTATATATAATAACAAAAGATACAAAAGAAAATGGATATTGAATTTAAAAACAAAGTTTTTTTATAAATTTTAATTTTCTACAAAAAAAAAAACAGTAGTAAAATATCAATTACAAAAGTTCGATTTTTGATTGACTTTTAAACTTTTTAAAATAAAAAAAAATTGTAATTCAAAAGATACTTATTAACTTTGAAAATATAATTGAGATTCGGTTAAACAAGTACCTATAATATCTGAGAAGCTCAGATTCAAACCGTGCAATATCCATATAAGTATTAAAGTATATTACTATTTTATCAGTATGAAAGAAAGTTTGAGATGCCTCTATATATTGACAAGATCCCAAAATGAAAAGTAAAAAAAAATGGAGTATATTAAGAGTTTAAAAAATAAATAAAGAAAGAATTTCTAAATTCCTGCAAAAATCTATCATAAAGTCAATTTGTCAAAATATGGACATTGCACGTTTTGAGGCGGACCTCCTCATTTGTATTTTCATTTGAAGGCGCTTTTACTTTTAAATTCGAAAATATAACAAAGTATTCGACCGATTAGCACGATTTTTGATCAGATTATATCTAACAGAAAAAATATGCTGTGTCCAGCACAAACCGCTATTACAGTAAAAAAGCTTAATTCAAAATTTCTTTAATAGATTTTTTGTCTAAAAATTTTTATCAAAACTAGATTTCTTAAAAGATTCCAAAATACATATACAACTTATATATAAATTATATTTATATATATAACATTTAGCAAGGAGACGATAATTTTATTTCAGTTTTAATTCTGCAATGCGTTATCAACCATAGCATATCTAAAATAATTTTTAGGATGTAAATGAAATTAAAAATATATATAAACATGAAATTTTTACTTTTTTAAATTTAATTGAATGGACACTGAAGTTCATCGGATCAAAAGACAATTTTAAAAAAAATTTAAAACAATAATTTTATTATATACCTATGTAATACTTTTTAAATAGAAATAAAAAAAAAAAAAAAAAATAGACTTTCTATAACAAAGTTGTTCGTTATTTGTGTATCCACTTTTATTTAATACTTTCTTTCGTACAATTTTTAATTTAAAAAATATTCGCAAAAACCTTAAAACTATTCTAGAGAAGTGCCTCCTAAAATTACCTAATTTTCTCGAAAAACTTATCAAATCAAAATATTAACATCAAAATCATATATATGAAATTTGGAAGCATTCTGTTCAACCGTTAAAGCTGTACACGGGTGCACGTTGCAAAGGTTTCTGCACAATTGGAATAATTCGTATATGCAAAAATCTCTGGGTACAAATTTTGGTGCGAAAGCAATACCTTTCGCTTATTATTTTTCATATAAGCGGTTAGTAAAAAAATATAAATTATATATCACACCTGAAAAGGAAAGGAATACACACTCGCTTACCACAAACTATATGGTAAAGAATTGTATACAAATAATAAAAATTTTATCTTTTAACGGGGATCGAACTCAGATTTGTTTACACCCGAAGCCACTTCGCTAACCACTGCACCGCACCATACAATTATTATAAATATATGGTCAGATTTATAATATTATTGTATCACCAACTTACAGAATGAAAATTACAGAATAAAAGTATTATTATTATTATTATTATTAATATATTTGTCTAGAATGAGGTGTAACAAACGCATTCAATTAAATGTGTTTTGTTGGATGTGTTCAATTATAAAAAAATAAAATATTAATGTTTTGTTTGATGTGTTTTATTTTAGAAAATAAAATATCATAAATTATCATAAGCAGGCCAAAAAATATTTTATTTATTTTTAATAAAAAAAAAAAAATGTTTTTTGAAATAATTTATTTATTAGTTTATGAATAATTTCATTTCAGTTTTAAAAATCACAGAAGATTTTCTGGAAATTTTAAATAAATAGTAAGACATTTAGTAAATAAAAATTAAGAAGACAGGAACATATGTGTAGTAAGTCTTAATAATTTTCAGTGAAAATCTGAAATAAGGGCGAAAGCCCAATTTACGCGATGCATTGTTTGGTTTGCTTAAGGAAGTAAACCAAGCAATGTATTAAAGTAATTTCAAAGTTTCCCCTCATCTCGCTCTCAACTCTCTCTTATCCATCCCTCAACCCTTCCTTCATAACCTTTTAATTATTTATATATTTAAAAAAAGTTAAAAATGGAAAAAAATTATGTAACGACTAACGGTTGGGAAGGTGGATTCGAATATACAATACCCTGAGTTCAATGCACCATAGAAACCAAACAAAATAAATTTTATTTAAACTTAGTTAGGTTAGTTATATTAAAAAAATTTCAAATAAAATTTATAATTTGCATTTGATAATGCAAAACTCTATTCAAAAATCAACATTTATTTAAAACAATTTTACGTACAAATAAATAGATACATTATTTAGCATGTTGAGCATAGGCGCCCACAGGTAGGGGCAAGGTGGGTCACTTGCCTCCCCCTGGCTTTAAAAAAAAAAAAAAAAAATTAATTATTAAATTTAAAAAATAAAAATAGAGGGATAGCAAAACAATATCAAAACATTTAATTAAAAAAAAACCTTAGTAATGCTTTTCAGAAGACCAAAGGAAATTATTGCCAATCATCAAAACTTTGGTATTTTGTGGAACACATGGCCTTCCTGTAAGAGGCAAAGATGATGAGCACAGCGTATTCCAAAATTTATTAGATTTTCGCATTGATGCAAGTGACTCGATTTTAAAAAATCATCTGGAAACATCTGCCAAAAATGCAAAATACATATCGCACAGAACACAAAATGAAATTATTAGTATTTGTGGAGATATTTTAAGAGAGCACATTATGCAAGCTATAAACAGTAGTGCTTTTTACTCGGTAATCGCTGATGAGTCTACTGATATATCAGGAGTTGAGCAATTATCAATTGCAATACGATTTGTAGACAAAAAAACCACTGGTTATTATATTAGGGAAGAATTCTTAGGATTTATTCCACTGGAAAGTATGGAGGCAATAACAATTTTTAACAAAATACTTTCATCATTGAGGCATTTCGGCTTGAACTCGTATAAAATGGTAGATCAAGGGTATGATGGCTGTTCTGTGATGGCAGGAAAAATAAATGGTGTACAAAAAACTTATTCAAGAACAATATCCTATTGCAAACTTCTTTCACTGTGCTTCGCATAAACTGAATCTGGTTGTAAATGATTTAAATAATGTTCAAGAAATACGGAATATAGCCGCATCTATTAAAGAGGTGATTAATTTTTTCCGTGAAAGTCCTTTTAGAAAAAAGTACATACCGCGTATACCACCTTTTTGCGAAACACGTTGGACAGCAAAATATAAAAGTATTAGAATTTTTCAAGAACATTTTTGCCCCATCGTAGAAGGACTACAACGGTTGACAGTAGAGGAAATAATGTTAACACTCGACAACGTGCTTTTCAATTATATCACGTATGCAGTTCTTCAAATTTCATAATCTGTCTGCATGTTATAGCACAGTACTCAGCTTTACTCGAACCTGTTGTTAATATTCTTCAAGGACCTGAGCAAAACTTATTCTCTGTTAAAAACCAAATTAACACAATTAAAATAATTTTTCGGGATCACCGAGAAAATGCCGAAGAACAATTTCATTCTGTCATGCAAAATGTTGAGAAAAACGTTCAACAAATTAATATTAAAATAAAGTTACCTCGTCTTCCAAATAATCAAAAAAAGCGGTCAAATGTACCTTGGGATTCACCTGAATCGTATTATAGAAGATCTGTTTTCATTCCGTACCTGGATTCGTTAATAATATCTCTAAATGAAAGATTTTTTGAAGAGAATGATTCGGCTTATTTACTTTTTCAGCTACATCCTAATAATATGCGTCAATTAGCAAAAGCGGAATATGAAGACACAATAATAAACATTCAGAATAAGTATACAGTTTGGTTTGCTTATTGGAAAGATAAACCAATAAAAGAAATTGAAAATCTTAGCTTCTTAGATTTATTACAGCATTCAACGGTATTTTATCCTTCGGTTTTTCTGGCAATTACTCTTGCACTAACACTTCCAGCGACGTCTTGTACAGTAGAGAGGTCATTTAGTACTCTAGGCAGGGTTAAAACCTGGTTACGATCAACTATGGCAGAGAATAGACTGGATGGCCTTTGCATGATGAGTGTACCATCGTCATATAATAGACGAAGTGCAAGGTGGATATTTTATAAACGTTCTAAATCGTTTTGGGTTAGAGAAGAGGAGGTTGCAATTTCTTTTTTCCAAATAATTTGTGGTTAATATGATTAAAGTTGATATGATTAATGTTTTTATATTTTTATATTTTATGAGAAGGAAAATGAATAAATGAAATCCTTTTATTAAATTTTTTTTATTGGTTATTAAGAAATTTTTGTTTTGCCCTTCCCTGGAAAAAATCTTGCGGGCGCCTATGATGTTGAGTAGATACATTATAGAACATTAGCCTTCAAACAAGTATTTTGATTTGAATCTAAACAAAAGAAACAATATAGAATGTATAAAAACATTAAAAATATATATACAAAACATTAATAGATGGAAAAATAGATCATTATTGAAACAAAATAAACCTTTAAAAAAATTTAAAATCTTTTATTAATTTATTTAATTTAAGCAAGTGCGCACTTAAATGAAAAAAAATATTAATTGAAACTAAAAAAAAAAATTATACCAAGAAGGGATTTGAACTAATGACCCTAACATTTTATAAAATACGAAACATACAAAAAGTAGACTACCTAATCGTCATCAAGTTTTGAAGATACAACAAGAAATTATATGAGTCATTTATTTATTTTTTGTGTATCTATTACTAGAATCGAAGCATAATACGCATTATACAAAATGTAACGGTTGGAATTTTATTTAACATACTTTTAACATAATGTACATAATGAAATTAAAAATAGTTCTTAATAGAAAAAGTTTTTCTTTCAGTTGACCTTCCGTCATTCTGTGACGGGCCAACAGCTAGTATAAAAATATAACAAAATATTACCAAAGATTTTTCCATGTCCAGATATTGAACGATTTGAAATTTTAAAAAAGTTTATGTAGACTTTTATTAAGCAAAGTCAGAAAACGATTGCTATATTTCATTTAAACATAACGGAAAATTTTAAAATCAAATTCCAATTATTTATAGATCTGCCTAAAAGTATTTTCCAAATTTAAGGAGGCTTAAACTTTTGCTGCCTATAAAACCGACATGGTTGATAATTTGTTACATTATCAAAAAACTAATCAATCATTTAATTTTACGTTAAACAAGTGTTGTAAATATACTGGCGATTGAACGGACCGACGGATAAAATGAAATAAATAAACAAACTAAAAAAAATAAATTCCTATTAGTGTTACAATACAGTTACTCCGTCTTTTATAAAAATTTCATTAGATTAAAAAAGGGAGTTGATAAAAGAGTTTGCGTTTCAGGTCTTAGTGCATTCAAACTATGTATAAAAAATGAAAATGATAAACTATGTATACAAAATATAACAAAATTTATTATGAAAAAAATAACAGATCAATTTATTTTTTAAAAATACTCTTTAAATTAATTCATTTATTATCAATTTATCAATATTATTGATAAATTGATATTGAATTATCTTTAAAATTAATTATAAAATTAAATGAAAACGATTCCCCTTTACACAATTGACAACGGAATTGACAAGTTCTGTTGATATATGAAATGCGATATTAAAACTTTTAAAATACACATTAATAATTTAATAAAATCATACACACAAATAATTGTTTAAAGTACATATGAAATATAATATTTAACCACAATTCCCATGTTTTCAATTTTGACATCAAACAAAAATTTTCGAAAAATTTTAAATTAACAGCAATACTATATACAAATTTGGTATATGCCATCTAAATATACATAATTTGAATCAATAGAACAAACATTTAATAACAAATGAATCTTTTTTAATTAATAAAATCACCATCATCCAGCAGGTATTCATCCACCAAATTGATTTTATCATTTTAATTTTCAAAAAAATAAAAACTTATTTACAATTCACCACCATTTTACAAAAAAACAGAATCTATAATTAAAAATTACAAAAAACAGATAAACCAATTAATTCGAATTCCCAGTTAAAACAAAAATTGTTTTACCCTTATCAACCCAATACATCCATAATAAAATGTTAAAATTTGTTACGATTTATAATCACCTGCTGGAGTTTTATATAGATAGGATGTACCTGTGTACATAATTCCATACCAACATTTTGAACAAATTGTTATACATATACCATCCCCCTCCCTATATATATACAACATCATTCTCATCTTTAAACCTCTTTTAGGAAATCCACTCACTTTTTCTTAACTAATTTGACATAAATAATGACATATTTATTAAAGACTATGAAACCTATAATCCATTACTTATTATCCTTATATAACAGTAAATATTTTATATTGTTTCAAAATATAAGTATGCAATACCAAAATAAAAATTAGTATACTTATAATATAACACATATATATATGGGGCATTTATTATGCATACAATACAAACGTATATTAATAGAACTGTAAAAAAATCCTTAGTTAGAATAAATTGTATTTTACCCCCATATTAAATTAATATTCATGGAGTAGCAAAGCTTATTTAAGGTGTTTCTATACATACGTATATATGTATACATTATATCCTTTTAAAAGAGGATTCAGAATATTACATGCTATATGTATGTATATATGTAAAGATTATTGTATTATAAATATTTAGACTTATATATACATATGAATAAATTTCTTAAAATATTTACCATGGATTTTCACAGGGAAGCGTTAAATTTAACCTAAACGGAGAGCAGTTGTTTATCACATTATTCATCCTTACTTAATAAATCCTATTATTTTGTTTTCCTCTCACTACACCTAACTAAGCATCACTATGGTACATGCTAGGTATACATTTATAGAGTTATATATTTTAGAGTATATATACATTTAATGAAATGAAAACAATGACAAAAAACGAACACGCGAATATTAATGGAATAAAAATTATTTAATATTAACATTTGGTATGCGATTAATATGTATTGTTTATGATGTTTGTACAACTGTATAAACATAATATTTGCGTATGTGTGTGAGTGTGTCACGACCAGTATTATTTTATCCTCATAAGATTGATAAATCCAATAATATTGTTATGATTGGACTCAAAATTTGTTAAAAGTGATATCAACAGTTTTTAAAATAAATTTGTAAAATAATTCTGTAATATCCTAGTCAGTATTTCAATTTGCTAATTGGTTAAAATTTTTGAATACTGAAGAGTTGAGAATTGAATTTTTAATTTTTCAATTTTGAAAATATTAAAATTATTAGAGTGGAAACTTTGAGACGTTTTAGAAAAAGTGTTAAGTAACTTTTGAATGTTTTATTTTAAATGTATGTGAAATAAAGTAGAACTTTAGCAACTTAAATCTGAAAGGAAAGGATTTATTTTTATTACAATTACACCTCGCCTACATAGCTTATTCTGCCGAATACATTTTCTAATGTCAAAGCATGATTGAAATTATTTTAATTAGATTGGGAAAATGGATAAACATTTTATCAATTAGGTGGATAACCTCTATGCATGTATAATTTCCTTTTACTTTTGGAAAAAACAAATTTCAACGGAAAATAATTAAACTTAATGTTAAAATAAGCTTAAATCTACAAATTCATCCCTTCCTTAAATCTACAAATTATTTTGACAATGATTACTTCAAAATTGAAGTAATACTTTGAGTTGAAGTGAAACCAACTGAATATTTCCTAAAATATCATTAATTTATTAATGAATTTACTAACTAGATTTAAAATACCGATACTGTTTCAAATTAAATTCCGCATCGAAAACTGAACAGACCCTCGGAATTGATTGCGTTATATTCTAGAATTATAATAAGTCTTCAATTCAAAGTTTACAAAAAATCCTTCATAAAACTTACAATGTGCAGAACATGTAAACGTGCATCTACACATGTTTATAGCTTTATGTTGTACACATTCTTCATTCTTCAGTTTTTATTTCATATATTAAATATCTTTTTTCAATATTGCGTTCACAACTATTTAGTCTTTCCACTTTACATCACTATTTAATCCTGCACTTAAATACTAATTTTTAGTAAATGATTCTGACTTGAATACACGAAATCAATTTATCCCACTTATTTTAACATCAATTTTTGAATGAACTAATTCTACATTTGTAGTTCGTACTAAAAAAGTAAAACATATTTAATATTATATCATCTAGGATTATAATCATTAAAATTAGGTAACCATAATATGAGGGGTGAATATGAAATTCTTAAACGCCCATAAATTTTTTTTTTTTGAGTCCCAACCTTAAATAAAACAAAAAATTAAAATAAATTTATTAAATTGTGTGCAAAATCTCCTATTGAGAAAATTTCAATCTGAAATTGACATTAAGCACTTATATAGGTAAAAAAAAAAATTAAAAAAAATATAAATAAATAAAAATTGGACCCTTGTGAAAATTTAAAAATAGAACTATTTAATAACAATTTACAAGAAAAAATTTTACTGTCAAAATAAATCAATAAAAATCAGTACTTGCCCATCCAGTTTATTTTGACCTTTAATAAATTGTTAGTGTCTAAAATGACATATTTTATAAAATGATAACAACATGGGGCTGTTATAGATTGCCAACTTATAACATTTAGAACAAACCATTCATCATGATCGACAAAATGGCGCTGTGATCCAATACTTCGAAGTTGGCCGTATATGTATGTTTGTATTTATGTATATTTATCTTTAAAGTACCTTAAGACAACAAGTAATTGTTCAACAAAATTTAATACAAGTGTGAGGGTTGATTTTTGATAATTGGTCTGGGAAAATGATTGTTATATACGTATATTTTGATTGTCAATTAACGAAAAGAAGTTGTTGTTGCCATGTTATCAATATCATATTAAAGGTTAAATAATACATTTTGGCAATTACCTTTTTATCAATTACCATCAGTTGTTGACAAACAAAATATAATTATAAACAGTGTTGAACTTTCAACTAATTAACAAAATTTGTTCACAGATGGCAAACATTAAATATTATTTGAATTCATTACTACTCAAATTAGAATTAGTAATCAAGAAAGCTAAGGTATTGGAAAATATTTTAATTAGATAACCCTATAAACAGTCTAATGGGAACATATTGCCTAAATAAATTTTGAAATTATTTAAAAATACACGTAAAAGAGAATTAAATGTCAAAAATTTTCACATTTGCGGTCAGCATTGGCGGTCACTATGCGTCTGGCGACTTTTTTATAGTGTTGAATCAAAAATCTTGAAAAAAGTTCTGACATCAATATAGATGCAAATTAAGACTCCAATTTGACTTTTAATGTCAAAATGAAAAATAAACAAATTATATAATGTCAGTTTTGGAGATATTCTTAATTGCCTCATTTCACTATCTCCAATAAATTGTGAATTTGTACTTAGTGCGAGCACCACATATTGTTTACTCATTGAACAAATGTTGTAGTTGTAGGATATAAAATCAAGAAGACGATTGTACAAATGTTTTTTCCCCCATATTTAAAGTATGACTTAAATTGTGTTATGACACCAAATAACTTTAATTTATATTATAGAAGGTGGTACCCTAAAAAAAAAAAAAACTTGTTAAGAAAATAAGAACAGTTGGCAACCCTTGAGAAATTAAAATTTATTTCATCTGTCATTATAATTTTCCTTTTTATATTACAAAAAAAAAACAACAATCAAAAACTTTTCAACAACAAGTTTATTAACAGGTAATAAAAGTCATATTTTATATACATACAAACGTTTAAAGTACTTATTTTATGTATACATATGAATGAACATTTTTAAAAATAACGGGAAAGGAAAAAGTTTTTTTTGATTTTTTTTTTGCATTTTGGTGGAAGGGCGGGGGCAAAGTTAGAAGTTAAAAGTGATGATATAATCGAATTATAAAAAAAAAACTTGAAAAAAAAAATTGAATACCGAATTTGATTAAAAGGTACGGATAGATAACATTATCACAAATGCTTTACATAGTCAATCAAAAAGTAAATATATACATATATATAATTATTTACATAACGGTAAAAATACGAATACAGATAAGTTAATATAATGTTTTTGTGTAAAAACATATCAAAAATATAGGTGATGTTTTTTATAATGATAATGATGATGATGAATGATGATGAAAATTATCGTGATAATTATATTTAAAAAGATGATATATTGTAAATTGCGTTTGTATGTTGATGTGATTTGTTAATATTGATATTTTGTTTTTCTTTTTGAAAGTATAGGTGAAAATCATATTATTAAACATGATTTATTGCTTACAAGCTTTTTTGTTTTTTTTTTATATTCATATTTTTGTTAAGAAAAGTTTTTGGAAGCACGTTGTATACTTTGATTCGAATATACTCTTAATAATCAATATATGTACATATAAGATGTATATTTAAATAAAGATGGATTATGTTGCACATATTTGAGCTGAAGCTATCTAATCAGCACCGGATATCTAAATAAAGTGCGAAATAGAGTTATTCGTTTTATCCTCCCCTCAAATTTTTCCAGGCTGTGGAAACAAAGATTGCCACAGATGCTCGTAGCTTTATTGTAGTTATGAAAATATGTTAGGCAAACTTCGCGATAATGTTGCTTTCATTTTTCAAAATGGCAGAGTTGAACATCTTTGGTCTTAATATATGTTTAAATTTTTCTCTTTAGCCTACATAATTTATAACTTCAAATCCCAAACTTCTCCAAACTTCCTTTCCTAATCGCTATTCACAAACTCAAATTATATGTACATTTGTATTAAAAGCTCCAACCCAAGCTTATTTATAAGAAGGGTTGTGGTATTGTTTGATTGTTGGTTAAAGCCCCACAACGTATAAGGCAACCTAATCCCTATTCTCCAAACTGCTCTTTTGTATTAAAGGACGCAGCGAAATGTTAATTCTTGAAAAGGTTGATTAGATTCAACACTTGTGCAGCTGCTCTGGATAACTTTCGATGATCCAGTAAGTCTTATAAAACGCATTTTATAGATTTTTACAGGTTTGAGTCGTGCAATATATACTTCTTCTATAATCAATTTAATCAATGGTTTCAGATACGGTAGTCGGCAATAGCAAGACATAATTTTGAATAGAACTATAAAATAAATGAAGGTTACTCTACAGAGAAGCTCAACAATCTCGATATTTTCTGGTACATTAAGGATCTAAATTCTTAAAACATATTATTTTTTGATAAAACAATAAAAAATAATTGGGATAAATGTTGTTTTAGTAAGGTATAAAATTGTTCCTGAAGAAGCTGATATTTTGGTTCAATAAAATATGAGTTACAACTTTTACGGAACTGGGTTTTATTTCTATATCAATTTCAAAACTTATTCTTATTTCTAATACTATAAGTAAAGTTAAAAAAGATTGTATCTGTTGTTTTAATCAAGAACACATGAATTTTTTTTCTTAGAAATTCTGAAAAATAAGTTTAAAAAAGTTATGACACCTTCCAGAAGGTAATTACAAAAGAAATTTTTGTTTTTATAAGAAAAACTTTCTATTCTTTACGCTTTAAGTGTTTTGGAAAACTTTTTTTTTAAAAAATCAGGAGGAAAAAATAATGTATATACTTACATACATAAACATTTTATTTTTGGTTTTAAGGCAATAATGAAATTTTTAACGTAAAAGTAAAAATTGTGAGTAGGTATATTAAATAAAACACGTTAGGGAGTTTCTACAGAATTATACAGAAAATGATTTTGTTTTTTTCTTTAATATAACTTTTTTAGTAATAAAAATTCACTGACACATCTTAATTGATTTGTCTTTATATAATTCAAAAAATTATTTTATTAAAGAGACATTAATGTCATTGTAGACATATGTTTGAGTAAATGAATGAACTCATAAAAAATCAGATTAAGTTTTTTTTTGTTTTTTTTTAACGCAATGAATTAATAATGTTATTTAATAATTTGTTATTTTTTTTAGTTTCGACTTTTGATAATCCTTTATCATTATACTACTCTACTCTTTGATTATACTAAAATCAGTAAAACTATTACTTCCATTCGAGATTGTAATTTGTTGCAACAAGACCTGAACAATTTTGGGACATGGTGCAAAAATAACAATTTCGAACTTAACGTAAAAAAATGCCAAATCATAAGCTTTTCAAGGCTAAGCTGAAACTCAACCATTAAGTATGATTACATGCTCAATAACCAAACTATTGCTAGGGTAGATTGTGTTTCGGATTTGGGTGTGGTTGTGGATAACAGGATAGACTTTAAAAGTCACTACAATCACATTGGTAACAAGGCTAATTCAACTTTAGGCTTCATTATTCGTTGATTAAAGAGTTTTGCGATCTATATATCACGAAACATCTTTTTATTACCTACGTTAGACCAAACCTTGAATATTCAAGTCAAGTTTGGTCTCCGTATCGTGATTTTGATATTTCTCGTATTCAATCAGTTCGAGATTTTTAAGGTTTGCTTTGCACAATCTACCATGGACTGATACAATCCGTCTTCCACCTTATGATACGTCTAGTTTCATGAAGCTAGAATCTCTCTCAATACTTGCATTCAGTTAATGAAAGCTAAAAATAAAGATAAGAACTACCTAAAGTAAAGACAAAATCTCCTAAATCTGTCTCTTTCTAAATGTACGTGTAAATTTATTTAGAAGGCATCTGCGAAACCTTAACCTCTTCAACATATTTTATTCTCTGTGAAAGTCAAGTATATCCGTATACTGGATATTTTTTTTTTTTTTTTTTTTTTTTTTTCCCTCCTTTTTATTGTAACTAAGTTAATTAAACCTATCTAACAATTTATTTTTCGCGTTTTGAGTGAGTGTGGGAGTACGTCCAACGACGATTACCCTTGATATTTTTTTTTTTTTTTTTTTTTTTTGTTATCGTATTATAGCTGCAAGATCCAATGGTCTTCTTCTTTTTAAGCGACGTATTGCACTATTATCTTCATCTACAATTATTTTCCTCATTTCTGTGTTTTCGTGTTGCGTAATTCTATTTTCGTGATTTATTGCATATTTTTTGATTTCTTGTTCAACCGTGTTGATTTTTAAGTCTCGATGAATAGTTGAGTTTCTAACGTACCAAGGAGCATTTACGATACATCGAAGCACCTTGTTTTGGATTGTCTGTATAATTAGGTAATTGCTTTTTTTAGTACATCCCAAAGTTGAATACCGTAGGTCCAAATTGGTTTTATAACTTGTTTATATATTAAGAGCTTATTGTGCAGGTTGAGCTCTGATTTCTTTCCGAGTAGCCAGTTAAATTTTCTTAATTTCAGATTAATTTCCTCTCTCTTTTTCTTAACATGGGCTTTCCAGCGTAATTTAGCGTCTAAGGTCATACCTAAATACTTAGCTTCATTCGCGTATGGCACTGCTTCGTTGTTAAGCATAATACTAACGGGGTTAATGGTTCTGTTTGTAAAATTTACGTTGACTGATTTTGATTCATTGATTTTAATACGCCATTTTTTCATCCAATTATTGACAAGATTTAAGTTTTCTTGGAGCTTGATTGAACATTCCTCAATTGTCCTTCCCGTAGCTAAGATTGCCGTGTCATCTGCGAAAGTGACTGTCATTGTATTATATACTGGATAATAGGATGAAAATCAGAACTCCATCCGTAATACGAAGTAAAAAAGTATAGGATTAAGGTAAGAGGACAATAACTTCGGTTTATCCATCTTAATTTTATACTTATATTCTCATTTCAAATACCCGAACATCTTTCACAGACTTGCTCATAAACATAGTAGAAACTTTGCAGTTTCATTCAAATCAATTTATCTTTAACTCTCAATACATATTATCAAAATAAATTTAATATGTAACATCATATGAAAATTATAATTATGTTAAAATTTTTATCCGTAATATGTTAAAGCAATTAAAAAATATGTTTAAGACTCATTGATTTAAAATATTCAAAACCCTTTGGGGAAAACCTAATTGAATTTTTAAAAAATATTAAAGATATAAATTGATATTTAAAACGTTAAGGTATATTTTTACCATTTCAAATATTTCTTTATTAATAAAAATATTTTAATCGTTTCATAAATAAAATAAAAAAATATTTTTTAATAAATAAAATTATAATTTAACTTATTTAATTGGTTCTCAATGTCTCACACTTTAACTGGTGATTCTCGTACTTTTATACATACTCTTTGCAAAAATAATATTCTTTTTTTTAATTTTATCCAATAGGAATTTTTCGTTATTAAATTTTTCAAACTCTTATTTCAATTTATATCTGATGTGATGATTTTATTCTTCAGAATTTAATTTTTCCAGTAACATAATTGCCAATTATAACTTTTTCTTACTTATATTTTATAGATTGTGCACAAAATATATATGTATGTATAACATAAAGGCAAAAGTTAAAAAATACATATAAACATACTTAGGTAATGTATATGTATTTATATGAAAATGTATATTTTTAAGTGTGGACAGGACAATAAAATCCATTCGGTGTCCTTACTTTTCAATTTATTTGTTGTTTTTGTATTTCATGTTTTTTATTTCAATTTTTCTTTGTTTTTATATAAATTCTGATTCCATTTTATTTCACAAGTAGTAGATTAACTACAATAAAGTAGGTACTAAAAACACAATCCACTATAAATGATATTATATTTTAAAACTTGATGATTTTTTAAAAGGACATTATTAAAATTGTTAAACTTCAGATTCCATTTCCCATCTTAGATTTAAAGTAAGCTTTAATCTATAGATAGCAGTTTTTTTTTTTTTTTTTAATTTTTATGCTATCCTATTCAAAATGGAATTAATGTCGTTTTACATTGCACCTAAATGGACATGGATGTCAATTTATTTAAATTAAAACTTGAGGACAAATGTTGCGAAACAAATACTTAAATACTTAAAGTTAAAAGAAATTACAAAATTTTAGATGAAAGTAATTTAACTTAACACTGTCTAAGAGTAACACATTGCAGTAGAATTAACTACTCTAAAATAAAGGAAATAACACTACCAAAAACCCTTTATAAGTACCATTTAAAAACGTGCGTACAAAATTATACCTTAGCACTCTTATGAAAATCAAAATTAAATTTCATGTTACTTAGCAAAGAAGAGAAAAAAGCAGAGGACAAGGAAAAGGACAATAAAATAAACAAAAATTAAAACAAAAACTCGGCACGGAAAATTCATTAATCAAAACATTTAATATTTGCTTTTTTTTGTTCTAATCTAAAACTTTTTACACATTTTCAGGACATCACAGTATAAAAAAAAAAAAAAACAAAAATAAAAAAAATTGAAAAAAAAATTAATAAATGTTTTTAATTGTATTTGAAGTTTAATGTGTTTTAAAGAAAATGAATTTTGAAAGCTTTTAAAACTTTAATGAAAAAGACAATCAAGAATATGCTTTTAAATTCATGGTAGCCTAAGTATAGTTATAGTAAAAAATTATGTTCGAGAACTTTGTTTTTCGATGGAGTCATAGAAAATGGTGCTTTTGCTTTATTAAATTGCATATAAAAATGATATTAAAATTAATTATAATCCCGAATTCTGACTAATGGCGATCATTGGTTTAAAAGATTCTTTTAATTAAAAGCAATTGGATTCCATCCGATGATAAGGTCATATTCAACAGCAGTAGACTAGTTTTACATCATTATATATGAAATTATTTAAGGAGCATAAAGTTCTAATAAAAACCAAATACATCACCTCTTTTTTTTAAAAAACATTGAAACGATACCTGTTAAAATAGTGTTTTTCATCTCCTTTAAAATTTCGTTTTATGCATTTACGTGTTGTCACTTGCCATGTAGCGATATATTTATGTCTGATATAAAAGAAGCAAATAATTTATTAAATTGAAATTAGAACTACTACTCTAGCTTAGTAGAACTTGACCTTAATGCAGGATAGTGTTGTTTACTACTGCCTATTGACTGATGGTTTCGAAAATTTTCAAAATAGGTAGGTATTAATATGATCATAATTTCATTTCACAAGTATCAATTAATTGTTTGAAGGAATAAGTAGTTTAGCCTGTAAAGAACACGTTACGATAGTAAATGGTTAGATGTAATCGATTAAATGTTGATTATTCAATAAAACCTATCAAGGAGAAGGATTTACATATGCATCGTCAACTCGATTTGAAACTGGAAACGGATCAGTTGTTTTTTAAAGGAAACATTACGGGTTAAATACATTTTGACTTCGAAATAAAAGCTCAACTAGAACGTATTCGTGACCCTCATTTAAAAAACAAAAATAATTTAAAAGCATAGAAGAAATATTAAAGTATTGTGAACAAATTTATTTTAATAATTTAAAAAAAAAATAATAAATGCAAAAAAGGACTAAAGGACAAAAGAAAAGTAAAATAACAACAAAAAATTATATAGAACTTTTTTTTTGAAAGAGTGAGAATCAGTATAATAACAATGAAAATTCTAAAAATAACAAGAATCCTTGTTAAGTCCTTGAGAAAATAAACTTCTTTATCTTTAATTTTTACGTTTTATTTTTCTTTTTTAACTTTTGAGCTTCATAAGAGTATTTTATTTAAACTTAAGAATTTTTTTCTTTCGAATAGAATGGAATTGTCTCAATTTTTGTATACACAATAAAAAAAAATAAATAAGAAAATTTAGTTTTAAATACACATCATCTGGATTACTCTTTCAATTGAGAATTATTTAAGGTTTTCTCAAGAAATTTTCGTATTATTGATTACTTTAATATTAGATTGACATTTTTTAATTGTAAAAATTATTATTTTATAATATAGAAATTAAAATGTTGATCTAAATATCACCTTAAATTAGTAATTTATCTCATATAAATTCAGAATCTTGAAACAAAGTTTAGGCTTAATAAAAGATATAAAAGAACTTAAGGAATCATCAAACCGATTCGAGAAATGTAATTTTTCAATACAAGTCATCTGAATATTTCTTATAATTCCTATCAATTTAAAGTAAAATATATATCAAAAAACATGAAATGATTGTTTTCGATTGGAACTTTTGAAATATTCACTTGCTTTATTAATTTTATAGTGAATGTTGTAAGTGCAACTGTAAACTTATACACAGGAAACAAGTGAATATTGATTTTTGGACGCTCATTTATGTTCTGTTTGTATTTCTTTATAGCCTAAAATCTAAGGAAATAAAGGGCACCTTTCATTATTAAAGTTAAGGCTAAAAATATATTTAAATGAAGAAATATATGTGAAGAAGTTCTAAGAACAGAAACGGATAATCACACAAACAGAGTGAAGTGATTAAGCAAATTTCTCAAAATTAATATTAAATTTAATGATAAATGTGAAATAAATCAAATTAGAGAATTTATTAATATTGTAATTTCAGACAATTTATCCAACTTAGTTGTTTAATTGAAAAAAAATAAAACATGAACTATGGACACTATTGCATTTCAATTAAATTTAAAAACTAAGTACATATGTACCACAAAATACATTTTTCTTATGTAATGAAAAAATATATAGGTATCCAAACATATCTCCAATTTTATATTCAATATTTTACCTAATTTCCTTTTTTGAATTCAATCCTTTCAATTGTCCGTGATTGTTTTATAGGTATATGTCGAGAAATTGAACCAAAAGAAAACATAATCTTCTTTTTACAAACAAACATAGCAACGAAAAAAAAAAGCGAACATTTATAAAGTAAAACTTTAAAATCAAATGAAAATAAAAAAACTTTTAAATAACTTATGAATTACATGGGAAAACTTTAACTTGGAAATTTTTTTTTAAACACTTAACTTGTTGTTAGCTGCTGAACAAAATGCTGAATTCACTTTTTCTTTATTTTAAAACAAAAAAATATGTAACATATTCTTCTACTTGATCCTTTTCCTTTACATTCGTTGTTTCTTTTTAACTTAGTTCAAAACTTTCTAAGACTCTTGATAATAGATGTATGAACTATGAATGTTTATAATGTAAAGAACAAGAAAAGAAGTTTACGAAAATTTTCAAAGAATTTCTATTGAAATTTTTCTAAAAATGAAATTATTCCAACTGGAATGTATTTATTTTAATTTTCTTACGTAAAAAACTCAATTTTGTTGCTTTCATATTGATAAAAATTATTAATTCATAATTTAAAATTCTTCAATGAACAAGATAATTTGAAAAATTTTTACCAAATTTTTGCAATCCTAAAAATATTTAAATTCAACCAGTATAAAAAATATTTTATTAAATAGTTACTTAACAAGTTTAATAAAAAGTTTTACAAAAACGTTATACAACATATTTTTTGAATGAATAAGGAACATCTATTGTGTTTTCTTAGAATGCCTAAGTAAGTAACCGCAATTTTCTTAAAACATAATGTTGTAATAACGATTTTTTAACAATTTTAAATTGAGTTGGAAGTTATAATGGGAGAAAAAAATAAATTAAGATGTAATTAAGAATTTTCAACCAAATTTTTTTTAATAATAAACTACCATCATTACAACATTTTTTGAAGTTTTTATTTTAATAGAACGATGTAAATAGTTTTTATGGAAGAATCAACCTAGGTTTTTTTTTCTAAGTGTTAATAATACAATAATTTTGGTAATTGGCAGATACGGACAACTGGTTTCTAAGAGTTAACTGTGTTTAATAATTTTGAGACATCAATATTGGTATCAAATTATGGATGTTGGCTAGAAATTCATAGATTATAGAAAGATTTACTTTACATTTTAGTATTTAATTATTTCTCCAATGAAAATTATTTCAATTTTACTTAATTAAAATTTAAAATATGCATGCAATCTTATAACAAATAATTTTTTACCTTAAATTTTTTATATCACAAAATTTCAATTTTCTGAATAATTTCTAATCTAGTCAATTTTTTTTTTTTTTTGAATTTCATTTTCTTCACTTCTTGCTATTGTGATTTTGAAGCCATTTACTTTTGCAATTCAAACCCCAGACTCTATTCCTCTTACATTGAAACCACTTTTTGAGATTCCTTAAATTGACCCTAATATTTTAAATAATTTACATATGTATATAAATTACAAATAGGAACATAGGAAGATTAAATACCTGATTTGTAACTTTCACCAAATCAAAACGTAAGACATAACTTAGTTTTGTAAACTAATTTTACATACAAAAATAGTACCACCATTTCATTTTATAAAAATTAAAAGAAATCCCGAATAAAATACTGTACTTGAAACTTGTTAGTATGTACTTTTAACCGAAAAATTTGGCGGGATATGGCGCAAAAATAGTTTAAATATGTTGTAGGTCCTAAGAATTAACTGTAACTTTGGATTTCATTTTCTCCACAATATAGTAAACGCCATTTTGATTTTGGATTGGGTCCTTTAACTCATGAAGAATTACAGATTAATTGTCTTGAAAGTACTTTCAAGAACATCCATTAAATTTTTATGTGGCCTACAACTAAGATGTATGAATTAAAATATGTTATTTAGGTATAATATAAATGAATATTTTTTAAATACCTGTAATTTTCATTCACTGAAAATAATCTTTTTTCTCCCAATTCAGTCATATTGGAACTTTTTGTTATATTTATAAATTGTACTAGATTTAAAAATTTTTAAATATCAATTAACGAATTAATCCCTTAAACTATATAACCGATTCCGATGACCGAATAATTCCTACTGCTGGCTGACTGCGGAAAATTCAAAATGGAAACATTAAAATTAAAATGTAACCGTAATTTTTTTTATTGCAATACAACAACTAAAAAACGCAAAAAATTTATAGAATTTTTTTTTTTTAAATTGAAAGGAACACAGTTCGTGTTTCAAACCACAGGCGAATTTTAATACGGTTTAACGAAAATTCAAATTTCACGGTACTTATCAAAATCGCAGCTTTTTAGTCAGATTTTAGTAGTCACTAGATTTAAGTTAATTTTAGAAATCAAAACAAACAAAAACTAAGTCCATATTATTAAATTATTACAAGCTGCTGAAAATAAAAGAATTTTTTTTTTTCATGACATGACTGCGCGAATCGCGACTGCGTGCATTTCATATTACGAATACTTGACCGTGTTTCGTATAGTCATTGTTAATAATTGTTATGTTGGTGAATGTTGAACAGTGATAAAAACTCGAGGTAAATTTCCCATTTCTAAGGAAATATTGAAAGTTAAAAGGGAAATCCGTTTCTTAAAGGAAATCCGTGTAGTTGTAAATTTTGGTAACTTTTAAAATGGTTAATATTGACATTTAAAATGACTATCAAAATAATGTTAACTGTCTATATGTAAATAAGTCCGTAAATCAATTATAAAATCAAATAAAAACTAGGATCGAAGAATAATCAGATGAAAATATCTACCCCAGTAATCATTCCCCCCCAAAGAAAAAGAAATCTTATAAAAAAAATATATGTTTCGAATTGGGGAAAAAATGTTCAGTGCATCATAAAATTTTAATTTTTTTTGTTATTCGGGTATCATTTAAGTATCATATTAAAAAAGGGGAAATATTTTTGAAAAAAGAGAAATTTTATACATCTGAATGAGAAATTTTATTTATTAGAGTTTATAACTCTGATGATGGATAACATGGCTCATATATACTCACGTGTCGCAATGCAAGTCATGCCATTCTTTTACGTTTCTACTTCTGTCATATTTAAACTTATAAGATTGTTAACATTAAAATTTCATTGCACCAGGCTTTTGAACCAAATTTATAATTCTAAGAAATTAAAAATGCATGTGATTGCTATGACCTTAATTATACAAAAAATACAATAATTTACTAATTTATTTAACTTGAGCCAAATGTTCTACCAGCTTTTTTTATTTAAATTTAAATATTAATTATTTTCCTTTTTTTAACAGTAGCTGCCATTTTACAACACTGGTTGGGAACTTGTCGTAAAATATAATATAATTAATGGTAAGAATTCATGGCATGTAACTCATCGCAACGACATTTATATAAATAATTCATTTTACATTCTACACTATTGGCTATGTTTTTTTTATTTAAATCAGAACATAGGTCTGAGCACGCTCTGAGCACGCTCTGAGCAGAGCATGAACAAAGTACGCTCACACCGTTGAGAATTAATAAAAAAAAAACGATTAGAAAAAACTATCATTATTATTTTAATTACGTTTTAAAATGTAAAAAAATTAAACTTAAAATGGATAACTTAAAATAAACAAAACATTTTGACTTTTATTTTAGAAGTAAAATCATAAACAAATGTCAAAATGCCTTTATATTTTATTTTACTGAGTCGTGCTCGATATATTTCCACTGAGCACATAGAGCACGCTCGGATTTAAAAAACACGAATTACAAGCCCTGGTGCGCAGAGCTAAGAAAGATACACAATTTTTGTTTTGACAGTTCATGTTCTGCTGAAATTTAAAAAAAACGCCTTACATAATTTTTTTAAATATAAATATCTACTGGTTTAATTGCTGTCACTCCGTGATTGAATTGATGTCAAACTAAAACATAAATAGTTTTCTGTCAAACTCGATTCAAAACATTTCATTTCATTCTTTGCTTGCTTAACTATTATAAATATATATTATGTATTTTTATATTAATTAAAAAATAATATCTATCTAATTAATTATATTTTTTTGTAAGAAATATATATTTTAATATTCATGAAAACATATAAACAAAATTTTTCTAATTACTTAAAGTTAATTATTAATGTTGATAAATGTTTTTATAGTTTTAATATTTAAAAATCCAATACTAAAATTATTTAAAACTAAATATGAAAATATGTAGCTTAAATCAGAAAAAAATCCTCCTAAAAATATGCAACAAATTTTAATTCTAATTTGATATAAAAAAATAAACTTTCGCTAGTGAAGTCTTGTAGTTGTTTTTAAAATCAAGTATCCACATATTCACATTAATAAATACATATTGTATTACGGTAAATAAAATTTTTACAATAATTCTTAGAATTCTAAATCCATATTAATTTATATATTTATAAAATCGTGATTCGTGAAATAGTATTAGAAATGAAAACTGTTCATATAAAGATTTTCGAAATCGATTCTTTTATCTTTTAACATGTAAGTATATAAGTTGAGATTTCTGAAAAAAAAAAAAAACCAGAAAACATATCACACGTGAATTTAATGTGACTTGTAACATTTTAATGGTATTTCTAAAAAAAACATTGAAAAATTTCAACGGATCGTCGTCGTCTGCCAAGAGTGAAATGAAAAAAAAATTAAATACATATTAAAATCACTTGTCACATACTTTACTATCAAGTAAACTGACAATTTGATGATAATCTTTTCTTTTTAATATTTTTCATAAATGTACAATAAATAGTATATATAGTCAGATATATCCAAATAGTATTTTTTAGTATACAAGGTACATCTATATTATAAAATTGTTCGTACATTTTTTGAGTATGAGTATGACAGAATTTTTCACATTTTTTTTTTATCTTTACAAGCCCGGAAAAGGATTGGATTGGTTAAAATTTTTAAAGTAAAAAGTGTTAAAGTTAACATTCATGTTCGGATTCCACACCACTACAAAAAAAAAATTAAAATTACCCATTTATTATGCCATACTATATGGAACTTTCATTCATCATCTATGGATATTGTATATTTAAAAATGAATTTGACATTTGGCAAATGTTGCAATTTAAAATTTTAGAAGCGAATACAGAAATACGTATTGATAGTAACTAAAGTTAAGGTTATCATTAATTGTTAAGAAAGTGGTAAGTGGTATTCCACAAATGGTATTGGAATTGTTACATAATTATCTAAATTATATTACATACTTATATCCATTCTTCAATGCAGGTTTTGGTCTGGGACATAATGTAATTTTCGTAAAAAAAATTTTAGCATTCGGTGGTTTTGTACCCGGCAACATGTAAGTCCAAATTCACATGAAATTCGCTAATAGCATGCGCAAATCAAAAGTTGGTAGCTTTTTTGTGTTTTTTATTATCGCGTTATGCTACTTTTGCATATTTTTTGACATTTTTCTTTTGATGGGTATTTTATTTTCGATATTGTGTAATTTTATCCCTTTTCATTAATTTTCATATTTTTAAAATGTAAGTAATAAAAAGTATTATTTATATATAGTATATTATATAATATACCATATGTTATAGGTAATTAGAGATAAAGACGAATAAAATTTAGGACCACACAAGTTAATAAACCATCACAATTTCAAATTATGATAGATTTACATTTAACTAATAAATTTTATTTGTACATTCACCCAACAGTAATAAAAAATCCAATTTTGCTTAACCTTCAAGAAAAAAAAATTGAAGCGATAATATTAACGCACAAATACAAAGTTGCAATAGCAACTGACAACAAAGTGTAAGCTTTAAAAGCTTTTGAGAAGCATAACAACAAGCTAATAACTATTAACACCGTGTAGACGAAGCCATTAAATATTTGACCACTTCAAAATCAATTTGAAAATGAAATTGCATTAACGAACGACTTCAGAATGGGCTTAATACTCGCTATGTCAATAACAGTTTATACGACATACAAAGACATTAGATTTCCAAACAAGGAAGCAATTTTAAAGTAAAAATTTAAAATATGTGACGTAGCGTGTATGTCATGTCAATATGTCATTGCACTATTGTGTTTGTTTAGTAAATATTATTCTATAGCCAAATAACGCGTTTTTTTGTTTACATTCTGTTTGTTGCTCTCAAGCTTAGAAAAAGTAGTTGAACTTGTAGAAAAATAAAATTAAGAAAGATAGCAAGATAGATTGCTACATTTTTAATACAATTGTAAATTATTGTATTTCTAATCTGTTTTGTTTTGTAAATACCGTATGAAAGTTTATTTTAATTTTTTCAAAGTAAATTTTGTAAATTAGTCATTACAAACAAAGTATCCATTTTGAAGTTTTAATTAAACATTTGGAGTACAGTACAGAAGGGTTGCATTTAAATATTTACACTAAAGTAGATATGTACTATTTTTTGTGTTAATGTAATACTTTACTAATAACTTAAATTTGTAAATTTCTAAGGTATACCTATCCAATATTAAAATAAAATGGAAATCGAGATATGGCGCAAAAATTAATGAAATGGCGGGAAAATATAACGTAAGTTAACTGCAAGTTGTTTAAAAAACATCAATTTTTTATGTAAAATGTGAACACAATTCGTACCACGAGCGAATTTATAACAATTTAACGAAAAATTAATATCTATCAAAACTTGTTGGAGCAAATTAATTTTTCACAAACCGTACAAAAAAATGTAAGTATGTAAAAGATATTTTATCAAATAATAAACCTTTTTTTTTAAATTTAAACTGTAAAATACGATTATGTCCGTCACCGCAACTGCAGTATGACGACCAATTATAATTTTTGTAGCGAAAATTTTACTGTGCTGTGTTTAATCGTTATTACGTTTATTGAAAGTGCAAACTTAGTTCGATTTCTATGTTGCATTCTTAAAAGAATGTTACCAAAGTATCTATATTCTGAAGAGACACTTAAACATAGATTTATTATATTTCATATTTACTATTATAATTCAGCGGGGTGGTATCGCGTAATGAGAGGCAAATGTACCTAATTCCTGGTATTAAATTTAGTAAATAGGGCATTCAGCTTTAGGATTTCGATTGTTGAAATTGTTAATTAAGGGTGATTAGATGTACGGTATAGTTTTGTAGAAGGTATAGAAGTGTACTTACTACTTACTCTTGCAGATTTCTAATATAAAAAAATCGACAATTGGTGAAGAATTTTACAACAATTATAGTTTTAGTAATAGTGTAAAGTAAATAATTTTTTTCATGTGCTTAATCACTAAGCCATCAAGAACCCTTGTCCAAAATTATAAATTAAAATTTACAATGAAAATTTTTGAAACTATTAATAATAGGACATCTTTTCTTTTTTAATTTTGGTCAATTAACAGTGTATTAAATAGATTTACGAAAAGTTGACATTCGATAAATTTATTTGTTCAATTTCAAGTTAAAAAATAAAAAAAATTAATACAAAATTTAATGAAATTTCATCAGTTTATACCATCTTTTTTTAATCAAAAAAATATTGTTACGTTCCATTAATTTTCCGATTCCAAGAAACTCAATTAAATTTCAATACAAAAGCAAGAGAAAAAAACGGTAAAACCAATATAAAATCATTGGTTACATGAATATGGAAATTGTAAAACTACCATAATATAAAAACAATTTAGTTTAAAAAAAAATATTAATGGCTTACCACTTAAATCTTGATGAGATTGTTGTACATTTGGTGCACAGAATGCACTTTGTGAACCACCTAACGATGATCCTGACAGTCCTGATGGTGGTGGATGCGGTGGACCACCTGGGGCATTTGATTGATATAAACCACTATGATATGATTGTTGTTGTTGATGTTGTTGCTGTTGCATAGTTGGTGAATCACAACGATTTGAATTTAAAGATCCTTGAGATTGTGATGATGTTGGGATTTGTGATTGTGGCGGTGGCAAAGGTGGTCCATAGTGGGAATGATGATGCATTGATTGTGGTGGTCCAGGACCAGCCGATGGGTGTTGATAGTGATGTTGAGAACTACCAGGGCCACCATATTGGTATTGTTGTGTAGGATCATATTGTGGATGATGAATTGGAGGTGGTGGCATTCCATAATGACTTAAATGCTGTGCAGCACTTAACTGTGGAGGTGGTTGCGGTGGAGCAGGTGGTCCTGTTTGATGATGTGTATAAAGACTACCTGGTGAGGTTTGCTCAATTGATACTCCCACCAAACCACCAGAATTATGTAATTGATTTAATTCTCCATGATGATGGTGATGATGATGATGATGACCTAACACTCCTGCACCAGCAGCAGATGAAGCAATTGATACTGGAGGTAGTTGCGGTTGTGCTGGAGGTGGAGGCGGAGGTGGTTGATAAATACTTAATGCTGTTGAAGAATGCTGTTCTGATGAAGATGATATTTGTGTAGATGATGCTGTTTGTGATGTATTCGATGCAATTAAATTTGTTTGTTGTGCTTTTTTTTTGAAGAAAAATTAATAAAAAGTAAAATTAAGCAATAAATATTTTATAATAACAAAGAAAAAGGAAAAATTTTATCTATTATATTTTGTTTTTTATTAATTACCTTCGTTTACCCCAGGGGGTCTCATATTTGATAAAGCTCCTAACGGGGTATAAGATTTAGGAGGTGCTCCGCCTTCAATATTACTAACAACTCTTTCCTCAGTAACACTAGATTGCACACGATATTGCATTTTACAATAAGCTTCTTGACTAGAACCTGTCGTTGCATTTACATAAACTCCAGTTATGGTAACATCAGTATCCTGTACTATTACAACTGATGAGGAAGTAGGTCTACTTGTTGGTTGATCTTTAAGTGAGTCTTTACCACTGCCATCCTTGCTATTTTCTTTAAAGTCTTTAATACTTTCAATACTTTCAGAATCCTTGTCATCTCTATCATCTTTCATAGAATCTCGACTCTCTTTCAATAGTTTTTCTGTTTCTTGTGGTGTTGGAAGTGTAATTTCTTCAATATCCATATCTTTTGGTTCTTTATCTTCTACCATATTTGGTTCTACAGGTATTACTATATCCTTTTTTATGTCTTTAACTTTTTTCGGAGTCAGTATAGCTGGTTTTTCTTCAATAACCTCATAGCAGTCTAATTCGTCTAGATTCTTATCTAAATGACCTTCAAGCTCGTAAGTAGCTGCAACTAAAGCACTGGCATTTAAACTTGCCATACGTTTTCTTGCTAAACCTTTTAGAGTACTCAAATACTCATCATGTTTTATAAGTTTGCGTTTCTTAAATGGTAATTTCTTTTTGTTTTTTATTGCACTTTCTTTTTCCGGCGACGGTTTTTTAAGTTTTTCATCATCACTTGAATCTGATTCATCGATGATAATTTGTTTCGTTGCTGATTTGACTTTGGATTTTTTTATTGCTTTACTAATTTTTGGAGCTTTCGCTTTGACTAGTTTCGAAATTTTGTTTTTAATCAATTTCCTTGATTTTAATTTTGATAAATTAGGTTTTATTTTTGCAGCCAATTGTTCTTGTTTGATTTTTGCCAATTTTTGCTTTAATTTAAATTTTTTCTTTTTATTTTTAGGTTTATGGTCTCCATCGTAACGATATGAAGAAATATCACTTTCATTTGCACTTTCAAAACTTTCATTAAAATCCCAGTGTTTTCCAACACCCCGGAGACCTGGAACATTACGTAATTCACGTTTAACTTCAACTTCTTCTTCTGATTTTTCAGAATCGTCTTCACTTTTTATTTCTAATGGAGTTTTTTCTTTCTTTATTGCTTCGGATTTTTTTGCTGATGATTCAAGTTTTTTAACAGATGATTCTTTGCTTTCACCTTTCTTTGTTGTTTCTTTAGGATCTACTTTTTTGTTTGTTTCTTTATGTAAATCCGTTTTTTTAGAATTATCCTTTACAAGTTTACTGCTTTTTGTTTCGTTTTTATCTTTTTCTTTCTGATCCTTGAAATCTTTACTGTCCTTGTCTTCTTTTGTTTTTTTCTGTTCTTTTAATTCTTTTTCATTTTCTTTAACAGTTTCCTTTAACGTTTCTTTCGTTGAAGTACTTAACGATAAGAGACTTGCGGCTGCCTCAGCTGCTCTTCTTTCAACTTCTTTTTCCTCATCTGAACTGCTGGCTGATGCAATTGTTCGAATTTTAGGAATTTGCATTGTTTTAGACAAACCGAGTTCATTACTGGTTCGTGATTCATTCTCGTAAAGACATTGCACTTTTGCTAAGGCATTTAAAGATGCCATACGACGTTTCGGCATTAAAATAATTTTCTTCTTAGATTTTTGTGTACCGTCTTCATCAGATTCTGACTCACTGTTGGAAACCTCAACAAACCATTTAGATTTTCCTTTTTTAGCTTTAGCTTTAGTGACAGCACTTTTTATAGTTCTATTTGTTAAATTTGATTTAGCTGATAGTTTAGATGGTTTAGAAAATTTTTTAATAATTTTGCTACCGACAGTAACAGGAGATTCGACTCTAGCTATATTCTGTTGTTTAACTGGAGTATTATGAGCTGAAGATTTTGGTGTTGACTTTTTCGAATCTTTATCAACTGACTCATTATTTGATTTTGAATTTGATTCCTCCTCGAGTTTCTTTTCCTCTTTATTATCTTTATATGGCTCTGAATCATCCATTACTGTTTTCATTTTTAAAGAAGATTCATTTAACAAATTCATTTTAATATTTTCTTCGTCTTCAGATTCCGTTTTAAAATCGTAAATATCAGCCACTTTAGTTTTTTTAGGAATCGTATCGGATTTTTGTTGTATTGGTGATTCTGGTGTTTTTCCTTTTTTACCTTTTTGCGTTGTTAAAGTTGTTTTTGTTGCGAGGGTTTCTTTTTTCTTTGGCACCATGTTATTAAATTTAAATGCTGTTACATATTTTTGTTGTAAACGCTCACGCACTGTTATCATTTTAGGTTTATTAGTATTATTATTCTCATTCGTTTCTGATAATGACTCACTATGAGTTTCTTTTTTGTTATTACTTTCATTTGTTTGTTGCGTAAAAAGTTTTGAGTTTGTATCTTTTTGTGCATTCACGTTGCTGGAGTCTACCGGTTTTGTTGCAATTTGTGTCAGATCTTTTATATGCTCTTTTTTCTTAGGACTAGGGCATTCATCACTATTTTTTCCTTCAGAATCATCAACTGTTTTGATAATTTCAGAAATATAGGCTTTCACAACAGCCTCGGAATCGCTTTCATCTGAAAGCATATCAACAGGCGTTAGAATATTGCTTGTTGTTGTTGTAGAGGTAGTTGAGTTGAATTTTTGAGGTTCTTCAGCATTTTTCTTAAATTGTGCATAGTCACTTGTTTGTGCTGAAATTTTAAGAATTTCTGTGCTGTTTTTATTTATTTTATCTCTTTGATATTCTTTTGTAATATGAGTTGGTGATTGCTTTGAGGTATCATTTTTCTTCTGATCTATTGAAAATTTTAGTGGAAGATTGTCATCATCCATATCTTCGTCAAAACTTTCTTTGGAACTTTGTTTTGGGACCACCATTTCGGTAATCTTATCTTTAATCTTTGAAAATTGTTTCTTGATTTTTGATGTTTTTAATGTATCTTTTGATTTAGTTATAGATTTATCAGATATTTCTTTTTTTGGTCTACCTTTTTTAGGTTTAAGTTTTGAATCTGTATTATCTTCCATTTTGGCACTTTCCATTTCAAAAACTGATTTAGCTGATAAATCAACACTTTGTGCAGCTTCTGATTGAGTATCTGATTTACTACTTACAAAACTAGAGTATCCTGTATCAGCAGTTGTTGAACCACCATCCTCAGCTAGTTGAGCTTTACTTAATTTTTTCTTTGTAACCTTTTTTGTAGCATTCAGAGATCCAAATTTTGAACGTTTAAGTTTTTCTTTTGTTTTTGTATTTTCATCAGAACTTTTATTTTGACTAGATGACTTTAATGTTTTTTCAAAATCCTCTCTAGACTTTGACGAATTATCTTCAACAATTTCAGTTGGAATTTTTTTGTTTGTTAATGGTTCATCAATTTTCTGATCAATATTGTGTTTATCATTTGATTCAGTTGAATGTAAAATTAATCTTTCATTATTATCTATTTCTTCAGATTCTTTGATTTTTTGTTTAGAATTTTTACTCGGTGATTTTTTAGGAGAACCACCAACACATTTTTTTTGGGTATTTTGATTTTCAGTTTTTTCATCATTTGACTCATTCAAAAATGAAGTACTTTGATCACTTTCTTGTATTTTAGCATTTGTTGTTCCAGCTTTATCATTTGTTTCTGTATTTATTTCAATTGCTTTGGCATTATCATTTGATTTTTCATCAAATTCGATTTCCTCATCTGTTTGATTTGTTTTTTTATCGAGTGGTTTCCCTTTTTTTGTTGTGTCTTTAGGTTTCTTATAATTACTAAATGCTCTTTGAAAGCTGAATGGACCAAATGATATTTTGGCAGCTCTATATTTTGTTTTAACATTCTCAGATATAGAACCACCTGCAACAAGACCGGCTTTACTAGGAATTATGTCTTTGAAACCGCTTATTTTAATATCTAAACTCTTGAGCATTTTATCTAAAGCTTTTGATTTATTATCCAATGGAAGCTTTTCTTGTGATGTTGTTGTTATTGTTGATGATGATAATGATGTAGTTGTAGTTGCAGTTGCTGCTGTAACTGTTACTGCTGCATTAAGTGAATTTATGCTAATGGCAGTTGTTGTACTATTATTAATATTATTAATACTATTACTGTTACTATTACAATTACTACTAATATTACTACTATTATTACTAATGTTACTATTACTGATACTACTACTTGTTGAAGTTATTGTACAAGTTGTTGCAGTATCAGTGTTTGAAGTTGATGACTTAACAATATTTGATTCTACTGTATCGAATGTTTCATCTTTATTAGATTTTTCAGATTTTGTTACTTTTGGAATGCCACCACTTTTAACTGTTGCAGGAACCTTTTTTAATAATTGTTTTTTCTTTATTATTCGTGACAGTACCGGCTCAGGACTTTTTACTTTATTCCTATCAATTGAACTATTACTGTCATCAGGATTATTTTTGTGATCGTTACTATCATTATTATCGCCACTTTCACCTTTTTTTTCAATTAAATCTGATGCTGTAGTTAAAGATGCTATCGTTGTGTCTTTAGAAGTTGATCCGGTATTTGTTTGATCTGATAATTCTGATTGGGTCTTTGTGGTTGCATTTTTACGTACTTTTGCTGGCAATTGTTTCTTTGTAGCTCCCATATCTGAAATTAAAATAAAATTAAAATTTAATATATAAGGTAGTTAAAAGTTCAATGATAATAATATTAAATGAATTATTGAATCATTAATAAATTATGTGTTACAAACACTTAATCAGAGGAATTAATGTTAGTAAAGAGGAGTTACAAAGTTTTTAGGGCAGTCGTTCAATGAATCATTCTAAAAGAACCATTTCCTAAATCATGTCCTGTTTCATATATAGTTCATTAAATGAAAGCGATTTTTACGATTTTCTTTTAATAAACAGTATATCAAACATTAAAAAAAAGAGATTAAGTACTTTGGGAAAATTTTTCAACAAACATGTACCGTTATTTTAATAAAAAACAGCTTTATTAAATATTAAAAAAATTTTCATGGATAAAATATGACCCAATAGATATGAAATGAATGAATAAAAAATGTGTTAATTTAAATTTATTATCCTGCATTATAAAGTATCCTTTAATTGAAATTTATATAAATTTTATAAAATGTTGAAATACATAAATTTATATATATATATATATTATAATAATCAATAATGTTATATACATATTCAAATTAATGTCCTTTTTAAAGGACGCTTGCTATCTGTCTCTTTTTATTATATACTACCCTCATTTTTATGATTAAAATTATCCTATTTGTACTGTTAATGTTAAAATGTTGTGTACACATTATTAGAACCTTTTATTAACCTATAAAATTTCGATTAGTAACCATGAATAAATCTGTTTTTGAACATAACATTTATTTTTATAAATAAGATATTAAAAATATTAATACAGTGTACATCAAAAATATTTATACAGTAATTCAATATAAAAAAATATTAATTGAATTCTTTGTTCCATTGTTTTTTAATAAATGATTCTTATTCAAGAGTTACTTGTTTTATAAAAATCGACTTTTAAAAAAATACGAGGAAGAGTGTAGTAGAGTAGATTGTGTCAACTCTTGGATACCCGTATGACCGTTTATGTCATCCGGTTAATTACTTTTGGCAAAAATTTTAAATACACCATTAAAATTTTTTGGTGTTATTAGACTTTCAGTTATGAACAAAATAAAATAAAAATTGGAAGGCAGCTCTTCGAACCTTTTGACTACACCGACTATATTTTATTCAGAAAATAGCCATTAAAGTTAACTACTATTGACAAAATTTCAATTATCCAGCTTTACCATGTATGGAGTTATTTTTGAGTTTGACTAATAGTCATACGGGTATAATAATTAACAGTTTGATACCATGTTAAAAACATTTTTAATTTTCTCAAATTTTAAAAACTTTATTACAACTTTTATCTAAAACATAGAGTTAACTTTAAAAAAAAAGCATATACACATTGAAAAGTTGTTAGGTATTAACAGATGAAAATAAATGTCTATTATAACTATACTCAGTACCGCGACGACGTAAAAATGAAAGGCGATATTGGGTGAGATCAGGTCATGTGGTAGTGACGGATGAGTTTGTTTTAATATAAATCCTTGTAAATATATTTTCTACAATGCCGATAACGATGTCAGACTGGCAAATTAAAAAAAAATATGGTCCAGTGTCGTCGTCGGTGATATCGATACCGTCCAATGTGAATATATTCAAAAGAAATGGATAGAAGAATTAAAATAAAAATATGACGTCGTCACAGTGCCGGTACAGTGAGAATCAACCTTAAATTTTTTAACTTTCAATTTTAAAAGTTTATTCCTTTATTATATTTTATCATTATTAAATTTCATAAATATTATTTGTACATAATTTATGATATATACTGTATTCGAAGCCTTGCAAAAACTGGTCAAGGTTATAATTTTATCAACTCCCTTAAGTAAATCAACTTGCCATTAGAATGAAAATAATTAAAACAACCAAATATTATCCACTTTGGGAATTCAAATTGTTATTTTGTTTCAGTTAAACGATTTGGAAACTAAAATAAAGTTACTTGTGCTGGTAAAATTGAAAGTTTATAAATTTTTTGGATAGTAGAAATATTTGTGGATTTTCATTAAACCAATTGATCCCAAAAATGTTCTTTAATGTACAAAACCACTATGGTTAATTGTATAAAAATATAGAGTTTAAAAAATTAATAAACCTGAAGTGCTATTGATCTGGTACACATTAGTCTGATATAAAATTTGTATGAGTCTGGAAAAATTCAGAAGCTCTTAATTGACCCAATTATACTGTTAAATCTAAGCTAAAATAGAAAGCGCTATCTCAACCCCCCAAACAAATTTTTAAAACTTTTATTTTTTATATAACTCTAAAACTTTTTCTAATTTTCATTTATATACGAGGTGTCAGACTGAGGCATTTAAAATAATGAGGATTGGCGACCTTAAACTCTTTCAAAATATTTGATTAAAACCTAGATTTTAAATCCAATTCTCAGGCGATGCACATTTCCGGATTTATGAGCAAAAATATTTGAACAGTGTTCCGAACATATTGATAATAGTCTTTTCTTTTTGCTTGTACCAATTTCCATGTCTTGTAATTATAAAGCGGTATGGTCTGGTAATTAAGGCGAAAGGACTTGATTTTCGATCGGGACTTAACGCCTGGAAAAAACAGCCTAGCAATCTTTTGCAAAAAGAAATTTTATATATTTAAAGATTTAAGTACACCTTATTCTAAAGTAACTATAGTTAAGTCAAGCGCAGTTATGCTTCTAAGTTGTTATATTAATAGCGGTATGCCATTGGACCTTAATAGGATTTAAAAAAAATTAAGAAAATATTTCGATACATAGAAATGCAAAAATATAATATATATTCCCATACATATACCCACATACTATAAATACTTATAAATTTTAAATGAACATTTCATTAAATTTCGTCATGGTCTACAAAAAATCAATATTGTTGCCACATGACATGTAACATTTTTTGATTTTGTTCTTTTAATTTTTTATATTATATTTGTTTAACTTCAAACTAACCCCATTTAACCTTCATTATATCTGACAGATAAGGTGACAACAGATTATAAACAATTGAATGTGATCAATCAAAATGTTTAGAACTAAATACAAAAATAAATATAATATGATATTTATTATATGTATACAAAAAAAAAACATACATATCTATAGATACGGAATTAGGTGTAAAAATCAATACTATTATATATTCCATTATTGAAACTGTAATACTAACTTTAAAATAAGAAAACATGTTGTAGTTGTAATATAGTTAAATTAATATGGAACATGTGTGCAGTGTAAAGTTGTCAAATCGACATTCCCGATAATCGAAACTCCTTTAAAGGTTTTTATGACATATTCTAGTACCTTTGACACTTTAATTAATTTCAATTGTAAAAATCAGTTACTTTTGTTGATTTTTTTTGATCTTTTGTGGCTTTCGAAAAAGGGAAACCACAGATATTACAAGAACTGAAATCAAATAGATATTACAGAACTGAAATGGTAACCAGAAATAGAAGGGCTTTGAAAAAGAAAATAAAATTAGGAATAAAAAAAAATTTTGAATAATGGTTTAAAAAAAAATTGTACTAAAGAAGATGCTCATAGGCTGTGATGTTTAGAAGAAATAAAATAGATATTTAGACAAAGACATGTGTTTTATAAAAGTAATTGGTTTTAATAATACAGTAGCAAATGTCAGGCCATATTAATTTTTTTTCTAAATCCTCTTGGGAGCATGGCACCTCTACTAAACATTTCCATCAAATTCTAGTAGATACTAGTAGATGCCGGGCTATACCTATTGAGATATTCTTTCCCAAAATTATTGTTCTGCTTCAGATGCTACTCAGCGAATCACGTCATCTGGAGTCTTACGGGTTGAAGAGCCATTCTCTTTTTGTATTCTTGGAGTTTTGGCAGGATGTGCCTTGTCCACCAGCATTTCTTTTTCTTTTTTTCTCTATTGGTGGCTCTTCTGTTAAGTTCTATTAATCTCTATTCGTGATTGTTCTAGTTCTAGACCAGAATATCCTATATAATATATATTATAAGGCTTTTATAATGGAAAGCAATAGCCAACTATGTGTAGTATTTGAAGTTAGCTATGTCTCTCTACCATACATTAGGTTGCTTTTACCCATGTCCGGAAAATTTGCAACTTGATGTTTCTGGAAATTTATGAGTTTCTTTATACAGGCTGCAATCTGCCAAACCCTACTCTTGCTTTGTTGAGTTGGTTATCTATGTCTTCTTGCGGTCCAACATTGACTAATGCTGTCAAAATAGCAGAATTTATTGAAATGTTAAATTGTTTGGCTGTTTATTTATAAAATTTGTTTTACGGCGGCATAGGTTTTGAATTATAATTATTAAATTCAAGTCCAACGTTGCTTGCAAGGTTTTGTATTTTACCAATTTACTCTGCAAATCGGTGAACTTGTGGGAGAGAATGCATATATCTAAGTTTTTAAGTTTTGAAGACCCAATGTACTCCTCCCTTTAAAAAACACACCTCTTTCATTATGTCATCCAGGACTATTGTGGATAGTAAGGGTGAAAGTGGGCAGCTTTGTTTCAACTCTATTTTGGATTGGAATGAGGTACAGCTTGATTTGATGATATGTGTAATTTTTAGTGGAACTCCTCTCTTTCTAAATGCTAAGTGCCAAACTTAATATGGATGTATCATTTTTAAAGCATTCACTTAGTCCCTCGCTATATTTTTATATTTGATTCTAATTTAATGTAATAAAATTTTTGTAACAAAATTTTCAATATTATTATTGTAGCACAACCTGTTATTTATTAAAATAAATTATTTTATATATTTTACAATCTACATTCTCCAGGATACATATATTCGTCCTTGTTATTATTTTTGGAAATTTTTTTTTGTAGATAAAAATCTGTTAAAAAACAAGAAATCAATTTTATTTTTAATATTACAATAACTTGTTTGTGTATATGTTCTAGTTTTGTAGCACAGAAATTCTTCTTTATGGCATGACATCGGTAAATCAGAGATTTAAAATCGTTTACTTTCTAAATTTTCAATTAATTTTTTTTATAAATCTATTTACTTATCTATCATTCAAAGTTCAAGAATTGGTAGAATGTAAAAAAAAATGGAGAACAACATTTTAAACTCAAATTTTTTTTGAGATTAAATTTTAAAAAATGTGATACAAAACTTTAAGTTGACTGGCGTGTCACTTCAAAACTTTTATACTTATTTGAATTTTGAGTAAGTATTTGATAAAAATTAGATTTGACTTAGTAGGGAACGGTTTAGAATAAAGTGGGTTAGTAAGAATTCACAGCTACTTAATTACATCATTCCGTTTTAGCACCCCGTTATATTGAGCTGATCCTCCTGTGTCAGATATCTTAAAGTGCTTCTGCCTCGTATATTAAACTCAGTAGACCATCTTCTTTAAGGCTCCTTTGATTGTGTTTTGATTTATGTTTTATTTAAAGATTTTCCTACTAGGATATTAGAAAGAGAAGAATACTGTTTATTATTATTGGTTACCTTGCCTTATATGTAGGCATTATAGGAATGTTAAAAAAAGATAAATATAAATAATTCTTAAACTGCAAAAGTTTTGCTGTTTCAAGTATTGTCATATATTGGAAGCAATTCCAGTGAGTTGTAAAAAATTTCCGGAGTTTCTTAAAGGCTTTTTTTAAGATATTTAATTAAGAAGATAGCTCTGTTAAATTTGTTTAAAATCAAATTTGAAAGGTTTCGATTCGGTTTTTGTGTCAAAATTATAGCTTTAGGACAATATTAGCTACAAATTCAAAGTAATGAAAGTCAATGTTACAATATAACATCTGTGATGTCACACATCTTTCAATCAACCTAATCTCTGATCACTTTCTGTGGGTAATTAAAACGGAATTACATATATTGAATACCTTTAATAATAAATTGAAGAAATCAGTTTGACATTACATTTGAACATCAAGTTTTCAATTAATTGTGAATAAATTGTAAATAATTAGCAGTTTAACGTACTTCAGGTCGTTCAATTATTAATGCAGGGTAGGCCAACTTGGATAAACTGATTTCAATTGCTTATAATTTTTAATTTTGAAACTTTTTTTCTTTTATTTGTATTTGAGAAAAATTTAAACTACGTTATACATTTTAGATTTAAATATTTTTATAGTTAAATAGTTACATTTATATCATTCATTAAAATTACCTTAAAATCTTTAAGTTATACTATAATAAAAGAATTTATTTAAATTTAAAAACCTTTAATATCGTAAATAATATAAGGGTTAAAATACTTAAATTATTTGTAACGGTAAAAGCTGCAATTTTTTTTCTACCATTCTAAATAATTTATACTTATATTTTGATCCGGTTTTCCGTATATATTATGTATTTATATTTTTATATATGTATGTCTATATGTATTTTTATATATGTATACAAATTTATATGGAACATAAGTGTATAAAAATAAAAGCTCTAAAAAAAAAACTAAAACAGAAAATCATTTATTTCTGATGTCCTGGATTTGATTATTATTGAAAAATCTTTTTGTAAAACATCTATAGAGAACATCAAAATGAGAATGGTATGAAATTTAAAAAAAAAAAAACAGGATTTGAATATTTTTTATAGGTATTTCTGTTTTTTTTGTTTTTTTTTTTTTTTTTTTAAATAAACTATATCCGTGTTTAACTTCCTTAAAAAAAATTGAAAAAGATTACATACTTGAAAGTATACTGAATACTGATATAAAATTGTTAAGAAGTAGATTTGTATGAAGTTCTGTTAAAAGATTTCGTCCTTTTATACATAAATGATAGAAAAAATACATACATATATATTTTCATAAATACATATAAAATACAATTTTGAAAAATTTTTTTTTAAAAAATATTACAGAATATAGATATTAGATACTATAATATTTTTTGAGTGTTTTACTTAAGTGAAGGTAATGATATAAAATCTTAAACTCTAAACAGTTGTAAATGTATGCAACTTATATTACTGTTTTTATTAGAATAAAATTATACCGCATTTTAGTTTAATTTCTAAAATTAAGCAAAATTTAAAAATAAACTGTTTAATAGTTATGTAAAAAAAACTTCATTATCACTCAAAATATTTACTATTACTCAATTTGTAGATTATTTTGTAAATATTATAATAGATAATAACTATAGCAAATAAGTGTAAGCTATTTTCAAAAAGCCACCCAAAATATTAATTATTACTCAAATATGTTGGTTTTTTTAAAATACTTATTATAACTCAAATGTCAGAACAATTTTTAAATTAACTATTATCACTCAAAATATTTATTGCTACTCAAATGTGGGGGTAATTTTGAAATGCTCATTATCTTATCATTAATACAAAGTTATTCAGTATAAAACATAAATGTGAAGTATTTTCAAAATGTAACTCATAATTTCCACTCATATAATATGTGAGTTATTTCAAAATGTTAATTATTACTTAAATCTGTGAGTTATTTTAGGGTTATGCTATAGTATTTTCTTGTCCTCTTAGATCTAATTCTCAAGAGAACTTTCCGTTCATTTGAAAAGACTAGATCTAAAGTTTTATTCGCTTAGGACTAAAGTTTTTAAAAAAATATTCAATCAAAAGTGTTCAAAATTACTTAAAAGGCTAAATTTTGCATGACTACTATCTTTTCTAGAAGCTTGTTTCGTACTAATTTTTGTTTATAAGTGTGTGATATATTTTATAAGTGATAAAATTACTGAAAAATAACAGCGATTAAATTGATAACATGCAACCATTTATGAAATATTTTTGTTTTTGTGGTACACATGGTAATGTTAAACATGAAAACTTTTTTTTTGATTAGAAAAAGTTCAATAAATGTGTGATGGATGATTTTTGTGGACACAAAATTATATGTTATTCTATATACAAAATTATCATAGTTCTGGTAATTTAATTAGTATTTAATTTTGTTTTTGCCATTTTTATTTTATTTTGCAAAATAACTGCATTTTGTATGAAGAGTTCAGGAAGGACTTATTCACTTTCAACTATTTGGTTAAGTGAATTTTAGTAAACTTTAACAAATTATGTTTGCCCAATGTTCTTAACTATATAAAAAGTTTTTTTTTTACTTGCTAATTACGTGTTCACTATTCTAGGCTAAATAGCCTGTCTATATATGTGCAGTTCGAAAAGGGGGAAGTATTAAATTCATATTACTATTAAAATAATAATATATTAACGGCTAAAACAATTTTAAAATTCAATTATCTTGAATTAAATTATTTAAATTATAATAAATAATAAATAAATAAAGAAAAAAACGAGGAAGAGTGTAGTAGAGTAGACTGTGTCAACTCTGGGATACCCGTATGATCGTAACATATACATTATATCGTCCGGTTAATTACTTTTGGCTTTATTAAGTGTAGTGGAATACTCATATAAAAGAAGGAGTTGTATGGCAGCTACTCGAACCCTCTGCCGTAGACCAACCAAATTTTGCTGTAACTTTGGCCATTACACTAAACTATTTTTAGCAAAATTTCAGACACCCAGCTTCATTAGGTGTAGTGTAATGCTCATATAAAAGAAGGAGTTGTATGGTAGCTACTCGAACCCGCTGCAGCAGACCAACCAAATTTTGCAGAAACTTTGGCCATAAAACTAAACTACTTGGCAAAATTTCAAACACGCAGCTGTAATAGGTACAGAGTAATGCTCATATAAAAAAAGAAGTTGTATGGCAGCTACCCGAACCCATGGACCAAAATGGCTTCAAGGCATACACTTGAGTCTATATCTACCCCCCCCTCCTTCTCTGCGTCACAAACGTAATGGCAAATTTATTATACCCTTTGACTATATAGTCATACGGGTATAAAAATAAACAGACACATTCTAAGATCTAAACTATAGTATTTATTCAAGGTATTGAAATCTTCTATTTACTTATTGGATAAACTACTTATTTCGACTTTACTTTATCCCACCTATTTAGCGTTTTTAAATAGTAAGGTAAACGTGTAAATGTATGTGATTGTATCATCGCTACGTCTGGTGAAAATTTTAAATGAATAGCATTTCGAATTAAATAATAATATTTTAAATAAAAGAATGGTGGATTTGATGACCCTAAATTTTTTTAGACACTCTATGTATTGAATGAACAATCAACAATTTGAATTTTCTTTAAGCAATAAAAATTAAAAATTTCAGAAGGCCAAGAACATGCTTGTACAACCAACATGGTATCTCGCACATTTCCAACCTTTAAATAATATTTATATCACACTTTAACATGCATCAATAGAATGTCCTATCTCTAACTGAACGAGTTATCATTTTTAAGTCATAATGTTATTAAATATTTCTAGGCGTTAATTTATTATTTTTGAGTAAAATTAAAAATGATTTAAATTTTAAGTGCTATAATTATTACGAAGATTTTAAAATAAACTTTTAATATTAAAATTTTCAAGCTAAATTATGCTCTGTTCTCAAGAGTAAAATAGTCTTTATACAGAGTAAAATACTTTTTGTTACTCAAAAGTTTAAGCTACCTCAACCTACACAAGCTTTTGAGAATATTTTCGAGAAGATAATAGGAGTAGATAATATAAAATTTCCTGCAGATGGCTTTAATTTAAATTTTTCATAATAGATGGATTTTCATTTGAAAATGTTATGTTGAATTATGTTTTTTATTTGATAACCATTAATTACTTACTTCTTCCATTTTAAAAAAATATTATTTATATATGTATATCGTATATCAGTCATCAATATCTAAATATATTAAAAATAATAATGAACTTCCCAAATGACAGAAAGTTTTAAAATGTCAAATGTATGTATGAAAATTATAACATATTGTCAAATGTATATATTTAAATTATAACAACACTTTATAACATATATGTTCTATCTACTCTTGAAATAAAATTAGCGTTCCATTTGCAAACTACTCCCAGATACTCTTCTTGCTAAAAGAAACGCACCCTATATTGTTATTGATAAAAGCTACTTGTTATTTTATTCAACTCAATGCCAGCTGGAACAAGCATAAAGATTCAGAAAATAATGGAAAACAATTCATTGCATAGTACAATACAAAGAAATCATCATTCCTATTCAGAAAATAAAGCCAATTACCATATGTGTTTGTTATGCTATAGATCAATTTTTTTCTTTTTTTTAAGCCCTAACTGTTCAACTTAGGCTAATAAGCCTGTCAGTATATGTTAGGTATATGTTGGAACATGGGGTTATATCATATTCGTGTCATTAGAATTGGTCTTAATGAATTCCACATACAATTTATACATGAATAGTACTAGGCCGTATAACATGTAGAAACGTCTTAGATTTTCAATATAGATACAATTCTATTTTTGTTTATATTGTAATAATTTTGTATTTGGTTAAATGGAGTAAAATATCTGTGAGTTATATTATTCAATTAAATTATTTGTTTATATTGGTATATTAATGTATTTTTTATTATAAATATTTAATGATTAATTATTAATTATGCGATTAATTTGAACCCAATGACGAGTGGTAGCTTTCGTAGGAAAGGTCGGCATTCAACAACTTCGCCACCCATGACCCAGCCGTTATTTAACCAAACTAAATACAGACTTTAGGTTTATTTTAACATTCACAAAATTAAATTCATTTGTTCAATACAATATACATATTTTTACATCATAATAATATTGTTGTAAATATTTTTGCCAATACTATGAATTTAAAAATTTCTCCTAATATAAAATTTATTAGTTAAATAATCTACTGCCAATTTTCAGTTATTTACAACCACACTTAATATTAAATGCATATATAATAACTATGTATATATGTACTTATAATAATAATATTGATGATGATTAACTCATTTTAGAAAATTGATGAGTTTATGAAAATTTGTGGTTTAAAAAGTATGAAAGTATGAAAACTATTCTATTTAAAAAAGTATAAAATATGATATTTTTATTGTTTTTGTTGTTGTTCTTGTTTTATTACAAAATAATGATTTGTATTTATTTGTTTACTACTCCTTATTTTATATATATGTATTATGTATGTATATTTACATTATGTAATTTATAAATATATATTTTATGAAATAAATATAAATTTTATTAAATAATAAAAATATGTATAATAATATATAAATATATAAATAATTATTATGATTATCATCATCATCATTATCATCATTATTATTATACAGGATTATTTAAGAGATTATCTGCATTATATTCTTATGTTTAACATGTATAAAAAAATTTATTAGTTTTACATATATGTATATAAATTTATAATTTTAAAAATATTTTAACATAATCTGCATAAAAATGAATTTTATTATATTATTTGTATGTTAATATATGCGATGTATGTAATAATGTAACAGAAAATGACAGATAAAAAATTATAAAGAAAATGAATGAAAAATAAAACTGAATATTTGAGATGAGAATAAAATTATAAAATAAATAAAAAATTGACAAATTAATATACATTTTTATATATTTATAGTATACATTGTGTATTTAATTTAAAATACCTATATGAATAAAATTATTAAAGAAAATTAAAGATATTCCTTAGGTATCTTTGGGAAAATCTGAAATCAGGATAAATAATCCTAGTTGATATATTTAATGAAATAAATTTTTATAATATTTGAATTCTATATCGTTATTTTATTACAAAATATTTTATTAATTGCCTAACAAATGATAGAATTTATTAGTTTAATTGTTTTAAATGTATATAATATATTACATACATATTTGTGAAATATTAGATTTGAAGTAAAATAATTAAAATTTATAAAATTTACTGTAATTATTTAGATAATCTAGAAGAGGAAATTTATTAATGAAATATTAAGTAATATGACAAAGTTAATTGAATTCTCTATTATTAAATTTAATATTTTATTTATTCGATTCGTATTTATACGGATTTTATAGGTATTTTTAAAAATTAAATAATTAAATAATGATAAATTGTTTGAAAAGTAAATTTTTTTATGAAAAAATTCTAAATTATTCATATTGTATTAATTGTGTTAATAATATATTAAATAAGGCATAAATTTCTTTCTCTAATCAATAAAATTTGGTTGAAAAGAGGCCTATTTAATTTTAAAGCAATTATAATTGGCTGATAGTATTGCAATTTGAAATGATATATGTATACAAAATTTTAACTTAGTATTAAATTAGAATATATTGTTGTTGTTGTTTTGATATGAGGAGATCTAACATTTAGGCCTTGCAAACCGTTGTACATCCACTTTCAATACTTTCTATCAGTTTATAAGTAATACTAGTAAAAAAGCCTGTCGGACGACAGGTATAATTTTAATTTCTCTTTTAATATATATATTTTTTTCCTGCTATTGCGCTACTGAATCAATAAAAGGAAATTCGTTACCTAAAGAACATTAAGTTAACATTATAATAGTTTGTTTTAGTTTTGTAAGTGAGATACGTTTTGAATTTTTTTTTCTGTTCATAATTTACATTTTATCAGTTTCATTTTTTCTTTCTTCTTTGTATGTAAGAATTTGTAATTAGAAGTATGTTACATTACATGTGTCAATAACACTTAACATTAACATAATAAAAGAGCAGAAGCATCTTTTATTATATTTATAAAAAATTTTCTGTATCTACCTGTTAACAGATTTCTCATACGTTTTGAATTTTTTTTTCTGTTCATAATTTACATTTTATCAGTTTAATTTTTCTTTCTCTTTTGCATGTAAGGATTTGTTATTAGAAGTATGTTACATGTGTGAATAACACTTAACATTAACATAATGCAACAGTAGCAGCAGTTTGTCTTTTATTATATTTAGACGTATGTATTTTCTTAAAGACTTCTTATACGTTTTGATTTGTTTTTTCTTATAAAAAATAAAAATTACAAATTGTAGTTAGTTATTAGTTCTGTAAAATAAAAATATACATACTGAAATGTAAAAAATAGCTTTGTACGTTTTGATTATAATTTTCTGTATCTACCTGTTAACAGATTTCTCATACGTTTTGATTTTTTTTTTTTCTGTTCATAATTTACATTTATCAGTTTTATTTTTTCTTTCTCTTTTGTATGTAAGTATTTGTAATTAGAAGTATGTTACATGTGTGAATAACACTTAATATTAACATATTGCAACAGGAGCAGCGTCTTTTATTATATTTATAAAAAATAAAAACTACAAATTAAAGTTAGTTATTAGTTCTGTAAGTGTATTTAAAAAAAAGTATACATACTGAAATGTAAAAAATTTCTTTAAACGTTTTTATTATAATTTTCTGTATCTATCTGTTAACAGATTTCTTATACGTTTTGATTTTTTTTTCTTTCTTCTGTTCATAATTTACATTTATCAGTTTCATTTTTTCTTTCTCTTTTGAATGTAAGTATTTGTAAGTAGAAGTATTTTACATGTGTGAATAACACTTAACATAACATAGGGCACGTTGGTCAGCAGCAGCAGCAGCAGCAGCAGTTTGTCTTTTATTATATTTAGATTATTTATTTTGTTTATATTAAATATTTGTATATTTTAAATTTTATGGTCGGATAAACTTCCGGAGAGGGGTTGTGAGCTATCAAGATGACGTCATCACATAATGGAACTAATTATCTCGACGATGGCGCCATCTAGTGGTCGAAAAATGAATTACAAAAATTTCCTAAGATTTTGTAGCATTTTAATTAAAATGTTATATTTTTCCTGTAAGACAATAAACTGGAACCAATATCTTACAATATTGTAGGGCATGATATTGTCTTTCATAAACATCTTGTTTCATCTGAATCGGTGTTACCGTTTTTGAGATACAGTGATGTTCCAATATAACGAAAGATATAATGTCAGGGTCGTTCGTTATATCAAGACGGTTCGTTATATTGAGTACCCCTAAAATAAGCTGTAATATCAAGTTAAAATTGTATGTTTATTCTTAGTGAAATATTATTTTAATTTTATTGCTTATTTATTTAAAAAAAAATCGACAATTTTTGTTTGTTTTGTTTTTTTTGCAATCTGCAAATCAATGGCTTTTTCTTGGAGTTTTTTTTAAAAAAAATATGTCTTCAAATTCAACGTCATTTTGTGCAGCCCACTCCATGCAAACTTTGAAGCTTTGTATAGCTGTTTCATGTTTTATACCAACATTGTCTGATTCGATTTTTTCGTATTCGTTCTCATTCTCACTTGATTCTACTTCCACTACTTCTCCGGGTTCGATATTTTCTGCTGGATCGTCATCAATAGGATCGGCACGATTCCATTCATGAATATCTTCTACCGTACATTGGTTCTAGAATATCAGTAAAAATTATTATTGTAGGGTATGTCATTTTATTACAAATGGATGTGTGTGAATATAGAATTAGTTACCTGAGGGAAAATTTCATTAATGAGATGAATTGTTCGATTAAGAGAAGAAACTTCATTATCTCTACGCAGTATAGACAAAGGTATGTCATCATACTCATCAAATTCCTCTTCGTTGAATTGAAGAATTTTATTCCAACACTTTCTCAAAGTATCAGTAGTTAATCTATTCCAAGATTGCGCTAATAATATTACAGCCTCATTCAATTTAAAAGACTTCAGTGCATCAGAAATGTTTTGCGTTTCAGAAGCAACAATATGGGCTAAAAGACTTGTGCGATAAAACAATTTTATAGCATTTTGATCCATTGGCTGAATGAGTGGCTTTCGGTGGCATATACATTACGTTCGGTGGCATATACATAACCCGAATCTGGCCATCAACCGTTTCTTTGATAAGCTCCTCTTCTGGTGGATGGCTGGGTGCGTTATCTAAAAGAAGTAATGCTTTAACAGGCTGCCATTTATCTTTTAAGAACTCTTCAACCTAAGCAAATGATTTATGCATTTGATGATGTAGAATGATTTATGAACATATAGCAAATGAAGTATTTTTTTTTTTTAAATTAACTTATGAAAATAGATTTGAACAAGCTTACCTGAACGACAAAGTTTTTGAAGTACCAGTTCTTAAAAATTATTGCATTCATCCATGCAGATTTAGAATAGTCATAGTCAATTGGCAGTTTTTCATTTTTGAATGATCGAGGTTTCTTCGATTTTCCAATTATTAGCGGTTTAAGTTTTAGTGTTCCAGTTGCATTTGAGCAGGCCAAAAATGTCAATCTTTCCTTGGATAATTTTCTACCGGGAGCTGTTGCCTCACCGGCATGAGCATAAGTTTTTTCTGGCAGGAGTTTCCAATATAGGCCTGTTTCATCAGCGTTGAACAGTGCATCCAATGATATATCCATATCAACAATGACTTGTTTTAATTTTTGTTTAAACGGTTCTACTAGTTCGGCCTGTGATGATAATTTTTCCCCACATTGTTTCAACAGCCGAATTCCAAAACGTTTCTTAAATTTGTTTAGCCAACCTTGACTGGCAAAAAAATCTGAATGTGGATCAATTTTAGTAAGAAAATATCTTGCCTTGGCTTTAATAATTTCACCACTTATTGGTATATTTTTCTCTCGTTGTTTAACAAACCACTTGTACAACAGATTTTCCATTCTATGAAATTCGCCTCTTCTTAAGGTTTTACGGGCACCCGTACCACTATGTGTAAGCTTAAAATTACGAAGAACTTTATTTTTGTTTTTGATTATTCCATGTATTGTCGATTTACTTAAACTGTATTTAATAGCTAGTTGCCCTAATAAAAGCCCACTGTCATTATCCTCAATAATTTTTATTTTTTCCTTTAAATTCAGACGCTTTCTATGTGCCATTTGGTACTTTTAAAGTTAATAATTTATCACTGATAAAAATACGTACAAATGTAAATAAAAATACGACCGCACGTAATAAAATAACGAATGAAACTAGTTAAAATTAAACACTTGTTTATTCATGTTTACAAAATAAAATAACGGATTAAACTAGCGAAGTAGCAATAAAAAAACAAATAAAAATTTGGATGTTCGCTATATTGGGATAAAATTTTTTTGACGTTCGTTATATAGAATATCTAATTAAAAAAAATTAACCGTTCGCTATATTGGAACATTTGTTAAATAGGGTGTTCGTTATATTGGAACATCACTGTATTGCAATTTCAAATGGAAATTTATAACAAACAAAAAAAAAAATTTTGAACTTTCAAAAAAACCACTATAAGTATGAAATTTTTATAACACCCTGTATTTTTTATTATACTGTTAGAAAGGTCTTTTGACACTCTTTCCAACGGTATACAATAAATATGGTATATGTTGACAAATAGCCCCACCAGAGAACATAAATAAAAAACTGACACAACAATTTTATAAAAAAATACATTTTCATACTTTATTTCTCATAAATTTATTTTGCCTTTTTGTTTTACAGTTGAAATATGTATTTAAAAATGTAAGAATGGACTTTAGAGTTTAATACAATATTAAGTTGGGTTTTAGTAAATAAAGATTTTATAATTTTTATTTCGGAAATATTTAATTATAAGTGTGAATGGACTAATGAATAATACACAAACTTTATATGAAAGTTAGAACATTCGATCTTATAAAATTGAAATACTAAAAGGCATAATTAAGAAAAGATGTCGTTCATATTCCATATATGAAGCATAATATATATACATGCATAAACTAGAAAGAATAGAAATTTATACCGTAAGACAACGGAAGGTTTGGTAGATTTCGGTATATGTACTTTCTGGCAAAAACTGTTATACAGAAATATACTTTGGATACTTTTCCTGTTCTGTATACTCTTATGCGGGATTCAAATATTGGGACTCTATTGTTGATGCTACATATTCTTATAGCGATCCTTGTAACACTATTAAAGAACTCGGAAGACTTAGACTGAAGTGGATTAATTGATTTAGCTATGAGGGTCCGTCCGTCATCCTTCTGTTCAATACTCAAAAACTAAATGAGCTAGGATTCTGAAATTTTCACAAATTCGTTTTAATACACGAGCCGTCTAATTTGTGTATTTGAAATAAGTTTTGGCTCTCTATTAAATATTCTAGCATACCCTAGTTGACACAGTGTACCTACTCTACACTCTTCTCGTTGAACTTATGAACGATTATTTCTTTCTACTTATATTGAATCAAATGATAATCACTTTTATTAGAATAATAAGTAAGGTCAATCTGCGTTTTGTTAATTATATATTCATTTATTTATCAATTTAAATATAAAACTTATCAAAGTTAGTTAGAATTTTTAATCTAGTTACATTTAGGCAAAATCATATTACATTTTTTGAGCGATTTGTGAACTTTTAATAATGTGTAATAATCAATACTTCATACATCATGGTGCAAGTTGTTTAAGAATTCAACTTCTTAATCTCAATAACATCCTAATTAATGTCCTTTCTTAATATATAGATTAAGTTATTTGTTCCAGTGCTTAACAAAATTATATATAATTGATTTAGTACTTTTAAACTATAGAAATTTGGATGCTTTTTGTTTTACAATTTTTTCACAATATAAAACATATTGTAAATCGTAATTTACAAGATAAATAATAAAAATATAATTTCTCAATCATTATCACTATTCAATTGGAATACAAAAGAAGTTTTTTTTTATTTTCCCCCAAAAAGTAATAGAAGGAAAACAAATTTATCTAAAACTTAACATGCGTAAGTATATAAGTAAATAAATAGATAAATAAATCGTATATATGTATATATATAAAATGAAAAGGAAAATGTAAAAAAAAGAAAAGAAAAAAAAAACAAATATAAATCCCTATTTATTACCCAATTATAATAACTATTTAAGAATAATAATCATCAAAATACAAAATAAACATAGATAAATAGAAGAAATAAGTTTGTTAAATCCTTCAAAATTTTTTTTTTTTTTTTTTTTTATTTCATTTACTCATCATATTGAAATCGGATTAATTTTCGATGATTTCTAAGAACATAGAACAGTGTTAAGTTTATTTCTAACACTTCATTTTATTTTTGTTCTTCTTCTTTCATTTCGAATGAATGTTTATTTTAATAGGCTGATGTTTTTGGTTGGTATTTTGCGCCCTAAATTAAATTTTTATCATAATAATAATTGTGACTAGACTTTATAAACATTTTTTTCTTTACTGAAATCTTTTAAGAGTATTTTTTTAAGTACTCGTATATTAAAAAGTGACCAGATGTATTCATTTTGTACTTCGTTTTTGATTTGCGCGCCTATTAAGTTAATATGGGCGTCTACCTAATTGCAAAGTTTTGACGTTAGATGTCTATTTTACTTTTTGCTATGTATTTAGGTAAAAAAAATTTATTGTAGATTGTCAATTATTTGATTCTTTGAAATTTTGTTCCTAAATGTCAAAAAACAGATATTTTTTTTGAATTAAACAGGCAATAAAACGTAAATAATTTCTTTTTCAAATTAAAAGTGTTATAAATAATAATGGATAATAAAGCTTTAATTGGAATAATTAGCCAAGTAATCATAGAAGCCTCCTCGACTTTTGGAGAAAACCTTTGTTACCAAAATATTAGAAATATACAAAAAAAAAGGAAGGAACAAATAAATTTTATTTCAAAAAGCTTTAATAAACTTTTTGTCCATTTTTCCCTGAAATAAATATTTAAAATATATTACAAATAAAATTTAAAACCAAAAAATATTTATTTTCAATTTACATATTGACGTTTTCTTCATTCAAACTTTCAACGCATACTAAAAATTTAATCTGTAAAAATTTGTAGAATTGAAATCTATTTGATTTGATTTTGACATTAGGGTACACATTACTTTACGCTCATTTTACTTAATCAGACTGTACCTAAATTCAAAATTTCAAACTGACTACAGATTTGCTTTTAGGTAGGCGACCTATTGTATATTATTTTTGTACCTGTATTATGTGATGTTTCAGTACCCGCATTATGTTTTAATTAATACAACCAAATATACATGCCTTTTTTGAAAATCATACGTATGAAACTTTTAAGGAAGAGAACCTTGAGAACCTGATTCTCTTCATTGAAATAAATTTATAAATCTGATTAACTTCATTGAAATATATTTTTTATAACCTGATGGGTGGCGTAGTGGTAAGGACATCGACATTTCAATCAAAGGGTTTCGGGTTTAAACACTGGTCGAATCATATCTAATAAAAAATCTACCTCGTCTAGATCGATGCGTTACAAACGGATGAGAAATTGCAATATACCCGTGGCCTTATATGTATGCACGGGTATAATTTATAATTTATAACTTATATTAATAATTGTTTGCATAATAATTTCAAATATATATCTGCCACACCAGAAAAGGAATAGCTGGATCACTCACTTATCTATTGTATATGTGGTGGGGGACTGTTTATGAATAAATAAATAACTAGGTCTAATATAATAATTTACAAATTTTTAACGCATTAATAAACCAAGTTCGTTAAAATATCTTATTAGACAAATTTTATAGAAAGATTATTTTTGAAATGTATTCAAAAAGATCAAATTGCATAGAAATTTGAAAAAAAATTTACATTAGCTGGATAAGAACTGTGATGGTCTCATTTTGCTTTTCTGCTGAAATTTATTCTATTAGACAGTATTAAACATGGGTAAAGAACATTTATTTAATTAAAAAAAAAGTTTTACTTATTTAAATATAAATTAGGACGTTATAGGCGTGCGCCTTAAAATATGCAATTATTTTATAGATTTTACAGGAAAGAAATATTTTCCAAATGAATGAGTGTGAATCAACTTATTTGTAAATAATGTAGTATATTTTACATTTGTATAAGTTTGTAAGTTTGTAATGACTTTAGCTGCCGAGGACTGTATAATTTGAATTAAAATTTTTATAAATTATTATATTTGTATACGTGGAATTGATTAAGATCAATTCTAATAACACGAATGACAGACAAGGAGGTCATATTATCTTTCCTGTTCCAACATCTACTATCTAGCGCTTAAAAAAAATATAGAATAAATAGTATTTGTATAATCTAATAATAGTATCCAAAACTTGTAAATTCTTAGTAACCGATATTGCATTATAATTTATGATATATAATATTAATTTAATGAATTCATAAAGCAAAAGGGAGATTGAGCTTAAAGTATGCACAAAATCGTATAGAATGATAATTTCAAACTAGCATTTAAAACTCTCTTGAAAAGTTCTAATCTAAATTGTTTTGGTAAAAAAATTGATCGCTTTACAAGAAGATCACTAATCATCAAGGGCATAAATATCTATAGCTATACATAAGAAATCTGCCTGAATGCGAAAACATTTTTATAAATTACCGTTATTTATGGTAGAAAAAATGAATTGCGAATTAAATCTAAATATTATTACTACCACGTTCCAACTATAATATACAGTCGTATCATATTTCATCTTAAATGTTATTTTACAAAATATGTCATATTATTTAATATAATATAGAACAATATCTTGATTTTCTAACTGTCTATTATTTATTTTTATTTTTGTTTTTTTTGTTTTCGTTTTTTATTGTTATTGTTATTAGACAATTTTGGTTTTTCGATTGTGTTTTATTTTTAAGTCTTATGTTTTGTATTTTCTATCTCTTTCTACATAAAATATCACTTTCACAGTTATTTTCACATGATTTCATTCGCAACACTATTTACAAGAATAAGTATTATTGTTTTTTTTTTGTTTTTATTTTGTCTGTTTTGTTTTTATTTTTTAACTTGTTGGATGTTTTTTGTTTTGACTTTTGTAAGTTCTTTTTTTTTTTGTATATATTATCCTTGTTTATCCTTTTTTAACTGTTTTTGACTTCTTGTTTTTTATACTTGAACATACACATACACATGCGTAGTATAAATAAATAGAGTAAATTTATATAATTTATTTTTTTTTTTTATTTTTCTTTCATTTTCATTTTTATACTCTTAGTGGTTTAATATTCTACTTACAAGTTACTATGTATATATTTATATATTTGTTTATATGTATGTATATATTATAATATAATAATAATTTTAAGCTTACAAATAGCGGCTTTCTATTAAAAAACAAAAACGTTAAGGACAAAAAGGAAAAAAAAAAAAAATTTAGTATTAAGGAAGTATAATAACATTTTAGCGGAATTTTTATTATTCTACGAATGAAATGAACCGTTAAATTAAAATGATTTTTTTATTCATAAAATTTAACAGAGTCAAATCAAGCATCGCAAGTAATTATTTAAGTATATATTTCTGAATAATTTAGATTTTAAAAAATCCACAAACATTTATTAATTTTTGAAAGTTAACGTGGTTAGATGCTAACCTTTCATGCGAAAAGCCCGGTTTCGAACCCCAATGAAAGACTCGACCCACCTACCATTCCCCATTGGGTTCATATTAATGGCTTAATCAATAATTAATAATTAAATTATATATTTATAATAAAAAATACATTAAAACAACAATATAAACAAATAATTTAGTTGAATAATATAACTCACAGATATAGAATACCATATAACTGAAATACAAAATATTACAATATAAATAAAAACAGAATTGAATCTATTGAAAATCTAAGACGTTTCTAAGGCCTAGTACTATCTTATGTTTAAATTGTATGTGGAATTCATTAAGGTCAATTCTTATAGCACGAATATAATATGTGACCTCCTGTTCCAAAATGTACCTATGGTATCGACCAGCTTATTAGCCTAACAGTTAGCTCTTAAAAAAAAAATAGGGAAATAAAAATTGGAAATTCACAATATAAATTGTTATATTAGAAACAATGACTCACTTTAACACTTTTGCCTATATTGGCGATTACGTCGATCGCTTTAAGAAGATTGCAATTTTTAAGTAAACGAATTGATTTTGTAATGGGTAAGTCTTTAAATAATCCTTTTAATGGTAAAAAAATAATTTAATTTAAAAATATAACTCACAGATACAGAAATTAATATAACCACAAAATGTAACTTTTGCGGAAAATCGAATTTTATGAAATGGAAAAATTATAGCCCATTCATTAAATTCCTTTGTCTTAACAGGAATTCCATCAAAACCTCCAGTTTAATGGCTCTTGTTTCAACAAAAGGGGACAGACAGGATGGGTAAACTTATTTTGTTGTAAAAAACCGTTATAAGTCAATAAATTAAGATATAAGTAAACTTCGGGTTCATTAGAAAAATAATATTAAATTACTGTGTCAATACTAAACATCAGCTAGCGATTAACTCCTAGCACTATTGAATTTACTTCCATTATATATTAAGTAAAAAATATATTCTATAACTATTTATTCTAAGTAAAACTATTTATGCAAAAAATATATAAAAAATTTAAGTACTTATTTAATTCAAAATATACTAAAACATTTTGAGGTCTTTGTTATTATTTTGATGTTTTGGAAAGTAAAAAAGTCGTGATGTTAAAGAAAAGCTAATTTGTTTCTTAACATTCTAGAAAACTGTAGAAATTTTTTCAAAAAAAGAAAAAAAAAAAAAAACATGATTCTATTATCACTATTGTAATATAAATGTTAGTGAGTGTAACACTCACTAACTTTAATACTGTAAATGAGATTTTTAGGGCATAAAACAAAACCGAAAAAACAGAACAAAAGAAAATGAAGTTTCTTTTTTTTTTTTGAAATTCTTTTTCTTAATTTTTCTTTTGTTAATTCTGTTTTTTTGTTTTTTTCAAACAAGTGGGACATAAAATAAATTCTACTTTTTTTTTATTGCTTTTCTCTTTCACTCTATTTTCTATTGTCTCTATTTATCCCTATTGTCAGTACATTAGAATAACATAAAAAAAAAAAGAGTTTCTTTTTAATATTCAAGGATTCCCTACTCTTTGTTGTTAAATTTTCTTTTGTTATGTGTCTATATCAGTAACAAAACAAGTACACTGACTGTCAAAATGATATATACAGGTGGGTACTTTTCGTTAATGTAGATTTTATGAATCATAAGTTTAATATAAATATGGTCACATATTCAATAAATAGTTATGTTGAACTAGAGTGAGCAGAAGAGATCAAAAGTCATTTGTAGACGACTTCCTCAGTCTAGTAATAGATTTAGCATTATACTTTTTCTACACCTTTAAGCAGTATAGGAATCTGTTTAGACTCGGCTTGAATTTCTTTAAATCACTGTATTCACTAAACTGTTGCTTACTCGGCTGTGGCTATTGTATAAGATGATGAATACATACATTGTAATTTTGTGCGCCACCTATTTTTTTACACAAGAGTTATTAATATATTTTTATTAGATCGTATTTTATATTACGATATAAACTATTACGGTATAATTTTAATATTTTTTTATTAGATATGATCTGACCGGGTTCATTTGAATTCGAGACCATCCAAATGACGTCTTTACCACTACGCCATTGGTCAGATTTTAAATACATATACATGTTCAATTTTGGGGATAGGGAAGAAAAATTACAGCTTGTGTAAAGCAAATTAGAAATTATAGATTAAGTAGCTAAGTTCGAAGAAAAATTTCAATATTTATGTTAAATCTTATTATCTCGTATCTCGTAAAACTTTAGGAATTAAATCATATGGTATACGGTTTCATTAACGTCCGTGTGCATAACGAATATATTTCAATGATTTGCGTTGCGCCGTGATCCTAATAATTTTAGATGGAGATCTGGATAAGGATCTGGATGAGTATCTCTGACGAACTCTTTGTCAGTTTGTACTGTTTACTTCATTTCTATAGAACTTTGTAAATTTCAACCAACGTTTTTTTTACTGAAACTCATTTCTAATTTTTTCTGAATTAACCAAGCTCAAGCTTTATTTCTGGAAACGCTAGATTTAAACCAAATGGAAACAAAAATTTTAAATATAAAAACTTTGTAAAGATCAATATTTTTGTAAAATTTTTCTCTTTTAATACTATAAAGGTTTTAAAACTTCCGAATTGGATCCACATTTGTTATATATCGGGAGAAGTTTTTATAAATCAATCAAATAAAAACAAAACCTGTATCTATTATTTGGCTGAACAGTGTAAACTAATTTTTTTAACATATAAATAATATATACGTATATAATGTATGTATATATATGTATGTATATTATAGTACCTATCGCATTTATTGTAAGGTTATTTTGTCATTTAAAAGCAGCTCTTTAATTCACTTATAACTAACTAACTATAAATTACAGTTTATATACACACATATATATATGTATTGTGCATTCATGTGTGTATGTGTGTTAATCATTTTTATAATGTATGCGAGTAAAATAAAGGGGACTTTATTTTAATAAACAGCTTGAAGAAAAGCTTTATTTTGACAAGGCCTCAAAAAGCTGACAATGTGTATATATATGATTGCTATTGGGTACATTTTATTTTGAATGACAATATTTAGTTTTCCACCACTAGGTGGTAGTACCAGTTACAAGGGAATAGTTTCATTGTGTATTTTATAGCGTTTTTGTTCTTGTATTTATTTGCTTTGTTATAGGGAAAGAAAAAATGGTATTATTTATATAATGTACCTTTATATATATATATATACATATTTTTATTTATGAATATATATTATTATGTATATAAAAGAAAGAAAGAATCCTGTTAAAAAGGAATGATATATGGACAACAACCCATTACAACATTTCATATATATGGTGATTTAAGAAAATTGATGAGAATGTAAAATTTATTTTTCAATTTGAAGCCTTCATCTATTAGATTTCCTCCTTTTTTCTTTAAATGTTCTTTAGAGGTTTCTATGTTCGTATTTTGTATTTTATGGTTACGTCATGTTAATAGTGGTTATAAATTATTAGGGTTATTCGTTAAGTTGATCGTGGTGGTGCTAATGGTACCACAATAAAATACTTTTACAAATAGATTTTTTATGGAAGTATCGTTAAATCTCTGTCAACTAGATTTAAAATGGGATGTTTTAAGTTTTTCTCGGTTTTTTTTTTTTCAAGATTTAAAATTATTAGGAAAATATTAATGGAATTTAAATTTTTAGCAGTTGTTCGGTTGTTTAACTTAATTATTCTTCTTTATATAAAAGAGCTGCAAATTCTAATTGGCTTGAAATTTTGTAATTTTGTAAAAGACCGAGTTCGATTGAAAGGCCAGCGTTTTAACCAATACGCCACTGTCTAAATAATATACAATATATTAATGTAATTTGCTTAGTTTTCCTTACAATTATTAAAATTATGGAAGCGTGAATAGGTTAAGTTTTAATGCTTCAAAAATCCGAATTTGTCTGTTAACAACCAATCAAAGCGATTCTGCGCCCCTTTTTTTTTAGAAATGTAAGTATTCAAAACTCCAATCTTTAAAATTCTTAAGCAACTAAATGGATAACTTTCGTGGAATGGCTACATATTTTCGTGATCGCAAAAAATACCCCACAATGCCTGCATTTTCTAGGCAAGAGTAGGAAATACTTTACATCTTCAAATCTACATCAAATTTTTAAAACTTATGTTCGGCCGAGATTATGAGTATAATTCTCATATATTTGTGGTAGCCCCTAGTATACTCTCCAATATCTGGATAAAATACAAAAAAGAGTTTTTTTGTGTTATCAATGATAACAACGTCACAAGAGACTTAACGTCTTTAAGTCACTGTCAAAATGAAGGAGCTGCTTGTCTGTTCTATAAAAATATATTATGGGTAATACTTCAGAAACACTTAGAAATATTATTTAAAAAAAATATATGCTGCAGAGCTTTATGAACTAGAACTGTGAAATAAAGGAACTCTTTTATAAATTGCACTTTCAAATTGTGAAACATTTTACCCCAATTTTGTGTTTCCTAATACTTATGATTTAGACAAATTCAAGGAAGAAATTAACATATACTTTCTAGGGTTTTCCCATTCAACCCTTGATGGATATTTATATCTCATAGTCTCACACTTTAGCCAAGTTTCAGCCTTCAACTAAGTTTAATGAAATTGGAAAAGTATTACAAAGAAATAAATCAATAAGCATAATGTCTAATTGAAGTCAATTAAAAAAAAATTAGAAGTTAATAAAGATTAGTTAAAACGAGGATACCCGTATGACCGCTATATAAACATTATATCATTATAATTATAAACATTAATTACTTTTGGCGAAATTTCTTCAGCTTCATTAGGTGTAGAGTAATGCTCATATAAAATAAGAAGTTGTATGGCAGCTACTCGAACCCACTGCAGTAGATCAACCAAATTTTGCAGAAACTTTGGCCATAAAACTAAACTACTTTTGACAAAATTTCAGACACGCAGCTGTAATAGGTACAGAGTAATACTTATATAAAAAAAGAAGTTGTATGGCAGATGATGACGGCTACTGCAAAAAACGAATTTGCGAAAATTTCAAGATCCTAGCTCTTTTAGTTTTTGAGTTATCGTGGTAACGGACGGACAAACGGAAGTACGGACGGACGGACGGACATACATAGCTAAATCGAATTATTTTTCGATTCTGATCCGATCCATACACTCGAGTCTACATCTATTTATTTTATAGAACAGAAAAACTTTAAAATCTGAAAACCAAATGTGGAGGCATCTTGAATCTTTTGGCAACTAACTAAATAGTACATATTTTAAAAAAAGGGCTATTCTAAGGTTTAACTAGTATCCGCGTAGGACCAAATGACTAAATATAAAAGATAGCTGGTGTTTCCAGCTTTCAAAAAATATATAGCTTTAATGGCGAATATTATCCTTTAAGGACGAAAAGGACATTTAAAAGTATCCTTGTTATTTTAGTCTATTTTACAAAAAACGGTATATCTAGCGATCTGTTCAATATATATATATTCAATCAAAGCTATTAATTAAGATGACGGTCTGGAAAATATTTAAACGTTTATTTGATGACGATAGGTGTTGCCGTTTTGGAGATATTGCAATTTCAAGTGGAAATTTAAAACAAAAAAAAAAAAAATTTTGAACTTTCAAAAAACCACTATAACTATGAAATTTTCAAAAGCACCCTGTATTTTTTATTATACTGTTAGAAAGGTCTTTTGACAATCTTTCAAACGTTATATAATAAGTATGATATATGTTGACAAATAGCCCCACCAGAAAACATGAATGAAAAACTGACACAACAATTTTATTAAAAAATACATTTTCATACTTTTTTTATCATAAATTTATTTTGACAAAAAATATTTCCATAGCTTTAGCGAGCAAGAATTTTAGAGTTTGTTACAAAATCAGGATTATACGCTTTTTCCAGAATATTTATACATATGTATACGTGAGATTCTGAATTAGGAGGGATTTTAGAGTTGGATTCAAAATCAGGGTTTCAATAATTTGTTTAGCGGGGGTTTGGGGGCGGCAGCCCCCACTATTTTTAAATTTTTATATGTTGAAATATGCATGTAAAAAATAATAAGGATAGATTTTATAGTTGGCTACAATTACAGGATTATACGCTTTTTCCAGAATATTTATATATTTGTGTAATTGAGATTCTGAATTAGGAGGGATTATAGAGTTGGATTCAAAATCAGGGTTTTAATAATTTGTTTAGCGGGGGTTTGGGGGCGGCAGCCCCCACTATTTTTTAATTTTTATTTGTTGAAATATGCATGTAAAAAATTACTGTTTTTAAAAAATAGTTTGTCATTAAATTTTGATTTTTGGAATTTTGTTTTTGGAATTATTTTTTTTGGAATTTTTTATACCTGGAAACGTATTTATAGCATATTAAAATTTTTTTTTTCAAAAATAAAATTATTTAATTAATTTAAAAAGTACGGCTGAAAAAATTGTAAACATATCAAAAGCTGGAAAAATTGTAAAACATATCAACATTTTTTTTATACAGAAAAAATTACAAAACAAAAAATTTTTTATTTCATAAATGCTTATATCTTCTAAACGCTTTAATATAGACATACCTTATGTATGCCCAAATTATAGCAAAAAATAAGAGCTTTCCAACAATGTAAAAATATTTAGGGGGTTTCTTTGCAAAATTTTTAAAAATATGAGTTTTAGAAAAAATTTTCAACTTTGAACTACAATATCTCCAAAACGGCAGCACCTATCGTCATCAAATAAACGGTAAAATATTCTCCAGACCGTCATCTTAATTATTAGCTTGTATTGAATACATATATATTCAACAGATCGCTAGTTATAACGGTTTTTGTAAAATAGACTAAAATAACAAGGATACTTTTAAATGTCCTTTTCGTCCTTAAAGGATAATATGCGCCATTAAAGCTATATATTTTTTTAAAGCTGGCAACACCAGCTATCTTTTATATATAGTCATTTGGTCCTACGCGGATACTAGTTAAACCTTAGAATCCCCAAAAAAAGCATTTAGAAACATTTTCTGAAAAAAAAAATTAAAGGCGAACTAAATGCCTAGAATACCAAGGCCCCTCCAAAACCCTTTTCGAGGAAGAAATATTACTTAAACTTGAATTAGGTTTAAAAAATTCAATTATTCAATCAATTTTCTCGTGCAAAAATTTCTTTTGAAGATTATGAAAATCCGAATTATTTGTTTTACCATTATCCAAAAATTAATCTTGTAATATATTACACAATATATTATATGTACATAAGTATATAATATGTACATACATAAATATATTTATATTTCATTATTTAAAAGAAAATCAAAAATTAATTATATGTATCACCACTGCATACCTACATACATATACTTTAATTATTATTTTTAAATATAATTTTTACTTATAAAATATTTTCCCCATATTTAAAATCCAATAAGTTGTTGTTGTTTTATATTTCATATTAAAATAACTTCAAAATTTTGTTGTTGTTGCTTTTTCCTTATTCACACAAAAATATTCGTTTGAATTTTGGCATCATAAAAACGACTAAAAAACAATAATAAAAAATTTTAACCTTGAAAAGTGTACCTTACAACAAAGCAAGTGAAGTGAGCAACAATAAATATTAAAAATTTAATCTTTATACACAGTAAATTTTGGATATATGAAACCGACAGTCAATTAATCACTATTATTTATTTGCGTACGTACCTACACGTAAATATAATTTCGTTTTAAGAGTAGATTTTATTAAAATATTTTAAAATGGTTAGAGGTATGTGGAAAATCATTATTAATTACATAAAATGCGATAATTAAAATCAAAATTATAATTAATAGGCATGTAATAGGTATGTTAAGAGATTAAAAAAAAAAAATACAATTATTCAAATATTAAAATAAACATTATTACCTATCAGAATTAGAATATATTTAATTAATTTACTAATATAAAGAAATCTGACCAATAGGGTAGTGGTAAAGACGCCGTCATTCATATGGAAAGTCTCGGGTTCAAACTCCAGTCAGATCATATCTAGTTAAAAAAATATCGCAAAACTGTATAATTATATCTTTAAATAGTTAATATCGTAATATAAGATAAGATTTAATATAAATAACTCTCGTATAGGATAATAGATGGCGTACAAAATTAGCATTTGTGTATTCATAATTTTATACAATAGCTGCAGCCGAGTTAGTGAACCGCTTAGTGAATATAACGATTAAAGAAATTATCTAAAGCCTAGTCTAGAGACTTGGTGAATGCCCTATACTCCTTAAAGCAGTGGAAAAAAAAACCTAAAGAAATTGAATTATTTAGTGAAATTCAAAATAACTTTTTAAAATTTTTGAATTGAAGAAATTAAAATTGCTTTTAAGAACAATTTAAATAACTTAAGTTTAATATTACGTATAGGATAATAATAACTTAAAAAGTCTGGCTCCTTTCAATTCTTTACATCTTAGAAACTGGAAAACTAATCTTCTCTAGGAAATTCTAAAGAATTTATTTATTTAACTCTGAAATCTGACAATGACAATTAGGCAGTTTTTATTTAATTTTAATTTATTTAATATCATTATGTAACTTAAGAACCTGTTTAAAATTTTAATTGATTTTTTTAAAATACCATTGCTTTGCTACCATTACATAAAAAATAAAAATTCTTTAAAAATAGGTTTTACCTGTTAAAAAAAACCCACAAAAACTTAATGTAACGGTTTTATCATTCGATTCTTAAATATTTTCTCTCACAAAAAAAAAATCTCATTCAAATTTAATCAAACTTCAACAATATCAAACTTAGAGTTTAATCTTTTTCTTAAAAATTATCCTTTTTAATTTACTTTGTGTTATGTTGTGTGTGAGCTGTGAACATTTTTCTATGAATATTCTATTTAATACAAAATTTGAAATCAGTTCATACAACTTCTGTTCCATTTATGAAGAGAGGATAGTGTTTATTCAGTTTTTAGAACTCAAACTCTGTATGAAATGAATTAAAGTTATGTTTGAATTTAATTTGATAGAACAAAATTTTCTTACATCTTTTCAGTCTCTCTTTGGATTTCAGCAGGTACGGTAGTCCGGTTGGTTTGTTAGAAGTGTTAAATGATATTATATTAATATTAACTTTTGTTAAAAGTGTTTTAAATGTTATTATTTTTTAAAATTTATTTATTTAACATTAAATTAAGGATGATTTGTATTTGTTTTAATTAAATATTAATTAATTTGAATGTTAAATTAATGTTTAAAATCTGATTTTATAAATGTAAAAAATTTTGGAATTTATTAAAATTAAATTACGGTAAATATTGTTCGAAGCGTCCCTTTAATCAAACAATCTTTTGTATGATATCAAACACAGAATAGAAAAAATGAGTTAGAAAGAAAAAGAAGATCGCACACAAACCCCACAAAGCAAAATATTAGAAAAAGATATTAGATAAAGAAAATTATTTATTGGATGCGTCTTTACCTATATTTTTCTTTTAATATTTAAAGTTTTTAATATAAATACTAATATGTATGTATGTATTTAAATTTCAGTTACAAATGGCATTGTTTATGGGAAAGTCTATTTAACTTTAACTAGAGCAGAGTATGTAATTAACTTTTAAATTAATATACATACTTAAATATATAGATGCATTTTATAATTATAAGTTATGAATGACTTATGTTTTTAAAACTTTTTGTTTTTTTTAGATCAATAAGAAATAATCAGGCAGTTTAATAAGGAATTTAGCAATTATGGATTAAAAATTTGGTAATCTTCATTAGAAAAAATATTTAAACTCTAACAAGGTGAGTTGTTTTTGATAGTCTGATCTTTTTTTAGTAAAATAAATACTTCTGCATACGTATTTTAGGTAAAAAAATACTATGGCATTGTTATACAAGTAATTTTGATAGACAATTCAATTCAGTCAACACAAGAGAAGAGTATAAGTATTTTTAATAAAGAAAGTAATTTTTAATGGAATGACAGTATGTCCAAGGAAAATAAGTTTTAATTGGATACGAAAAAGGTTAGTGTTTATTTTATTCAAAATTGTTTTTATAATTTTATTTTACTTAATTAAAAAACTTTAATAGAAATTTTCATAATCCAAATGGTTTTATCTACTGTTAACTAATTTTTTAATAATAGCTAACTGTTTTACATAATTTTTTGCTTATTATATATACTTTTATTTTTTGATTTAATGCCTTGTTAAACATTAAAATATTTCTAAGTTTGTTTGAAATTACTCTTCAGATGAAGTAACAGTGGGAAGATTTACTTTGTATTTGAGATTCTTTTTATCAGAGTGTAGGAATATGACTTTAATTGACATGATTTTGTACCTATCATTGGCTTTGTACCTATAATTGTTTTAAATTAAAAAAAAAAGTTGTATATAATAAAGATGCACTTAATAAAGAAATCATACTTGTCAAAACATTAATCATAAAATAAGTAAGTAACACAATTAACTATAGTTGTTTATGAGTAAACTTTATATATTAAATTAAATTTTATATTATAATTAAAGTCATATATATTAAGACTATAAGACTAAGGTGGGAAATTAAAAAAATATTTTTGTGAATCTTATTTTCAAAATTGTTTAATATAATTGCATATTTGTTTTTTGCTTTTATTGTTCGATGCTTTAAGAAAAATTAAAAATTTTTTAAGTTCATTTTAAATATTTTTTGAATTCAAATGAAATTATACCTTCTTGTTAAATTAACATGCATAATAAATAATAAATTGTGAATATAAAATTAAAAAAACCAACCATTTTAATGTTAAATTTAAGCAATCACCAAACAAGTGTTTTTAGTTTTAAATTAAAGCTATAATGGTTTGTTTACGATTTAGCTAGCCGCACTCTACAATACAGATGATTTTATTTTATCTAAACCTATACATCCCAAAAAGTTTTCAAAGTTATTTACATTTTAAGGTTTTTTAATCGAAATTTCTCAATAATAATAAATTTATTATGAAATTTATTGATAAAAATTTTTTCAATAAAAAACAAACCAAGAATTTTTCTTTTATATTATAAAAATATTTAAACATAAAAATCTTAAAACAAATGAATTTTTCATAATATTTCTTATTTTTTTTTTTGAAATTTTTTTTCTGGGACAAAAGTTCAAAATTAAATATTTTCGCACAAAAAAAAACCGAAAACAAAGTTTTCCTTTACTTTTATGATGTTTTTATTTTGACAAACGTTTAAAAAATGCTTTTCTTTTTTTTTTTTTGTTTTTTTTTTAATTTTTTGCATTTTAATATTTTTCCCATAAGAAAATTTTTAAATATTTTTCCAAAAAATTATGTTTTTTATTTTCTAAATTGATTTAAATATTAAAATAATTCAAATTTCAGATTTCTTTAATGTTGCCTATAACAGAAATTCCAAAAATAATTGTATATATATATACATATGTAATATTTATACTATATGTACCTATGTATGTTTAAAAAAAACTAAACAAAGTAAAAAAATCTCTTCACTATAGAAAGAAATGTTACGAAAATACCAAATGATACCAGAAAAAAAAAAACACAAACTTATAAAATAAAAATTTGTCTCAAAAGTAAAATGAATATACAATATCTGTGATACTTGAAAAAAAAAAATATTTTACAAAACTGTAAAGTAACAAAATAAAAAGAAAAACTTATTTGAAAGATTTATTTTAACATTCAAAATAGTTTGTCATTAAATTTTGATTTTTGGAATTTTGTTTTTGGAATTATTTTTTTTGGAATTTTTTATACCTGGAAACGTATTTATAGCATATTAAAATTTTTTTTTTCAAAAATAAAATTATTTAATTAATTTAAAAAGTACGGCTGAAAAAATTGTAAACATATCAAAAGCTGGAAAAATTGTAAAACATATCAACATTTTTTTTATACAGAAAAAATTACAAAACAAAAAATTTTTTATTTCATAAATGCTTATATCTTCTAAACGCTTTAATATAGACATACCTTATGTATGCCCAAATTATAGCAAAAAATAAGAGCTTTCCAACAATGTAAAAATATTTAGGGGGTTTCTTTGCAAAATTTTTAAAAATATGAGTTTTAGAAAAAATTTTCAACTTTGAACTACAATATCTCCAAAACGGCAGCACCTATCGTCATCAAATAAACGGTAAAATATTCTCCAGACCGTCATCTTAATTATTAGCTTGTATTGAATACATATATATTCAACAGATCGCTAGTTATAACGGTTTTTGTAAAATAGACTAAAATAACAAGGATACTTTTAAATGTCCTTTTCGTCCTTAAAGGATAATATGCGCCATTAAAGCTATATATTTTTTTAAAGCTGGCAACACCAGCTATCTTTTATATATAGTCATTTGGTCCTACGCGGATACTAGTTAAACCTTAGAATCCCCAAAAAAAGCATTTAGAAACATTTTCTGAAAAAAAAAATTAAAGGCGAACTAAATGCCTAGAATACCAAGGCCCCTCCAAAACCCTTTTCGAGGAAGAAATATTACTTAAACTTGAATTAGGTTTAAAAAATTCAATTATTCAATCAATTTTCTCGTGCAAAAATTTCTTTTGAAGATTATGAAAATCCGAATTATTTGTTTTACCATTATCCAAAAATTAATCTTGTAATATATTACACAATATATTATATGTACATAAGTATATAATATGTACATACATAAATATATTTATATTTCATTATTTAAAAGAAAATCAAAAATTAATTATATGTATCACCACTGCATACCTACATACATATACTTTAATTATTATTTTTAAATATAATTTTTACTTATAAAATATTTTCCCCATATTTAAAATCCAATAAGTTGTTGTTGTTTTATATTTCATATTAAAATAACTTCAAAATTTTGTTGTTGTTGCTTTTTCCTTATTCACACAAAAATATTCGTTTGAATTTTGGCATCATAAAAACGACTAAAAAACAATAATAAAAAATTTTAACCTTGAAAAGTGTACCTTACAACAAAGCAAGTGAAGTGAGCAACAATAAATATTAAAAATTTAATCTTTATACACAGTAAATTTTGGATATATGAAACCGACAGTCAATTAATCACTATTATTTATTTGCGTACGTACCTACACGTAAATATAATTTCGTTTTAAGAGTAGATTTTATTAAAATATTTTAAAATGGTTAGAGGTATGTGGAAAATCATTATTAATTACATAAAATGCGATAATTAAAATCAAAATTATAATTAATAGGCATGTAATAGGTATGTTAAGAGATTAAAAAAAAAAAATACAATTATTCAAATATTAAAATAAACATTATTACCTATCAGAATTAGAATATATTTAATTAATTTACTAATATAAAGAAATCTGACCAATAGGGTAGTGGTAAAGACGCCGTCATTCATATGGAAAGTCTCGGGTTCAAACTCCAGTCAGATCATATCTAGTTAAAAAAATATCGCAAAACTGTATAATTATATCTTTAAATAGTTAATATCGTAATATAAGATAAGATTTAATATAAATAACTCTCGTATAGGATAATAGATGGCGTACAAAATTAGCATTTGTGTATTCATAATTTTATACAATAGCTGCAGCCGAGTTAGTGAACCGCTTAGTGAATATAACGATTAAAGAAATTATCTAAAGCCTAGTCTAGAGACTTGGTGAATGCCCTATACTCCTTAAAGCAGTGGAAAAAAAAACCTAAAGAAATTGAATTATTTAGTGAAATTCAAAATAACTTTTTAAAATTTTTGAATTGAAGAAATTAAAATTGCTTTTAAGAACAATTTAAATAACTTAAGTTTAATATTACGTATAGGATAATAATAACTTAAAAAGTCTGGCTCCTTTCAATTCTTTACATCTTAGAAACTGGAAAACTAATCTTCTCTAGGAAATTCTAAAGAATTTATTTATTTAACTCTGAAATCTGACAATGACAATTAGGCAGTTTTTATTTAATTTTAATTTATTTAATATCATTATGTAACTTAAGAACCTGTTTAAAATTTTAATTGATTTTTTTAAAATACCATTGCTTTGCTACCATTACATAAAAAATAAAAATTCTTTAAAAATAGGTTTTACCTGTTAAAAAAAACCCACAAAAACTTAATGTAACGGTTTTATCATTCGATTCTTAAATATTTTCTCTCACAAAAAAAAAATCTCATTCAAATTTAATCAAACTTCAACAATATCAAACTTAGAGTTTAATCTTTTTCTTAAAAATTATCCTTTTTAATTTACTTTGTGTTATGTTGTGTGTGAGCTGTGAACATTTTTCTATGAATATTCTATTTAATACAAAATTTGAAATCAGTTCATACAACTTCTGTTCCATTTATGAAGAGAGGATAGTGTTTATTCAGTTTTTAGAACTCAAACTCTGTATGAAATGAATTAAAGTTATGTTTGAATTTAATTTGATAGAACAAAATTTTCTTACATCTTTTCAGTCTCTCTTTGGATTTCAGCAGGTACGGTAGTCCGGTTGGTTTGTTAGAAGTGTTAAATGATATTATATTAATATTAACTTTTGTTAAAAGTGTTTTAAATGTTATTATTTTTTAAAATTTATTTATTTAACATTAAATTAAGGATGATTTGTATTTGTTTTAATTAAATATTAATTAATTTGAATGTTAAATTAATGTTTAAAATCTGATTTTATAAATGTAAAAAATTTTGGAATTTATTAAAATTAAATTACGGTAAATATTGTTCGAAGCGTCCCTTTAATCAAACAATCTTTTGTATGATATCAAACACAGAATAGAAAAAATGAGTTAGAAAGAAAAAGAAGATCGCACACAAACCCCACAAAGCAAAATATTAGAAAAAGATATTAGATAAAGAAAATTATTTATTGGATGCGTCTTTACCTATATTTTTCTTTTAATATTTAAAGTTTTTAATATAAATACTAATATGTATGTATGTATTTAAATTTCAGTTACAAATGGCATTGTTTATGGGAAAGTCTATTTAACTTTAACTAGAGCAGAGTATGTAATTAACTTTTAAATTAATATACATACTTAAATATATAGATGCATTTTATAATTATAAGTTATGAATGACTTATGTTTTTAAAACTTTTTGTTTTTTTTAGATCAATAAGAAATAATCAGGCAGTTTAATAAGGAATTTAGCAATTATGGATTAAAAATTTGGTAATCTTCATTAGAAAAAATATTTAAACTCTAACAAGGTGAGTTGTTTTTGATAGTCTGATCTTTTTTTAGTAAAATAAATACTTCTGCATACGTATTTTAGGTAAAAAAATACTATGGCATTGTTATACAAGTAATTTTGATAGACAATTCAATTCAGTCAACACAAGAGAAGAGTATAAGTATTTTTAATAAAGAAAGTAATTTTTAATGGAATGACAGTATGTCCAAGGAAAATAAGTTTTAATTGGATACGAAAAAGGTTAGTGTTTATTTTATTCAAAATTGTTTTTATAATTTTATTTTACTTAATTAAAAAACTTTAATAGAAATTTTCATAATCCAAATGGTTTTATCTACTGTTAACTAATTTTTTAATAATAGCTAACTGTTTTACATAATTTTTTGCTTATTATATATACTTTTATTTTTTGATTTAATGCCTTGTTAAACATTAAAATATTTCTAAGTTTGTTTGAAATTACTCTTCAGATGAAGTAACAGTGGGAAGATTTACTTTGTATTTGAGATTCTTTTTATCAGAGTGTAGGAATATGACTTTAATTGACATGATTTTGTACCTATCATTGGCTTTGTACCTATAATTGTTTTAAATTAAAAAAAAAAGTTGTATATAATAAAGATGCACTTAATAAAGAAATCATACTTGTCAAAACATTAATCATAAAATAAGTAAGTAACACAATTAACTATAGTTGTTTATGAGTAAACTTTATATATTAAATTAAATTTTATATTATAATTAAAGTCATATATATTAAGACTATAAGACTAAGGTGGGAAATTAAAAAAATATTTTTGTGAATCTTATTTTCAAAATTGTTTAATATAATTGCATATTTGTTTTTTGCTTTTATTGTTCGATGCTTTAAGAAAAATTAAAAATTTTTTAAGTTCATTTTAAATATTTTTTGAATTCAAATGAAATTATACCTTCTTGTTAAATTAACATGCATAATAAATAATAAATTGTGAATATAAAATTAAAAAAACCAACCATTTTAATGTTAAATTTAAGCAATCACCAAACAAGTGTTTTTAGTTTTAAATTAAAGCTATAATGGTTTGTTTACGATTTAGCTAGCCGCACTCTACAATACAGATGATTTTATTTTATCTAAACCTATACATCCCAAAAAGTTTTCAAAGTTATTTACATTTTAAGGTTTTTTAATCGAAATTTCTCAATAATAATAAATTTATTATGAAATTTATTGATAAAAATTTTTTCAATAAAAAACAAACCAAGAATTTTTCTTTTATATTATAAAAATATTTAAACATAAAAATCTTAAAACAAATGAATTTTTCATAATATTTCTTATTTTTTTTTTTGAAATTTTTTTTCTGGGACAAAAGTTCAAAATTAAATATTTTCGCACAAAAAAAAACCGAAAACAAAGTTTTCCTTTACTTTTATGATGTTTTTATTTTGACAAACGTTTAAAAAATGCTTTTCTTTTTTTTTTTTTGTTTTTTTTTTAATTTTTTGCATTTTAATATTTTTCCCATAAGAAAATTTTTAAATATTTTTCCAAAAAATTATGTTTTTTATTTTCTAAATTGATTTAAATATTAAAATAATTCAAATTTCAGATTTCTTTAATGTTGCCTATAACAGAAATTCCAAAAATAATTGTATATATATATACATATGTAATATTTATACTATATGTACCTATGTATGTTTAAAAAAAACTAAACAAAGTAAAAAAATCTCTTCACTATAGAAAGAAATGTTACGAAAATACCAAATGATACCAGAAAAAAAAAAACACAAACTTATAAAATAAAAATTTGTCTCAAAAGTAAAATGAATATACAATATCTGTGATACTTGAAAAAAAAAAATATTTTACAAAACTGTAAAGTAACAAAATAAAAAGAAAAACTTATTTGAAAGATTTATTTTAACATTCACCTTGCACCTTAAACCCCCATTTCCATATTCCCTTCAATTTTTGGGTAAAATAAAAAACTAAAAAAAAATTTTCAAGTACCAAAACTTTTTTATTGCGCCAAAAAAAAAAAAAAATGAACTAAAATTTGTTTTTTAACAGCCAGCATAAGAAAAAACATTTTCTTCAAAAAAACAAATTGTTTTTCTAAATATTTCGCGGAAAAACTTTTCTGATTTCTTTTTATTTTTGTTTTGATTTCTTTTTATGTAGGTATCTGAAAAAAATGTCTCAATTTCTTCTTTCTTAGTGAATTCAATATTTTTTTTTGATTTTGTATTTTTGGGAGAAATTGGGAGAAAAACGACATTTTCTTACGGTTTTTTTTCCTTTTTCCATTATTTATTTTCTTTGTTTTTCTTTTGTGTTGTTTTTTGAACATCACATTTTGTGGGTTTATTCATATGAATTCACATCTGTTTAAAATATTATTGTACAATGTACATTCATATATGTATGTATTTTAATATATATGTAAATTTGTAAATAAACATATTATAAGCTTATATATTATACATATATACAAATATTCATACATATAAATTTCAATATGTGTGGAAAAATTTTACCATATGTAGAAAATAACACGTACACATATTGTTTTCCCGTGTGTAAAATATAACTGTATATATATATTTATTATATTTATATTATAGTTTATTATATAATTTGTAACATACGAGTACATATATCAAAATATATTGTACATATAGGTATAGATAGTAAAATAAAGATATACTTATATGTGGCGACGGTAATATTTCAATATTTAAACATATTTCTCTGTTATTTTGGGAAAATAAATGTTATAATGGAAAAAGGGTTTTTGATTATTGAAAAAAGAAATGAGAAAATAACTGTGTCTTATTTTGTTTCAAGGATCAAGGACAAAATGTTTTTTTGGAATCTAACAAAATAGAAAATTGAAATTCAGTTATTTTGACATATTGTAGCGAACACAACAATTTATATTATATTTTAATTTAAATTCATTCACTCATATGTATGTATAAAGGTTTTAGACAATTGATTATTCGGATTAAAAACAGCTTGTAATTGGTAAAGTAAGTAAAAATTTAAGATACAATATAGATATCAATCCTTTATAACCTTCATGTGGCATAAATTAATACAGCACGGCTTTTAACGATCCTCAAGATAATTTTGAGCTAGCATATGTGAAATTTTTGTGACTCGCATTATAAATAATTAAGATCTATATTATACTAGAATATAATATTGTGTAACTGGTAGCAATAAGTGGATTTAGCTTAAAAATCTAAACTGGGCTAATTATAGCTTTTTCTTAAAAGTTATTAATTTTTTTCCATTATACCTAGTACCCCTAATTCGCGGTATTTAAGCTATTAAATGCTAAATTTCTTAATGTAAAGATATGTTGTAAGGTTAAATATATTTTCAAGTTCAAAGTTATACTATATTTACAAATTGCTTGAACTTTGATTGAAATAGAAGGAAATTTAACTTTTATTTGAAGTTGAGTTTATGGTAATTTTAAAATTAAGTGAAAATGTTAATTAAAAAAATGTAGAGTTATGAAAGAGAAACTAAGAACGGTTTATCAGAATATTAAGTATCCTGACATTATGAATTTTAGAGTTGGATTCAAAATTAGGAATTTCCTTTTATTCCAGAAAATTTATTTATTTTTATATGTTATCAAATCTGGTCAATTGATATGTGCAATGAAACTCAGCCAAATGAAATTCAGACGAATGATAGTAATTCGAAACAAAATATTACTGAAAGATTTATGTATTTATTTAAAAATTAGTTAAGCCCCGGATCAATTAATTGAAAAAACTTTACTTAAATTTTAAGCACTTTTTTTTTACAGCAATAACAAAAAAACGGATAATAAATTGATTTTAAAAATTAAATTTTATTATTTAATAATATATGATATCCCTAATTTCCGATTTACAAAAATACGATTGTAAAATTGTCAATCGTCGGATATTATTTAAATATTGAAAAATGATAAAAGAACATGTTATTCTATTAATAACAAATAATATACAATATTGTACATTACATGAAACTTATTTTAACTTTTTTTTTGTAAAATTTAATAAAAAAGCAATTTTAGAAAAAAATTTACAAAGCGAAATAGAAAAAAACATATTTTACCACATATTGGGAGCCTAATGTTGAATTGACGTTCATCAATATATAGAAAATTTGAGTATAAATATATATACACAAACAGAACGAGCGGAAATGAATTCGTGTGTAAATAAGGATTTTTGTTTACATGTATATACGTATACATTTTCCTAAAAAAACGATTATAAAAATTGTTTTTCAACGAATCAAAAAAACAAGGATCAAAGCGTTTTATGGTATTCATTCCATATGGAACAAAAAAATATTAAACATTGGTCTGAAACTAACGGTGGATAGAAAAAAAAATTTAAAATTTTTGTATAAAAACTGACTTTTATTTTGTTATTTTGAATTGTGTAGTATATATATATATATATGTTATAATACTCCCCATTTTTCAAATATTCAGTCAGAATAAAATTGACCTATACAAAGAATTATTAGAAGATAGTAAGTGATCTGTGACCTACAAATGCCAATTACAAAACTGATGAAAGAAAACAAAAACATTTTTTTTTTTTTATCATAATCCGTTACCATTAAACAAAAATATTTGAAAATCGTCTCTCTCATTTTTTTTTTAAATCTTATCCTGTAAATAATGTTTGTTATGTCAACTACAACTGTGTAATCTAAATCTACATACACATTTCTGTATATTGTTTTTTTTTGTTAATTATTCATTGTTTTTGTATTGCTGTTTTTTATGGTTATGTATCCTACTGTCCCATGACTTAAATAATGTCAAAATGCTATAGGAAACTGATAATATGTTAAAAAAAAAAAATAGGAAAATAGGATAATAAGTGTTTTGTATTGATGTCCTAGTGTTCGGTCAATCAAATATATGTGGTGTAACATTACAATGATTTTGATTTTGAATAGATTACTATAGATTATTCAAGTATTTTGCTTATGTAAAATGCCATATACACTTGTATAAATTTTGATAAGTATATATACATGTGTTTCTTAATAGATTTAGAAACTATCTCTGTGTTTTGATATAAATACAATTTCGGACAAAAATAATAAAAATAATTTCTTTAATTTAAAGCTAAAGTTTAAATAAATCCTTAAAAAAATGTTTTTTCTTGGTTTTTTTTTATTTATTACACGATTGTTTAGAATCTTAGATCAAGCATTAAGCTTATTTAAAACATCACCTGATAGCCAAAACTCTAAATGAGTCGAGACTATAAACAAAGCATTATACCGTCATCACTTAAATGATTTAATAAGCTGGTTAATAGCAAACTATTGATTATAAGATAGAATATAAATTAATTAATTTAAAAGGTACTATAATATTATAGAATAAAAATGTTAATATGCTGTTTAACAGAGAAACTGGTTAAACAAAAGTAGGTATACAAGGCTTTATGTAAAACTACAAACATTAACTATTTATAAAAAAACGAACAAATATTTATTTTTTGGCTATTTCTCAAAGTCTGTTGAGGTGCTATTCTTTAAGTCTTGATAAAATATGTTTTTTGGTACATACCTCCTAGCGTTGAGATTGACGTTAGGAGAATTAAAGTTGACTTCACGTCACATTCTCGTAATTGATTCGTTTTGACCATAATCCGTCATGTGAATGCGGACATCAAACAGTTAAATTAAGTGTACATTATTATTTAAACTTTAATGTGTTTTTAAATCAAAATAAACTTTAAGCTAATATATTTGCAGTCATATTTATTCCAGAAATATATAGAATTTACAAGTAGAAGTTTTAGATACTGTTAAGGGTAGCTTTTAGGTACTCTTGTATTCTAGCCGTAATCTAACTTTCAACATTAGAAATATAAACCCAAATCATAAACAGGTTGTTGAAAGTCATTGGAAACTATCAATGTTTTCTCATATTCTCTATAAGTTAATTAGTAATAGTTAAGAGATCATCAGACACATTGAAATATTCCAGTTATAGTTTCCTCCCCCTATAAATATTTTTAAAACTAAAATAAGAAAAATGTTTTATTTTTTAAATTTTGTACAAATTTAAAATATTCAAGGATTTTTTGTAACATAAGGTTGTCGTTTTCAAATTTGGTTTAATAAATTTTGTTCGTTATTGTACACATCGAATATATAATATACATACGTTACGTATAGTTATATGTATAATTTGTTTATTTGTACAAAAAAAAGGTATAAATTAAGGAATGAAAATGACAGGATTAGGACATTTTTACCATTATTAGTGTAATAGTACTAGTCAACTATATATATATTTAGGTATTAATATACTTTAATGAGCATTGAAATAATAGTTTGTAATAGTATACAATATTGGAATGACTCTAGCAATTTAATGGTGCGGAAGTATTTTTTGTTGTTTTTTGTTGTGTTTGAATAATCATTTTATTATTTTATTTTTTGGTTCATCTTTTGAGGTCACATTATCAAAATTTTACTTAATTTATACTTAGCATTTGTTGTTGTCCCAAAAATTTTTGATAAACCCACAATATATAAGATGAAAATTAATAAATAAGGTATTATTATTTAAAGTTATTGAAAAAAAAACTTAAGGGATCAAGAAACATTATATACTTAATTAAATTATTCAAAAAATTTTAAAAATCATTAAAAAAATGTAAAATTTACTATATAGACTTAATTAACAGTTCGTTTTTTTGAATTGATTGGGCAGGAAGTTTTTGTTATATATATAAAATATTCAAAAATGAGTTTTCATATAGGAATATATATAATGATTTTTTTTGTACAATTAATATTAACGATGCCTAATCTAGAGATCCTTTTTTTTACGGGATATTAACTTAATCCTCCTTTGTTTTTTTTTTTTATTTTAGACAGAATGGTTATAAAAACAAAAATTTTGCCAAACTGTTTTGATGATTTTTATTAAATGGATCATTTTTAGGTTAATGTTTCCAAAAAAAAAAAAAATAACTACGTTAAAAAAAGGAAAAAAATGTTAAAAAAAGTTATTAATAATAATAAATCAATATTTTGTACACATTTCATCAGCAGTTTTTATTCTGTTTCAAGGACATTTAATGACAGCTTCTCTCCTTTAGAAATTTCTGTCATATCCATTTTTCTTAAAACTTTCATTTTTCATTAACATTAACACATTTCAGATTTATAATTTTCTATAGAATCCTATTTCCTTTTTTTTTTTGTTTTTCATTAGGTTGTTGTTTGTTATAATGTGTTGCGCAATATATAAGAACTGGTCTTTTTTGAATTGAAAATCATTATATAGACTTTTATAAAATTTTTTAAGGAAAATCTATGTTTCAATCTAAAATTTTATTTTTTTACGTATTTAATTTAATTATAATATTCTGTTTTATTTAAGTTTTAATCCATTTCCTTTTTTTTAGAGCATTTTAAGGAATTATAGCTAAACTAAAGGGTAACTCCCTTATTATACTGAAGCAACAAAGATAGAAAAAGTGTAGATGAATAGGGCACAAGCTAAGAAAAAATTGTAACAACATAAGTAGCATGTTCTTGAATTAGAACCCTTAAGGAACCGGAAGGTACTGTCGCACCATAATAATTCAAATAATTCAATGAAACGTTACTTGAGAGAACGCAAAAACAGCAGCAGCAAATCGTGTGAGATGGAATATTAACTGTAAATCATATATGCAAACTCCTCCCCGTAGTTGACAATGGACAAAAAAAAAAACGGTTATGTAAGGATTTTATTTATTTTATTATCATATATATTTGTTTTAAAATATATTCAAAAATCTCGGGTTTAAACCCTGATCGGATCATATTTAATAAAAAAAAATATAATTTATATCAATAATAGTTTATTTTATAATATGAAATGTAAACCTGCCCACACCTGAAAAGGAAAGACTGAGTCACTTACTTATCACATAGTATATAGTAGAGGACTGTTCATAAATAAATAAAGATAGAAATATTCAAAAGGAATTTATTTTTAAATTACACTTTATGGTTCAATTGAAATAATTCGTACTAAGTTAGAATGTTTCTTTAATTTTCATTGCACTAAGAGTTCAACATTTAGTTCTTAAAATCTCAAGAGTAATATATACTTATTTTAAAATTTTCATATGAAAAACATAATCCATTGTGTTAAAACTAAATTAATTGCTATAGTTTTTGAAATTTTATAAGAAAATTTATATAAAAAACAAGAGAAAATGTTCAAAACTTTTCTAAATAACTTAATTAAATTTAAGTATTTTAATATTTAAAGTTTTAAATTCATGTTGGTATACAAAAAAAGTACAATAAATAAATTTTAATTTATTGTATATCTAATATAAAACTAAGTTTCAGACTAGAGGAACTATTCTTAAAGAAATTTTTGAACTTAAAATATAACAAGTGGCACAAAAAAATGTATTCAGTTTTTTTTTTTTTGTGTACTTCCTTCCTTTCATTGAGATTTAAGATAATATATTACTTACTGATCATTTTTTAAAAAATATATAAACAACTCAGTCAAGCAAATTCTTTAAATTCTATTAAAAAAGAATTTAAAAAAAAAATAAAACTTAAAAATTTTATAGCATAGTTTAACAAAACACAGAAAAGAATATACAAAGTATACTTAAGATTTTTATTAGGGCAAAAATACAACACAATAAAAAGTGGAAAAGTTTTTCTGTTTCCGGAAAAACTAAAAAGAAAAATTTCATATAATATTTGAATATTTACAACATTTCCGATTTTCATTATTTAGAGTTTTTTTCCTTTTTTTTGCAAAAATATGCATTTCTATTTTTCTTTTTAAGAAATTTTTTTATAACACCAATTTTTAAATAGTTTATTTGTATGGTAATAAATATATTATATAATACAAATATGGGTGGTAATTTGTTATGCTACAAAACAGGAAATGAAACATATATATATACTAACTGTAATAGAATTAATTTCTGCGTTTTCATATGGTTAATTTATATCAACCGCTTTGTATGACATTTTCATTTCGAAATTAGTGTATTTCTAAATTACTTATTTTTTCTACCTTCTATCGATACCATATAGTTATATGTGGCACCAGGAAAAAAGGTCCGAGACATATTATATTATATATATATAATTAGAATTAAAGAATTGTTCCACATTCAATTATTAAATGGATTCAACCAAATTTTATGGAACAATTTTACTAAAAGTTCTAAATTTTAAACTTTAAAGTTTATTTCAATCTTGAAACCCCAAACGATAGTTACTTAATAAATACATGTAATATAAATTATATAGAAGTAATATAATATACCGTTATTTATAACTCAATCTTTGCGATTAGGTTTGAGTTAGAAAATTAATAAAACCTTAAATTTTCAACAATGGTTTTAGATGCTGCTTATCATACAAAAAATTTTGGCTTGTTTAAAACTATGTGGCTTCGTAAAACGAGTCTAAAAGAATAAAAATTTATCGCTTAAGCGATGTTTTCCATATTCTACGAATAACAGGATAAACTTTCTTCAATGTTGAGGAAACCCTTTATAATCCGAAAAAAAATTGTAAGCATAAAGAACGACTCTTAACTATTTATTTTCAAGTCCAAGTAATTATGTTGTTTTTTTTATTTTGTTGCAAAGGACAATAAGGAACAATGTTTAGAAACAAAAATGAATGAAATTAAATATGTTCATTTCAAAATATAACGTTACCGTTCAAGTATACCGTTAATAATAATTAAAATTCCTAACTTTAACGTTTAGAAAATATGGGGTCAAAAAGGTTAAAAAAAATGATTTTGAAAAATACCTTAAAGAACTTGTGTTATTAAAGTTTAAATGTATAGAATTCTTTTTAAACTTTGGGGCCTGTAACTCCGTAACCGGTAAGATAAAGAAATAAGTGTTCTAAGGAATTAATTTTTTTTGCAATGTCTATCTTTAGTTAAAATTTAATTATTTTTATTTAAAATAATGGAGTAGAAGTTTTGTATATGAACCGGACGGACGGACAGAGTAACACTATCGGTTCATGATTTTAAAAAATTTTTGAAAATGTGCTAACAACAAACCAATTTTTTTATTAAACTTCCGCTGAAATTTATTCGGAAATATATGTACATACAAAATCTACAATAATAAAATAAAGTAGTATAACACACATATATTTATATACAAATTATAGATTCCTGCTAAGCATATGAGTACATATATAAATATATACTTTTACTTAATATTAAAACAGAAATGAAATTTTAACAAGTCCTTTATTAATATCCTGTTTCATTTCAAAATATACCGCCTTAAAACAAAGAGAAAACTTCATATTCAAAAAAACGTCCTTATCATTTTATAATTCGCTTTTCTTAAAAGCAACAACAAATATTTTTGAAGTTTTAGTTAAAATATACCTTATAATTATGTTCATTCATTTTTGTTTCTAAACATTGTTCCTTGTTGTCCTTTGCAACAAACCAAGACAAAAAAAAAACAAAATTCAAAAACAATTTTCTTCAGAAGACAACAAGGAAAAACAAATTTTGTAAATTTATAAATGGCAAAGGGAATAAGGAACAATTTATAATAAAAGAGGCCATCTTTTTGTATATGGATGTCTGTAAAGGACAACAGTATTTAATAAGAAGCTTAGAATGTTGTCAGACTGCAGCTTTCCATTTACATTAGACAGTTTTTGTTGTCTTTTGTTCCTCAAATTTCTGTTTTGCTCTTAGAGAAAAAAATTTTCCGCTCAATTTATCGATTTTCTTTCCCTTTTTTTTTGTTTTTTGTTTCTATTTTTGTTTTCGTCTCCCAATTTTATCACAAGGACTCTAATAAAAAACATATAAGTGTGCATGTGTGTGTTCGAATAAGTAAAATTTTATATATGAAGTTTGTTTGCTTATATATTATTTAGTTTTATTATATATATACTTTGGTTTAATGAAGAATTTTTTAATATGACATATGTATATATTTTATATGTACACTATATATATATATAAATATTTTATATAATGTGTAAATTTATACATGAAGTAAATATGTATAATTTAGTTCGGAAAAATAAAAAAACAACATCATTCAGAGAGTAAAGAAAAATGTGTGTACATTTTCGCAATAATCTTTTGTAATAATAAAAAAAAAATACATTTTTCACACAAACACACGCAATTATTATTATGTTTATTACTTAAAAAAAAATGAAAAATTTTAATAATGTTTTTATACATAGTCATCATTATTATTATATATTCTTTATATCTATTGTATATACTTTTGTATATTATTTATGAATGTATGTTTGATGTTTGATAATAATATGTATATATACAATATAATTTATATATAATTGTGTAGGCATAATATTAAATATGTATATATATTTTATCTATAATAAAATATCCTTATTTTTCCTTGTTAATATCCTTATGTATACATTTCGGTTCCTTATATATTCAAAAATTACATTATTATTAAGTATGAATATATGTATATATTATATAATTAATATTTATTCAATATTAATGAAATACATAAGTAAGTGCCTATTTAAAATTTGTTTATTTTCGATATTTAATAATAAATTTTAGAAAATTTTTTACCCAAATTCGTTAGGTTCCAAAGTAAAGTAAAAATTGGACCGAATCCTTAAATTAAAACGTAAATAAATGTATTTAACACTTGTATACTTTACAATTTTAATATTTTATATTATACATATTTTATATAGATACAACATTTTATTTAAGAAAATTAATATTAAAAAAAATTTGAAATATATATATATATAAAGTATATATACGTACTTATCATAGTATATATATATACTAATAAAAAGGTTCATTTTATATTAACTTGAAATAAGGATATCAAAAATAAGGATATTGTGTAAGGATATAAAACTGTTACTGTTTAAAAACATTGCAAAAATATATATAAGTAGAGATATATATTGTTACGTACATATATATTGATGTACCTATGTATACAAAGGATACGCAAGCACATGTTAAAAACATAAATAAATTTAGATACAAGTAAATGCACATTATTTCAAATATAAAAGTATATTATATAGGTGTATTTATAAAAAATATAGCATAATTATATATATATATATAACAATATATACATATATATATATATTTCTTTGCACGTGTAGGTGGTATAGAAAATATGCGTAAAACCATAAAAAAATTTTTTTTTTCAAAAGAATTTTAAGTTTTAAATAAAAGTTTTTTATAGAAAAATAAATTGTTATGTACATAATTGTATATACATATCTACTATTATATAGAAAAGTATATAGAATTCTTTTTGGTTAAAAAAAAATTAAAGAGTAAAAGTGAAAAAAATAAATATTGTAAATTTTATTATAAAACTTAAAAGTATTAAAAAAATTTTCAACATTTTATAGGTTTGGTGAAAGGATAATATTATTTTACTGGACTTAACAGAATTTTGCAAGTGTATATTTGAATATACATGCCATTTTATATAATAATATAATAAATGTATTTCGGAAACTTAAATTATATAAGTACTCTTGAATTCTTGAATTTAATAAAAAACTTTTCATTTTGTAAATTGTAGTCATCAAAAAGAGCAGAAGAAGGTACCAAATTCTTATATCAAATATTTTAATATTCGCACCTAATACTTAAATTCTTTACATAAGAATATTTTATTAATCAATTGTGTACCTATATACAAGTAATATATTGAGTAGGAATAAGTATCTAAAGCTTGATTTAATTTTAGGCAAAGAAAAACCAGAACTGGAATCGATTAATCGAAATTAAAAAATTATTTTACGTTACTAGTTATGTTTTCGGAGAAGTATGTAGGTATATACATTGAGTGAACTATTGTGTTTTATATATGAATAAGAGAAAGAACTAAGTAGGATTATAAACCAAACCCTTGCAAACAAGTTCTATAAATATTATTTTAAAAGATATTTAAATTTGAAAATGATGAATATTCTGAATTTGTTGGTGATGGATCAAAGAAGACGAACCTGACTGATATTAAGGGTATTGGATAACGTTTATCTTTGTTTATCGGTATGTAATTATCTAAAAATTTGCATTTAATTGAAGATTTATGATTAAAAATCGATTTGAAACGGTAGTTAAGTCTCGTCTTTATCAGAATTAAATAATAGTTATAGGAGTACATAATATTTGGATGGTTTGAAAATGTTATTTAATTTTTGAAAAAAATTCGTTATGACTACTTGTTTTGTTTTCGGAAACACAAAGAATCAGATTCATATCTTAAAAAAATATCCTATCCAGAAAAAAGTATATTTTCTTTATCTTATCAGACCTTATTACCGTAGGTGTTTTTGCATCCTGCCTAAATTCTTACATATTTTGGAATTAAAATCTGATAAAGAATATTTTGTTTAGATAAATTATTATATTATCAGAAATTTCATTTTTTTTCAAATGACACTTATATCAATTTCAAGCAAATATATAAAATCTCAACTTACGAATATATACTATAAAATTAATAAATTTAAAAATTTTGATATTTTAACTCTCCGGCTTGCTTATAATCTATTTTCTAAAGTAAATTGTATAAGGTTCTAAATTGTAGTAAGCTTTTTAAACTTCATAATCAGGAGACGTGTTTTTAAAATTTAAAATAATGTACTTATTCTTAAATAAAAACGTTTAATAAAGTTATTTCCACCTTTTGAATCAAGATTAAACCTGTAATACATATAACATCCTAAGCTGTTATCATTTGAGTAAAAAAAACTTTTATGAATTTGCAGGCAGCTCTCAGACGAAATAGGCTTTAAGTATAATTCCCCAAAATTTTGTAATATTTTAAATGCCAAAAACTAATTTTTACCATAAACATATAACTTCAATTCCCAATTTAAAATAATTTTCTTGTTATTTTATTCTAATTTTCATTTGTCAAATTAAAATTTATATTAATTATAATGAATTCTGAAAATTCATTGATTTGTTTAATATATTCTTTATTTTATTTTAAATAATAACGAAAAATATAATTACGATCTAATGAGATATACCAATTTATATTTAATAATTTTTAATTATATTATTTTGTATTGAAATAAAATAAATAAATAACTAATCCTTTATAATAAGTATCTATAATAATATTAAATTGAAAATATTTAATAAACTGATTTTGAAGGACAATAAAAAATAAATTATAAATGTCCATATATACATAAATAATGCATTAAAATTAAATGCAATTTATCAATTATTTTAAATTAGTATATAATGTGTTATAAATTTAAATTTTTTTTTGATAAATTTAGCTAAAAATTTAATTTGGAAAATAATTAAATTTTAAATAAAAGTAAAAAAAAAAATGTCACATAAATGTGTATAATAATGTTTATTTATTTTATTTATTTAGTTTTTTTTTTTTTAAATAACTATAATAAGTATAATTTAATTAATAATGTTTTGTGTTTTTTTTTTTTTTTTGTGGATTATAGTTTATTAATCTGCAATATGTTAAACTATATACAAAATTAAAGTAATTAAATAGTAATTAAAAGTAAATAACTATTAAAAATTGTTTTAAAGTTTTAATTTAAAAAAAAAACATCACAATTAAATTCAAATTGATAAAATGAACAATTAAGTTATTTTTTGTGAAAATATTTAGTCAGTAGAACACGATACACAAACAGTTTCACAGAAGACGTGAAGATAATGCATGTCTTTTGAACAAACAATATCATTTAATTAAATTATAGTATTACTAACCACAATAAGTTAAACGGAAAATTACAAAACAACATCAATCAAACCTTTGGAACTAATTAGTTTTTTTTTTTATATTTTATTGGCTATAGTCTTTGTTTTTAGTACATTTGCATACTTTTGGGCATGAAAGTTATTAAATTTTTAATAATCTGTACAGAGGTTACGCTTTTCTTCCTTTTTCCTTAATTGTGTGTTTTATGAACAATCTCCTAGAGATCCTTAATAACATATACCGAGGAACTGCACAGGCCATTAATTTTTTACTTCTACCAAGTCATGAATCATTTAGATATTATATAGTATATTTCAAATCGTTGTCAAGCTAGAAATGCCAGGAAAATGGTACTGCATATTAAAATGATGGAAGCATATTGTTTTCAAAATTATTTAGTTAAGTGAAAATGCTTGTTGGGTTTTTAATAGAAGCAGAGTATATTTTAATTATATAAGCTTTTAGAATAATATGTACCTAAGACATAAACTTATCCACATTGTATTTTAAAAATGAAAGTATTGAAGTATGTAGTATATTTACTCTAGAATTGGAACTCAATTAAAAATACAACGTCATCAACAAATTTAACATAACTTAATCTTTTATATCTACTGTACATCATGAACATCTCCAATTGTATAAAATACTAAGTGAATTGGAAACAGTTTTAAATAACGACTTAAAGGACTACAGCAATTGGTTGAATGTTAATGAACTTATTATGAACACAAAAAAAAAACTAATTACATGATATTCAGATCTAGTCTAAAAAGCTGTGAAGTAATTAATATTAAAATTAACGATATTCTCCTTAGTAGAACACAAAGTATAAAACAATCGGGAGTCATAACTGACGAAACCCTTAAATGAGATAATCACCTAAAAAAAAATAGAAACAGTATACTCCCAATAATAATACGGCATAAAGAAGATCAGGTGGTGTAACTAAAAAAGTTGCTAAGGTTATTTATAATGGATTTTTTATCAAAGATAAGATACAAAATTGGAGTCAAATTTGGAGTTTATCAAGTTTTCATCAAAAGCAAAAAGGTACAATAATCAATAAAGCACTAAAAATATTATTTAAAATGGATATGAGTTGTAATAAACAAAAACAGTATATAATAACACAAATTAATTGGATATTAATCAGTTGATCTATTTTGAAAAATGTAAATGTATTCATAAAATAGTGAACTAAAATCATATTGTATGTTTAATACACGAAAAGAAATACACAAATATAGCACAAGGAATAGATTTAAAATGAAAGTACCCGTTGCTAGAACTTCTTTAAAAGTTTGAAAAACAGTGCAATAAAATTATATATACCTAATTACATTAAAGATTATAAAAATATAGATAAGTTCAAATAAAAGAGGCACATACGCAATTTCAAAATTTAAAAACATTAATTATTATATTTTCCTTTTATAAGTAGTTTTATTTTAATTTTACATTATAGTTGTATAAAAAAAGACAATATTTTATTTTTTACTTTTATTTAAATTTAAATATTACATATATTAATTTCTAATACACAATGTAAAACTGTCTGAAATTAAATTAAAATATGTAAAACAATAAAAGAAAAAGAATCCGCTGCTTATAATTAATTTAGCAACATTTTAGCAGCATGTTTGATTTGCTTTGAATTGAGTACTGACTGTATGTGCATCAAGTTTTCCAATTAATTTGTGATCACTGACATGATTGGTTTCAGTTTTCATTACAAATATTCAAAAAACATATCGAATATTTTTTAAAAACAACAAATACCAATGTACATTTTAAATCTAATGAAACAAAAATAAGTAACACATTTTTAATTTATGTAAATATTTATATATAAAAATGTTTTTGAACATAATATGTACATATAATATGCGCTTAAATGAAATGTTATATATCGTCTACCAGATATGATTCTTATAAAACAACAATGAAATTACTATATGAGAAATCAATGAAGTTAATGGTCCATAAAACACTATTGCATACTAGCTACTTACTACATCTTATAGAACACTACAAACAACAAAGAAGAAAAACCATAAATTGTGGTAATAAGTTGTTTAGTACGTTATCTACTTTTACTCGAAAATTCTGTAAAAAGAAACATTAATAACTATGGTTAATATTTTTTGGAGGTTAAAGGTTGTGTACATAGTTAATTTGAATACTAAACATTTCTTAACTCTGATTAGGTTCTCATTTTTTAATGTATTGTTTGTTATAAGTATAATAACAGATTCATTTAGTTCTATATTATTTTAGAACTTAAGACCTTATATTATATTAGATATTAATTTTTTAATTAATTTTATTAAGAGAATCCGCAAGATTTAATCATGTGAGGTCACAAATTTCAGGTTACAATTTAAATCAGAACCACCTTTAACGAGCTTCTATTGAAACCATTTTTAAACTGTTTAAATCTTATCATTAAAAATTTTGTAATTTTATTTTTAATTTAGACTATTAAACTTAATTAAAAGAATGGACTATATTAAATATTTTTAATTAGTGTTATCCGATAGATTGACATTGTGAATTTAATCTACGGCTTCTAGTCTGAAAGTAAAGTAAATAATTTCGTATTGCACCTAGATATATTTTAAAATGTTTTGTTTCATAAATTTCGGGAATTTTGGTTTCAGACTTAAAAAAACTTATACTGACCATTAAATAAAGTAAGAAACTACAAAACTATTAAATATATGATACATAAATTATTTAAATAATATTTATGTTAATTCTAAGTTTTAGCTATAAGAATTTTTTGTAAAAACTTTGTTTTGGTTCAAAATAAAATAATAAATAATGATATATAAATAATACAGTATATATAAATACAATTTTTTTTTTAAATATAAACCATTCTAAAAGTTTTCCTAGAAAATAAGAATTATAATTATTCCTTTAACTCTAATCCACTTAACCTAAACTTATATGTTATATGTTTCGTTAAAAATAAACTTTATAGGGAATTATTGTATACCTATATTTATAATTCACATTTAACATAAATTTTAAATTTATACACTGTTCACGTTTTTTCCATTGTTTATGTAAACCACAAAAAAAACCATAGCAGAAACTATCGATATCTCCCACAAATATTAATATTTAATATTTAAAATTATTACAAAAATAAAAATAAAATATAAAAAAAATTAATAATTCATAAAATCAAAATCAATTTTCCAATTGGATTCATGCATTTTTCCCAATCAAATGAGTGTTGAAAATAAAAGAAAAAAAAAAAAATAAAAAAACTAAAACAAAAACTACTTTCACATGCTGTCAAATGTCATAAAAACATTCATTTAGAACAACAGCGAATACCAAAAAAAAAAAAATATAAAATAAAATAAAATTAAGTGATTATATACTTGAAGATAACAAAAACAATAATAAAAAAAAAGTGTAGTAAAAAAAATATGAAGAAGTTATTTTATGCAAATTTATTTATATAATTTATCATGTCACTCTACACATTAACGTATATAAATCATTTTCGCAAAAAAAGACTTCGAAAAAATTCAGAAATACAGGCAAATATAATAAAAACATTTTTTTTAATCAACTATGTAATATGTATGTGCAATTATTTGTATATAAACATAAAATTATTCTAAAAAAACTAAAAAACAAAAGACAAAAACAAATAAAAATTCGGAATTTTGAAAATTTTCGGATAAATTAAATTGAATTGGGCAATTTTTACATATTTACAATCAATTTTATTATTATTTTGTACTCTATTCTCTATACTATATTCTCTTTATATAATGAGAGAAAGTCATACATATTGTAATTTGTTTTTCTCTCTTTTTATTTTCTTTCTCACTTTATTTACATTATGTAAATAAATCTCAAATATTAATACAACTACATTTAGCAGTTGACACTCCCTAGTCCCTATTGTCAGTTTTCACTGAACAGAATTCCATAAACAAGAAATTACTCAGCTCAGCTGATTTAATAATTTTATTCTCAAATTTCAGTTGTTTTTTTTTTATTTCATTTCAAAATTTACTCTCGTTCTTCGTTTTCACAATTCACAAAAAGAAAAATAACAGTAAATTCTCTCTTTTTGTTAACAATTGCACGTGGTTTTTGCGCACGTACATCAATTCAAATTTGAATCTCTGTATAATAATTACACAAAATGCAGGTCTGTTCAATTTTTACAGATTAAATAAGAGATTCTCTGGAAACAGTAAACACACCAATGACTACTACTTACTACTCAATAGACACCAACGCTGAGTATTCAGTATTTTCATTGATATGCAAACCATACTGCAGTCTGCACACGTAATACTCAAATACACTTCACTCTTTTATTATTCCTCTCATTTTCTTTTTGATTTGATATGACTGTTGAATTAAATTGAGTAATGAATATTTACTCTGCAAAACTTTGAAATTTATTCTCTTCTCTAGTACACGAGTACACACATACACATTAGCATTTACAGTAGAAGAAATGGAACACTGCAGACTGTAGTGACAGACAAAAGTATAGTGTAAGAGAAAATAATAAACTTTGTGTATTATTTAATAAATAATAATTTTCAAAAAAATAGAAGGAAATAAATTATAAAAAAATAAGAAAATAAAAAAGTAAAAAAAAACTGAAAATAAAGCGTGGAAAAAAAAGCCTCATATTTATCTATGGTTTGTTTTTTACTTAGAATATAAAATAGAAAAAAAACACCAAAATAACAAAAAAAAAAAAAAAACAGTAAAGAGGATTTTTATGAAGCGCAAAAAAACGTTAAACAATAGAAAAATAATAATATAATATATACTTATTCATAGAATATATTACATATTATTATTATTATGTTTATGTATGTTAAAAGTTTCCAGTCCATTGACCTTTTTTGAGAACAGTTTTTTTTTTTTTTTTAAATTATTAGCTCTCATTTAAAGGATGAAAAAATATTAATAAAATTTTTTCCTTATTTATATTTTATTTTTTGTTTTTTTAAATTTTATTTTATATTTAATATCCTCCTGTAGGATATAGGATCCCTGTAACGGTATATTAAGTATTCCCATAACTGTATGTAGGTATAAAACAATTAATTATATATATAAAAAAAAAACCATTGATAATAAAAGTTATTAAATAATAATCAAAAATAGTTTAAGGATTTTAATTGAAATTTAATATCCTTGTAATCGTTTTTTTTTTTTTGTTTATGTTAGAAACTTTTTTTAATAATTTTTATCATTATCCTAAAGTTATATTTAAGTACAGTTGTAGAATAGAAATTCAGTATCTCTTACTGGATTAATAGTAAACTCATAATATTTTATTTTATTTAATTTTATATTAAAAAATGCTGCATTTATGTATTCTTTGTAGCAATTATAGAACCTATCTAATGTAGTATACACTTATTGTTTATCGAATTTTTATAGAAGTAAATTAGGAATTGTAGTAAGAATTGCATAATAAATTACTAATATTTCATTAAAATTAAAATAAAAAGTATTTGATCATAATTATATAAAAAAAAATAAGTTAATTTAAAGATATAACTCACAGATACAGAAATAATTTTTATATCAAACGTAAAATTATTAAAGGTATTAAGATCTAATTAAAATCTATGGAATTTGGGTTTTACTGGAATCTATGAATAATAATTAATAAACATTGGGTGACATCGTAAATGTCGTAAAGTTTTTAAGTTTACATTTACGATCATGCGACAATGTATTCACGACGTCGCAAAGACATTTACGATGTCAGGGATTGCCAAAATTTGAAGAGGCCATGTTCTTTACTTTTTTTAAATTAAAAAGTGTATTAAGGTAAAATTCTTACATTTTCCCATAGTTTTTGACCAAAATATTAAGATATTAGGGAAACAAAAGTTTTAAGCTTTTTAAAATTCCTTAAAAATCATTTTCTGGTCCCTCTTGGCCACAAGCGAATTTGTATTTGAAAAAATATTTAAGAATATTAGACGAATGAAATGGAGTTAGTAATCCATTCAATATTGGGTTTAATATAAAGAGCATAATATTTAAAAAAATAAACAAAAACAATAACAAATATTTTAGGCAAAAGTGAATAGATAATAAAAGAGATGTTGTTCTAAGACAAAATCGAAATAAAAAATTTTTAGAACTCTAAGAAAGCAAGACGAAGACACTGAATGTGCAATAGCCTAAATTTTATTCAAGAATTTTTACTTCCTTGTTTATATGACTAGCTTTATGGGAGCCGTTATATTAAACTCCGGGTTATTTCTTATTAGTAAAAAAAATTGAAGACTCTATGGTCTTATTTCATATTAAATGAGAAATAACACTCCAGATTCTGGCCATATTTTATAACTTCATATTCACGATATTTATGGGAAGTTTAGCTCTATGGAATTCATTTATTAAATCGGAGTGTTCTTGGTATGTTCTGATCAGACTGTACTCCGTATTACCAGCTCCGCACCTGTACTCTTACATTTCATAATGGAAATGCGAGAAAATGAAATATATTATTATTATTATAACGGTTGGATGGCACAGTGGTTAGAATGCCGACCTTTTATGCGAGAGGCCCCGGGTTCGATTCACAGTTAAAGTGAAAAAACTTGTATCTGGTTTTCAACTCCACTCAACTACCATTCGCCTTTGCGTTCAAATTAATGGCTTAATTAATAATTATATATCTTTAATAAAAAATACATAGGTATAATAATATACGTACAAATACAAAATGTAAACAAATAATTTAATTAAATAATATAACTCACTGATATAGAATACCATATAACTCATATACAAAATTATTACAAAATAAACAAAATAGAACTGTGTTTATTGAAGATCTAAAACATTTCTACATGTTATAAGGCGTAGTACTATCTCATGTTTAAATTGTATGTGGAATTCATTAGATCAGCTCTAATATATGAATATATCTCCCCTGTTCCCACATGCACATATAAGTCAGGCTGTTTAGCCTATCACAGTGAACAGTTAGCACGTAGAGGTGCCGCCAAAAAAAAAATATATATATATTATGAGATGTTACATCTTTGACATCTTTACATAACTTTTCCTAACTGTAATTTCCTTCCAAAACTTTTGTTTGTGTTACAATTCAGTTAACTTTTTCTTTGTAAATATTTATTTAGATATTAAGAAAAAGTCTCAATTTCCCACATATTCAATTTTTAAATTGCTCTTATTTTCAAAAATAAGAATATAGAACAAATAAGTGTTTTTTATTTAATTAAATAATAGTTAATTATGTTCTTTTCAAAATCATGTTAATTTTTTTTAATTGAAATTTAAAAGATTGAAATTACCTACTTATTAAACTTTTTCAAAAAACAAAGTTTTCAATTGAAATTAATTATACATCATAAAGTTGCAAAAGAAGAACAAACATTTTTATAATAATAAGTTGATATAAGTTTACACTAAATGATTCAATTCCCTATGGAACTAACTGAAATTGAAACACTTGAAAAGTTTTTCTAGTACTTTACAAAAAAAAAAAAATCAAGTACACCTACCTACCTATAATAAATTACAATTTCTAAATGAAATGATTACAAATTAATTGAAAAAAATTAACAAAACTATTAATAGTTAATATTAGAAAACTATTTAAATTTCATTTAATAAATAACATAAAGTTTTCTTTTAATTTTAGCTATTTCTATTTTGACATTTCATTTCCAAACATTTCTATATTTTCTTACATACAGTTATGTTATGTACAATATAAATTGACATCCAATCCAACCAATTTCAAATTAAATCAAAAGAAGAAATCTCTGTATACAATTAAATTTCTGCCAAAATTTGTTTTTACAGAATGCAGAGTGCAGTGGTGAATGAGTATTGAATACTGTATTGAGTTTACTGACTACTAAATTAAGTAGTTGAATCTCTTTCGTGTGGATTTTTTGTCTCCAGAGTACTTTTGCACTTTTTTGTGTATTTATTTTGTTTACATTTTGGCAGATGTGTAATATTAGAAATGTATATATATATTATGTATATTATGTATACAAAATGTACAGAATAGCGAGTACTTGCTACAGTGTACTTCAATGCTTCTAAAGCCATTATTTGCTTTTATATGGTGGGTCTTTTGATTTTATTTAATTTTATAAAAATTTTTACATTATGTAAAATTATATACTAAATTTATCTGTAAATTTCTGCAAAATTAAGGCAAGAACAAAATTGAAAAAACCAAAATAAGAAAGAGAAAATCAAAATAGATAAAACAAAATATTCAATAACCTTCAAATTTAATTTTTTTATTTATTTACATATTATTTTGTTTTTAATTTAATTTTTTTTGTAAAAATTGAAATAGACAAATATTTTGTAATTTTTTAATCAGAAGTTCCATTGATCCAATTTCCCCGAAGAGAAAAAGGAAGTGCTTAATAGAGTAAACTAATAAATAAATAAATAAATATTAGATACCTATGTATTACTAAACAGCAAGTAAATAAATATTTTACACCTAAATTGAGATGAAGTTCAACTAAAACACCTACACAATTAATAAGAAAAAATTAACAAGTGATAAAATCAAAAAAAAAAGCACAAGAGAACAAAAACAACAACAATGTAATCAAATTGAATGAATTCAAAAACTCAAAAAAATAATAATAAAAATTGAGAGAAAAATTTAAAAAAAACAAGAAAAAATAGAAGAGCAGCGGCAAAAACATTTAAAAATGTTGACGGACCATTTCAACGTCACGTATTTCAATTAAATAAATTATGTACGTGTAGAAATGTTTATGTATCCCTATTATCAAAAAAAATGTTTTAAAAAAAAGTAGCAACATTAACCTTATACAGTTACATATAGAATAAATACATGACACTTAGGTCTCTGTCAGTGTAATATAAACTGTAAACAGAACTTTTTTAAATTTTTTAAGAGAAAACTAGGAAAAGTGTAATAGAGTAGACTATGTCAACTCTGGGATACTCATATGACATGTAATATAAACATTATTTCATCCGGTTAATCACTTTTGGTTAAATTTCAAAAAGTCGGGTTTATTAGGTGTAGAGTATTGCTCACATAAAAGAAATAGTTGTATGGCAGATACTCGAACCCACTGCAGAAGACCAACCAAATTTTGCAGAAACTTTGACCATTACACTAAACTATTTTTGGCAAAATTTCAGACATCCAGCTTCATTAGGTGTAGAGTAATAAAAAAAGAAGTTGTATGGAGAATTTCAAAATCCTAGCTCCTTTATTTTTTGAGTTATCGTGCGGACGGACGAACGGACATATATAGCTAAATCGATTTATTTTTCGATTCTGATCTGACCTTTGAGCCTATATCTACCCCACCTCCTTCTCTGTGTCACAAACGTAATGGCAAATTTAGTATACCCTCTTGAGTTATAGTCATACGGGTATAAAGATATATTACATATTATTACAAAAGTTGGGACAGATTTGGATATATATTTATATATATGTATTTTTTTTTTTAAAAATAGAATTTATTTTATATTTTTTAAGTTATTCAAAATTAAATACTTACTTTTCAATGGAGTTTATAATTTTTTGGATTCTTTTTATATCCCGTTATAGTTGGACTTTTTTCTGTTTTTATTTTGTGGGTGTATATTTGTTTTGATTTTTTTTTTATAGTTTTATTAACTACAAAACACATCACATTTTCCTTTAACACATTTTTGTTTTGTTTTGATTTTATGTTCAAAGAAAATTAAAATTATATTTTTTATTTAAATATTCCTGGATATTATGTTTAGGTTTTCTGGATTAAGGGTTAAATATACTTTTGCATGTGTACATTCACCATCATTTTTTTTTTTGAATAACTGAAGTAATTTCTTATTAATTTAATTTTGATCAAAAATTTCAAAAATATCAAATACTTTCACTTTTAAAATCATTTTAAAATTTTTTTTATTTTTGTTTTTTAGATTTTTTTTAATTATATTTAATACTTAATACTATTTAATTTTTATTATAAATTCCACTCATTTGTTATTCAAAAAAAAAAAAAAAAAACAAAAAATTAAACTATAGGATACACAATAATGTAATGTGAGTTATATCCAATTTTTTTCTGTATTTTTGTTTTTTTCACTAGAAATATAAATTTTAAATTTAATAATTATTAATAATAATAATTATTGAATAATATGGGCTTATTAAAATAATTTAATTATTATTTTTGCTGATAAATAATAAATTAATATTAAAGTAATGATTATAATGTTATTCTGTTAAAGTTATAAAACAACTTATTATTATGTGGATGCTCAAAGTTAAATTTAATTATAAATCAATACATTAAAATGATTATTTTATTTTTTTTTTGTAAATTACAGGATTTATTAATTATAAAACTTGTACACTCGGTGTTTTTATAAAATCAATAATTTGCCCCAATTTTATACCATTCGTTAAATATATTTAAATTAATAAATTTTCATAATATTTTTACTTGCAGATGGCCACATAACTTTGGATATTGGGTCCCAAATAAATATGAGTAAAACAAAAGTTACCAAAATATATACAACTTACACAAATTGTATCATAATAGCAAAAATTGCAGAGCATACTAAGAAGATACTGCATGGGGTCTTTTAGGAAAGTTGTTAATGTTATGAAGGACGATTTAAATCGCATGAACTTGTCCATTCATTCTTTGGGCTCTAAACAGAAAATACACATTCATAGGCAGAAGGAAATTCAGTGCGAAATGCAGTTACTTAAAAAACAGTTGGATAAGTTAAATAAACCACCCTTAGTTTATAAAGATGTATCTAAATGTAGAACAATAGAAAAACAAATACTATAAAAAGGAAAAACAGATATAGAGCTGTACAGCTTCTTTTTGGAAGCCCTTTGGAGTAGAAAAGGAGGAAAATTAAGTCCTATGGTAAGTCTTATTTTCTATTCTCTGCTTTTTTAATGTTCTTCTATATATATAGTAACAGCAAAAAAAAAAAAATTACATATTTTCATGCATATGCTTATAAAAAAGTATTTAAAGATTTTTTATAGAACTTTTAACAAATAATATTAAATTTTCTATAACAAGGTATCTCAATATAAAGTTAACTAACAAAAAAAAACTTAAACGAATTTCCTCTTTATTTTCTTATTAATTAACTTTTTAAATGTTAATTAAAACTAAAAATATAATAAAAAAACTCAAATAAATAGAAATATTTCGCTTTTTTAACACATTTTATTTGCCATTCACACACTAATTTATATAATTTTATTTTCCTTTCTTTTTATTGTATTCGTTTTTCTTAATTTTTTTCATCGCATCATTTTTCAAATACCACACATTCTTAATAATAAAAGTCACACGCAATTTAGTTTCGAAATAGTTTTTCTTTTTTCGTTGACTCACAATTCACCCTTTTAATTTCCCTTTGTTTATTTTTTTTTTGTCAAACAGAAAGAATTTACATCCCTTACTAGCATATGATCGAGTGTGTCCGACATTCCAGCTAACAAAATGTTTGAATTTATTTACCCTCTTATTTAAACTTTATTTTATTATTTTTTTTTATCTTTAGTTTGTGTTTAAAGTTAGCTCTCTAATTTTTTTTTTGGTTAAGTTTGAATTGTTCCTTTGGGATATAACTATATACATATGTTTGTACTTTCTAAATGTTTTGAAATAAAATATAAATTTTAATACTAACATATCCATATGTACAATACATTATATGTTTAGGGAATGGTAAAGGAAAGAATTTCATCGTTTCGGGAATAATGTGTTTTATTTAATTTGGACAAAGTAAATGGTAATACATTGATTTAAATAAATTAATATTTGGACCGTTTAAAGTGAAATAACCAAAGGCGAAATCTGAAAACGTCGGATTACCCATTCGAAAGGTCTAGTAATATAAAGAATACATATATTGAAATACTTAATATGATGGAAATAATATAATCAACGGCTGGATGGCACCGATCTTTCACACGAAAGGTCCGGGTTCGAATCCCAGTGAAGCTATCTAGTTTTCGACTCGACTCAGCTACAATTTGCCTTTGGGTTCAAATTAATGATTTAATCAATAATTAATAATGTATCTTTAATAAAAATACATTAACATAAACAAATAATTTAATTGAATAATATAACTCACAGATAAAGAATACCATATAACTTAGTATAAGACATTTCTACATGTTATAAGGCGTAGTACTATCTCATGTTTAAATTGTACGTGGAATTCATTTGATCAGTTCTAATAAGAACATAATATTTTCCCCTGTTCCGACATGCACATATATAGTCAGGCTGTTTAGCCTATGACAGTGAACTGTTATCACGTAGAGGTGCCAATTAAAAAAAAAAAATAAAAAAAATTGGAAAATGACATTCAGTTACAAAAATGAAATTAACTTACTTATCTTTATTTAAAATTTATAACTTTTATATGGAAAGATATACCTTGGATAAAATGCATTAAAACCTGATTAAAAATTATTATTATAATTATTTTTATAAGGTTCAAAATTAATTCTAAGCAGCTTCTAAAAATCAAGCAAAAATATTATTGACAATTAGTATGAGACAAATAAAACTTTTAATGATTGAAATATTTTGATCCTTTATGAGAAAATTTTAAAATTAAATAATACAAATAAGCAATACTTAAGCATTTCATATTTTTAATCCATAAAAAAATTCAGGTCAAATAAATTTTAAAAAATGTAAATATAAGTTATGGTTTTTATCAATAATAACAGTAAAATAGGGGGAAAAAAAGACATACCGAAATATACACATATTGAAAAATTCCCTGTGTATATGTATTTCCAGAATAAATAGGGCAGAATATTTCTTTGAAATTGCTTTGTGAAAATTCAAATACTTGTATTGCGTATAAATACAACAAAGAACCAAGGGTGGTCTACATTTTTTGAAATTTGAGACTAATATCAATTTGATAAGAACGAAAATTTTATAAAATTATAGAAAGGACGAAATCGTACAAAAAACTAAATCAATTAAAAACAAAAAGCAATGATACAAACTAACTGTCATTATATGAATATGATTTACCTCAGTACCTTAAATGCATAAAGTGAACAAATCAATGCAGTGAAACAGCAGTGGATTTCCATTCACTTGGGTTTTTGGTAACAAAAGAGAAAACATACTAGAAAACGAGGCAATCAGAGAACCTAGCGAACACGAAACAAATCTATCTCGTTTGATATAAAACTTATTCACGAAAATCTTCGTTCAAACTTGGTTTCGGAAAAAGAAACAGCTTTCGGAGATAAAAATACAATCCGCATATTCAAACGGATATTTGCATTTCTTGAATGAGATGTACACAACCGCCTCCGGTTCTAAGTGCTCACTAAAAAATTCTACTAAATCCAAAGTAAGGAATATCTTCAACATTTAATAGTGTTTGATATCCTGATATAAATGTAAAATAATATGCTATAATGCATCAATAATTTACAGTATTCCGAATAATTTTTATTTTTGCATACTGCTCTTGAAACTGCCGCAGAATCTATAATTATTGTATGTCTTATAGTTTTTTTCTAGTGTATGAAGTAGTAGTAAGGATAGCAGAGCTTTAATTTTTAGGCATTGTCTTCAAATTTAAGTGTATAGGGATTAGTAATTAAATAAAAAATGGTTAACACTTTAAAATTATATGACTGCTTTTCTATTGAATTATTTAATTTTTATTTTAACAAGTTTATTTGGTAGTGTAATGGGTAAGCACATGATTTTTTTAACCGAGGGAGTGCGATTCTAATCCAGTGTCTGTTAACAAGATTTAAAAAAAAATAAACAATACTACTTATAAATTAATAAATTGATTTCCTATCATGTCACAGCTGAAAAGGGAAGACAACTTTCCTCCCTTATTTTCATTGCACATGAAAGAGGCATCCTAAAAATACCTTACATTTTAATAAAATCCTGATCCATTATATCTTTTAAATATTTGATTTTAATTTTTTGTGATAATTATAATCATTAAAGTGTTTATAACCATTACTGTAAGATAAAATTTTTATCAGCAAATTAAATTAATGTAATATTAAATTAATTTATATAATTTTTATTTTAACTTTTATATAAAAAAAAAAAAAATTAAAACAAAAAAAAAAATATAGTTTAAATAGAAAAGATAAAATATCAATTTCTATATATAAATTATTTTATATATTATAAAGGTATAGTAAGGAACTTGTCGAACATCTTTTGCATAACTATATCCACTTATACGTTTTGTATTATGGTTGTATTAAAATCATTTTTAATTTTTTACTACTTTTTTCACTCTTGTATTTTGCACAATTTTTTTTTCCATATATTTTTCTTGATACTTTTACATATTTATTGATGTGATATATATATATACATTTAAGTATATATAAGTACCATGCAAAATTATCACTTCATCATATATCTATATATATTATTTATAATATGTACTTAACTTTACGTACGTACATGTTTAATTTTCTGAAAAAAAGCACAACCTGATAGGTGTATCATCATCGCACTTAAAAACAAAACAAAAAAAAAAAAACATGGAAAACTGGTTTTTTTTATGATTTTTTTTTATTTTTTTATTTAAAATTTTTTTTTATGCTCTTTTTCAATATTCTTAATTATGTATATTTTGCTTTTTTTTTATCTTTAATACTATTTACATACAAACAAAACACAATTTTCAATTATTTATTTTGACATTTGAAATGTCAAAAATTATATATAAAGAATTGCAATATTATTATATATTTTTAATTAATATAATTATATTAAATAAACGGTAAAATAACAAGGAAGAATGTCACAATTTCATTATAACTTTATATGTATAAAAAAATTTTATATACTCTTGGACACTACATTTATTTTTTTTAACTTTCTCATTTACTTTACACTTTTTTGTTGTTGTTTATTCTTCTTTACTTTTATTAAAATTTCAACCTTTTTATTTATTTTAATTTTTACACATGTAAGTACATGTAAGATACCTAATCTTGTAATGTTTACAAAAAAAAAAAAAAAACAAAAAGTGTTATAGTCAATTATGAACAACAAAAGAAATAATATTACAAAATAAAAAAAAAAACCGATGACAACATACATATGTACATTATACATTTTTCATATATGTATAAAAAAAAATAATATAAACAACAAAAACAACAACCGGAAGAATATAAAGTAAACCGAATATTATTAAAAATAAGATCGGATCGGAACTTATTTGAAGACTGCATAATGCATATACAAACAACCGTGGGTCGACAGAAAACGATAATACAATGATAACCGAATGCGATAGCCAATATAGACAATGCCCGATATTACAAAAAAACACAAACAAAAAACGTACGAAGTTCAAAATTATAAAACGTAACCGAAGTGAACGAATGAAGAAAAAAATAAAAAAAAAAAAAAATTTAAGAAAGTAAAAGAAAAAAAAGAAAACAATTTTGTAATAAAAACTAAACTGCTAAAATAAATTATCAGTTGATTGACATAACATATCATAATATAAAATCTGACAATAATTCCAATATAGTAATGACAGTTGGTGAGATTATAGTAAAATTATAATCTTACCATGTCATAACAGTAAAAAAAAATTGTAGCTAATGTTATTTAATAAAAAATAGTATCTAATGTTATTTGAATTATAAATTTAATTTAAAAAAAATGCATTTGTTAAAAAATAGTTGTAGTTGTTGTTGTTGTTGCTTTTTATTTTACGTAAATAATGTTACAACAAGTTACAACATTTGATGATAAGATTCAATATAAAAACAACAACAAAAAAAATGTTAACATTTTTAACAGATGTAAAAACAAGAAAGAGAAATTAAAAGTGAATAAATAAACAATTAAAAAAAGTAAGTAAGTTAAAAAAAAAAAAAACAAAATGTGCCAAGATTTTCACTCTGTTATTATGATGATATTTTGTACAACTGACGAAAGGTAGTAATAAAAAAAATGCGAACGGGTTAAAGTTTTTTATTTTTATTTGTTTTTTTTTTTCGTAATTTTACCGTTTGTTTTCGTTTTATGTTGTTGAAAACCGATAATTTTACGGTATGGTTTATCCAACTGTATACTGTTATTATTTTTTATAATATTATATTATTATAAATTTCATTTTATTTACTTATTCTTCGTCTTCTTCTTCTTAGATTTATTGTTCCAAAATTTTTTTTAAATGAATACACTTTCTTTTTTTTTTGTTTAACTTACGGGAATTATCCCCTTCTTTCTCAATGATTTTTCACTGTAAACTAAAATATTTTTAAACACTAATACTAAAATTGACAAGTATATCTACTACACTTTAATTAATTTAGCATAATTTTAATATTATTTTTTTTTTGCCTTTTTTTTATAGGTATATTTTTATATTTATTTTTTTACATATTATTTATTTATATATATACATTCACCACATAAATAAGATAGATACATATCTCTTTAAATATGTATAACATGTAGTTATATATTATATATTTCTACTTATTACTATACACTTTATTTTTCTTATTATTATTTTATTCTTCAACTACACAACTTCTTATATACCTAATTTCTTACTTATATTTTAAATAAGAATATATATATATATATATATTATTTTTTTTCTTATATATAACTTTATTAATATATATTTATAACTATAACTGTAATTTTCTTTAAGAATTCTTTAAGAAATCTTAACTAAAAAAAAAAATCACCATTTCTTTTGCTAGTTATTTTATTAGCTTTAATAACACATTCAATTTTCAATTTCTTTTATTTATTAAACCTTTATTATGTTAAATTTTTAATTAATTTTAATTATATTAAATATTTAATTTGATTTATTTTATTTTTTATTTTTAATTTGAATAAATAAAATTCAAAAATTTCTTCTTCTGTATTTAATCCCATTCAAGTTGATCTCCGAAACGTCACTAAAATTCGGAACTCCAAAATATTACATTGGAGCATTTGAAACAGAATTGAGTATGAGAATAACATAAGAAAAACAAAAAAAAAACAATTGTTCTGTAATCTGTACACATTGTACATACTACATACTGTGTAAGTAAAGCAAAAACAAACTAAAAAAAAAAAATAAAAAAAAGAAAAAAAAAAAAAAATTGAGAAGAAGAGCATACATTTTTTTTTTCAGAGGAATTAAAAGAAAAAATGAAAATGCGGGAGCATAATATCACCAATAAACAAGGTATACATAAGAACAGTAAATATGTATAAACAGTTATATACAGTATATATACGCTTCAAAACTAATGTAATGTTATATACTAAATAATAAAAAAATTAAAACAAAATAAGAAACAAAACAATAACAGTGTTTATTGTGTACTTTACAGAAAATGAATAAAATAGTACATATGTACTTACAGTTACAATTTATAAATAATGTAATAAAGAGAGAAGAAAAATTTGTGAAATAAAGAGAGAAAACAAATTTTAAATTTGTAAATTCAAATTGAAACGGGAAACATTGGTTTTGCGTTGTAATATAAGTGAATATGGAAATTTGAGAACTATGAATCTACTTTTTATTCGGAGGTCGAGATAATTAAAATTTAGAATTTTTCAGGAATTTCTTTGCATGAACTTTTAAATATAAAAGACAAGGTAGCAAATTATTCTAAGAACATTTAATTTTTTTTAACTTCTAAGCTCTTTAAGTTTAAGAAAATTTATCAATTGACGTAAACTTCAAATAAAAATCAAACAGGAAGAATATTTAGAAAAATAGCATTAACTATAACATTATTTCAGTTATTTTGTTGCGTGCTGAAATAGATATTGGAATAAAATTAGGTTTCCTACTAGAGAGAAAGGGGGTTGTTGAGTCTTGTGTTGAGTCGAAAAAAGATGTTTTAAACATTTCGTTCGATTAAAAGTATTGTGAATTGTGATATTTTCGTTCCTTAATATTGTAAGTGATAACATGGTGATCTGTGATTACATCGTAATCTGTGATTACATTTTGGGGTATTTGTAAAGATTTTAAGTGAGGAAGTGCCTACTTGAAAATTTACTTTAATAGTTTTTCAATTGCAACAAACGTTCCATTGATCTTTCATTTCAATAGTATACGATTATTACAACAACAACTGTGTTAAGATTCTATAGTCGTTTATTTCATTGACATTAGGAAAATATTATAATGTCCTTTACTATTTCGCTCAATATTTAATTAATAAATTTCAAGATAAAATGGAGAGATTAAAACCTATAAAAATTATATCTAAAATCTTCTCCAGTTTTTATCTACTTAAGATATTGATTAAAACAATGTTATGACTTGGGAATTGGGATTAATATAATATTAATATTTTAAAAATTTACAATATCTTCTCTATTTATTTTTTTATTCGCAATAGATATTTCATTAAATTTTTTGCTCTCTCCCTCTCTTTCTCTCTCTCTCTCTCTCTCTCATTGATTATTTTGAATTATATACCTATAAAGAAAATTTATAAAAATTTTTAAAATGAAAATAAAAAAAACAGGTTTTCGTTGTATCCAGAAATTCTATTATCAGCAACATTTAAAATAAATTTTTTTCGAACTTTGCAGCAATATGCATTTATTTAATTATTAATTAATAACTACCAGCTTCTCTTTTATTGATAACAGAGAAACAGAAAAATAGAGAGAATGAAAACAAAGAGAATACAGATTTATAATTTAATTCTGCAAATATGAAAATTTTAGTATTTATAATTTTACTCTAAACATTTGAAATGTTGTTAAAACCGAAATTATAAACATTTTGTTAGATACAAATTTCAATCTGTACACTGTAAAGTAGAATAACTGTATTTTTTATTAAACAAAAAAGTTTGAGAGTAGGAAAATGTATTATTTTTATTATGTATATTCTCAAAATGTTTCTGGAAATAAAATCAATAAAATTTTGTAACATTTTGTAATTTTCCAAATGTTGATAACTTTTTGCATAAAATCTATGAAATTGTTTCAAAATTTTAAATATATATTTTACCGCTGTTTTTTTTTTTTTTTTTTCAAACCATTTATAAGTATTTTCTGCATTATGTAAAAGTGTTTAAAAAACACAAAAGTGTTTGAAAAACACAAACAAACAAATACATACATTGATACATAAAAAAAAAACAATTTTTTGTAGTGGAAAACTTTTCAAACATTTTGAAAAAGAGTTTTTCATTTTTTTTTTTATATAAATAATGAAAAATGTTTTGTTTGTACACATTTATATATGTATTTGTATATATTATGTGCAGAGTTCAAACATGCGTCCAAAGATGCTTTAAATTTAATCATTATCATCATCATCATCATCATCATCAATATCATCAATATCATTATCATTATCATTATTTTCATCTTTGGAAAATTAAAAAAAAAAGTTCGTATTATATATGTAATATCTATGTATATATATAAATTTAGAATTTAGAGTGAGTGGGTGAAGGATATGTAGAAGGATGGATATAGAAGAAATTTAGTTAATGAATATTATGCCTGTATTAAATTTTGTTTCTAAAATAAATTTTTGCGACTACAATTCTTTAAATATTGTTGGGTTTGTATTGTTGCTGTTGCTTTGCTACACTGTCATTCTTCTTTTCTATTTAAGGATATGTATTAAATTTTATTTATATCTATATATATGTATATATATGTTTGTTTGTTTAAAGCAACAAAAGAATAAAAACAAAAGATGTTTTACTAAGGTTTTTCTTCATTATCATTATTTTCGAACATAATTAAAATTTTTATGATATTTGTTGTTTTTGTTATTCTTATTTTATTTATTATTATTATACTTTTACCATTATTAAATGAATATAAATATTAAGTGAATATGTATATATTCGTTCTCATTGTAATCAAAAGATATTTTTTTAATTCTTTTTTGTTTTTGTATTTTGTTCAAACAATGTGGAAGTAAACGTTTAGGTTTTGTTTTCCTTTTTCTTTTCAACTTAAGATTAAAAAAAAAAGGGTTAAATAGAGAAAAAGGAATCAAAGAACAAAATCAAAGATGGTGTGGGTGAATGTTGTAAGGTGGTAGAAAAAGAATGATAAAAATAAAATGTAAAAATTAATTATATAGAAAAAAAAAGTATCTATTTTTTCATATGAATTATTAATTTTTTTGTTCTGTATGAGGAAAACTAAGAAAGTTTTTGATATTATTTTGTGATCCCTTTTGTTTCTTTTTTTATCTGTAATTAACATTAAATACAGTTGTGTATTAAAAATATTAATAGGTATAAATAGTTACAAACAAAATAGTTACAAAACAAGACAGGCTGACCAAATGATAATCTAAATTTTGTAGTTTCTTTTTGGATTTTTGAAAATTGCTTAACTTATTAAATGTTTGAAGAAAAGTTTTGCTTAGTTAGTAATATATACACTTGGTTAAAATACAATATTAAAATTATGATTACAAATTGGTATAAGGTTTAGTTTAACTTTATATCCATTTTGAATTTTATTAAACGTTTGAAACATGACTTATTTAAAAGTATTTTTTTCGTAAACTTTACTTTTGTTTGAATTGGAGGATCTAATCTTTCAAAGAACTAATTTTGAAGTTGCTTAGAATAGTATTAGATATTTTGGTCTTTTTGGTAATGGATTAAAAATTTAATATTTCCTTTTTAATCCTTTTTATTTCATCCAAGGCAAGTTTAATTTTTCCTATAGGATTCTTATAAGATTCTGTAATAAGAAATATTATGATTTAGTACGTATATTTTTAACATCTAATAGGTAATAGAAGTTTATCCCTTCTTTTGAATACAAAAGCAATTTATCCCTTTTGATATGTATCTAAAACACATGTTAGTGATAAATAAATATCTTCAGATGTTTGATTACTAATATAATGTACAGATGTTTGAATACTAATATAATGTGTACCTAAATTTAATTTCAAATAAAGAAATTATCTATCTATTCTAAAAATTCCGAATATTTAAACTATATTATTTAACATTCATATTATCTTAAAATTTGTATTCATTATCAATAAATGTTGCACGCAACATTTTATTCATTAACATCTCTTTACAATTGAAAAATTTTCCATTTTAATAAAAAAGAAGGGTTTGATTTAAAATTAAATATGGCACCTTGAAAATAAATTTTATGAATATGTATATTTAATGAAAAATATTATATTTAATTTGTATTTTTAATTTATATATAAGTATTTAATTTGTTTAATTTAATCACAACCACTAATTTTTTTCAAATATATTATTATCAAAATATTATTTATTTTTATTTATTTTATATTTATTTTTTAAGCATATATTTTTTTTATCAATTTATTTACTTTGAATTGTTTTGTTTCTTGTTTTTTTTTTCTTATTTATTCTGCATTCATCCATTTGTACAATAAACAATTTTTTGGTTAATCCTATATAAAAATTATTGAGAAACTATTGAAATGGAACACAAAATATTGAATTTTCTAAACATTATGTATATATACAAACACACTTACATGTTATTTATTATATTTTATAATTAAAATACATAATATTATTATATTAAATGTTTTCCTTAACAAGCAACATTTTATAAATAAACAAAATATAAATGTTTAGAAACATTTTCTTATTTTGTCTATAATTTTTTTCAATTTAAAAAAAAAACATTTTTCCACTTTTTTTTTAAGTCGATTTTGAGAAAATACAAAAAAAAAAATAAAAAAAAATAATTAAAATAACAAAAATTGCATTTTATTTTTTTATTTGTTGAAAAGAGGGAGAGAGGAAGTGTAAAATTGAAATGAAATAGAAAACAAAAAAAAAATAATAAAACAATTTTCACTTCACCGTATTCACTATGATTTTAATTTAATTTTTCTTTGCTTAAATTTAAATTTTTCATTCTTACATTTTTTTGAAATATTAAAGTTCTTTTATTTAAATATTTAAATTAAATATTTCACTATTAAAATTATTTGTTTACATTTTGAAATAATTGATTAAAATTTAAATAAATTAGAAAAATTAATAAACACTTAAATTAAATTTTTAAGGAAATAAAATAAAAAAAAAGTTTTTTTTTTTAATAAAATTCGCGTAGTTAGCGACCACATACTGACAAAAGTTTGTTTGTTTCTGAAATGAGAAAAATTAAACATTTGAAACATTGAGAGAAAAATTGTTGACATAATAATATATGTAAATAGATTTTTGTTCCTATTTATTCGAATCGAATACACAATATGAACTATACAGTATATATATTGCTTATATATGCATATATATTTATTTACTAATAAGAAAATTATTAGAAAAAGAAAGAATGCAAATTATTATATACGTATCTATTATAAACACAGCTGATGCATTTCTGTTTCACAGAATTGTTTTTTTTTTTGAAACAAAATGAAAATTGAAAAATTACCATGGCACATAAAATCTCTTTTGGAGAATGGAGAAGTATACTGATTCATTACTCAACCAAATTCAATTATCATAAATTTTTGCAGAAATTATTTTCTGTTTTACATACTAACAGTAAAATAGTAAAGAGAAATTGTTTCAATTCAATATTGTTTTAACTTGTATTTGACAGAAATGTTGTAAATATTGAGTTTTTGAGTCGACAGATGCGGAATGACTGACAAAAACAATAATTCATTACCTATACAATTCTCATTTTAAATTAGAGAATTTTAAAGAGCAATTTTTTTGTTTGTTTTAATTTCATTTGTTCCTGACTAAAAAAAAAAATCAATAATTTTTATATTAAAATTTTTTTTCTATGAATTTATTTTAGTTTTGTTTTATATATGATAAAGAGATTTTGAAGTTTGAAGTTTCATTAATATATTATATGGAATGTTAGTGACATCTTGTGGTTAATAGTAATAACAATTGATTGAAACTGCGAAATGAAACAAAAAAATATTACGGTTAGAATGGAATACGTTAAATTTGAATAAAATTTTTAAGTTAATTTAGTTACTTATCAAGCAGAGTAATGAAAAATGATAAAATAAAAATATAAATAATAATATTAGTATATTTTAATTTATCAAAAGATTTATGTGGTATCAGATATTAATGTGTGATATATTGTTGAAGAAAAGCATTTGTAACACACTTCATTTAATAAATGATCTCTATAGTAACTGAGAAATTATAGTTATGAAAAATTCTAATTCAATACTGATAAAGCAATTCATATTTAAAAAATTGTTTTAATTCATGATTGTGTGAAAGTCATGTTGCATCTGTTGGTTTTTTAAGGATTTTTTTTTTTTTTTTTTTTTACACGCTAGTCAAACTCTAGGAAAACGAATTCTTTTATACATAGCTAAAAAATAGATATTTAAGCTTGGCTATGGGGCTAAGGAGTTAGAAGAAAAATAGGATAGAAAAGGACAGTTGGTTGGGAAGCTTTATTGATTTTAATTCAATAGAGCAAGTGTTAATACCTACAAGATATCTATAAAAGAGAGTTAAAGCTCCAATATTACGAGTAGTGCTAAGAGGAGTGAAAGTAACCTGAACGGAAGGGTCGCCAATTACGCGTAAGGCGCGATTTTGGATTTTGTCCAGGTAATTTAGTGAAGTTTGGAGAGCGCTAGCCCAAATGTGAGAGTTATACTCCATTTTAAGTCGTATGTAGGCTTTATAGATATTGGAGAGATCTCTGGGAGAAAAATACGCTTTACAGCGAAAGAGAAAACCCAAACATTTGGCAGCGTTATTAGCGACATCAAAAATATGTTGATTTTATAACAATTTATATTAATTGTAAGATTGTTTAGAAAAGGGAATTTATTTTGTGCTTGATTTGTGCTTGTTTTCAGCCCTGTCCATAGCCTATTTTGAACTTATAAATGCGCCATTTTATTTATCCTGTATGCTCTTGTAACATTATAAAATCTTAATATATAAAATAATTATAATATAATAGGATTATTTCTTTAGAACGGGGATGCACTTCTTTAAATCGTTTATAAGACGTAAATCTTTTTTGTACTTTATTTATTTATCCCTGCACATATCCCAGGGAAATTTTTTACTATCGCATTAACTTCGTGATTAATTTTAGAAAGGGAGTATGAAATTTTGAGAAAAGTACAAGAGTTCTGATGCTATCAAGGAAACTAAATTAAATTATAAAATATTGAGAACAAAATGAAAGATATCAGACAGCCCTGTTGTTTACCAGGAAAAATCACTAACACAATATATTTGTTTAAAAAAATTTATTTGTTTATAATAAAAATAAAACGGAGATGTTGATCGTACGAAAATTTTAAAGTGACTGAATAAAGGGTATCGCGTCGTAGAAAAAGTCTTACAGAAATGCCATACACGGTAAATTAGACATTTCTATCGCGTCAATTTGAAAATATCGCTTCAACGTCTTACAGAAATGCTGTTAGTCGCTTCAACGCTTCTAATCGCATGAAGCGACTTACAGAAAGAGGGTATAAATTTGGCAGATGACAAACCATCGCCTAATATACGAATCGTCTAATTCAAAAATAACTCTAGTCCATTTTAAAAAGACTCCGCTTTACCTAGATTTGACTATTAATGCAGTAAAAAACACGGTCTAAAGCTCTAGAAATAACTTAAACTGCAATATCAGGTTCATCAGAATAATAAAGACTTATATGCAGGTCTTAGCAAAGATACGTTTTGAAATTTTACATAATAAACACTTTTCCATTTGTTTTATAACTTTAACTATTATAACCATTTTTTGTAAAAGAGTATAAAATATTTAGGAATCCATTCTTTTTTTTGTGTACTAAATTTTAAAAATTATTTTACTGCGCAAATTATAAATGATGGTATGGGAATCCTGGTACCAAAAGTGTCTCACTTCAATACATAATATAAATTGTATATTAATAAAAAATTTAATTTCCTGTAGGTCAGTTATTAGCTTGAGCATAGCAGGATGTAAACCATGTGCGTTTAAAAGAATTTAATTCGGAAATTTTAATTACTCAATGTAACAAGTAAATCATTTTTAATTGCTAATTTTAATAGTTAATTTTTACTTCCCATATATAAAAAAAAATATATACTTTAATAAATTAGAGCAATCTATAAGTATATAGTACTTTATATTTATATTTATACATTCATTTGAACATTGAAAACCATTTTTCAAAGACTTCTTTATTTTAAAAGTTAATTAATAAATTTGTATGCAACTATATTATATCAAAAGTTTGCTCTAAATTCCAGAAAATTTTTTGTTATTTTCTTTAACGATTTCCTTTAAAAACGCAATCAATTCGTAAAGACAATTATGCAGCGCGTTTTTTTAATAGTTGCTGACCAATTTAGCGTATAAAAAAAAAAAAATTAAAACAACAAAAAATGTAATAAAATTGCATCAAATTGAATGGTTAAAGAGTGCACGAACCATGTAGTAATAGATGAAAATTTTAAATTAAAAAAAAACCACTGACGAATTAAGTGGAACATTTATGAGTAAAAAAACACACAATTGTACAAATGAATGTGGGTTTGGTGTTTTATTAAATTTTTGAAACACACAATGACTATTTAAAAATAATATATGTATGGTAGATTATGTCAACTCTAGGATATCCGCAATAATTTGATATAAACATATCGTACAGTTTACCAGTTGAATCATAACATACAATTTAAGGAATTTCACGAAGCAACTAATCGAAGCTGTTTGGCAAGACCAACCCAGTTTAAAAAAGAGGTTTCGTTATAAAAACTATTAAAAATTTGACAGATTTGAAAAATGTTCTACAAAAATGTTAAAAGTCTAGTTTGATTATAGGCATATGAATTTTTCAGTATTAATAGCAACTACACAAACCTGTCATCCTAGACTATTAACATTTGCCAACAGCAATTGCTATAAAACTGAACTCTTTTTTTGAAAAATTATAGAAACACAATTTTATTGAACCCTGAAAATTGTATTAAATAAAAAATCTATGAAATCTATTAAATACAGATATAGCAGCTACCCTTGCGAATTGGTTCTTGTACATAAACGTAACAGAAAATTTGGTATACCATTTGAACTACGTTCGTACGGATATAATATTTTTAAAATTCCGCATATTTATGCGAAGCGTTAACTATGTGATTTTTTTTTTAAACTTATGGTTAAAAATTTAAAAATTTAAAAAAATTTTAAGCAAATTTTTCTTCAGTTTTCCATTTTTAATTCTTTTTATACCCGTGCATACATATATGACATCGGGTATATTAGATTTGCTCCTCCGTTTGTAACGCATCGATCTAGACGAGCTAGATATAGTGTTAAGGGTACGTATCGGCTCAGAATCGAAAAATTAGTCGATCTAGCTATGTGTGTCTGTCCGTCCGTCCGTCCGTCCGTCTGTGTGTCAGCACGATAACTCAAAAACTAAAAGAGCTACAGTTTTGAAATTTTCACAAAATATTTTTCAATCAATTTCTAGGTTCCCTATTTTTTTTGGTTAAGATCGGACCAAAACTTCGGGTAGCTCTCGAACAGCTAACTTTTTTAACTCCAATATTTTCATACAAAAATTTGAAATATAGCTATGCACCTTGTAACATGAAATTATATGAATTTTGTTTGTTTTTGTTTTTTTTGTTTTTTTGTTTATTTTTTTTTTTGTATTTTTTTTTGTACGATTTCGAGTTAGAATTTCATATGATTTAAATGATGCGTAGTTTATTTAAGATAAGCAAAAAAGAACACAAAGATTATTTTAAGTAAATGGCTTATTGATATTGATAGATATTTATGAATATATATGATGAATCATAATGATGATTATTATATGAATAATGAACATATGAAGTTGATTTGGCTTAAGTTTAATATATTCGTGAATTAAAAATTAATTATAAGAGATGGAATTGAAAAATTAGAGCAAGAGTTTTGAAATTCACACAAAACATTTTTGGGACGTTTTTGAGGTTCCCTATTCTTTTTGGTTAAGACCAGATCAAGGTTTTGGGGAGCTGCCACACAACTTCTTTGCACCAATATGAATTTCTAAGAAACTGATTATACTACGAGGATGAAAATTACACACTGTTAGTTATATAATGAATCGAGCACTTATATGAAGTTTCAAAATGTTACGGCCCCATTTTCGGGGGGCTGCTATACAACTTCTTTGCACCAATATGAATTTCTTGGAAACTGATTATACTACGAGGATGAAAATTACACACTGTTAGTTATATAATGGATCGAGCACTTATATGAAGTTTCAAAATGTTACGGCCCATTTTCGGGGGGCTGCTATACAACTTCTTTGCACCAATATCAATTTCTTGGAAACTGATAATACTACGAGGATAAAAATTACACACTGTTAGTTATATAATGAATCGAGCACTTATATGAAGTTTCAAAATGTTACGGACCCGTTTTCGGGCAGCTGCCATACAAAGTAATCAATTCGATAACTGTGAATCTAATGAAGCTACGAAGTTAAAATCAAAACTGGGCAGGTAAAGTAATAGGACAAGTTAGTTGGCAAAGTTGGACATCACCGGACCAACTTTTAGGGTGGGCTATTTTTTTTTTTTTTATGGGATAATAAGTCAATCAAAAATTATGGGATACCTAATAAGTTAAATATTTTTTAAACTATTTTACTTTCTTATATTTTTTTTGTAATATTTATAATAGCATAGGGGAAATAAATAACGGTTAGTGGATATGCACGGGTATCTAAAAGTTGACAAGGGCAACTATAATCTTCCTCGTTTAACTTAAAATTTATATAGCATTTATTGTTTAGAAATGCTTTAAATCTTTAAAAATGTCTTACATTGTTGTAAGCACGTTCTATTCTAAATTTATTAGTTGAACGGACAATTTTTAATTGTTAATTGATTTCTATTGAGGTCAGTCAGAGTTTTAACTATTTTCAAAATAAGAATCGGAAGATCTTTCCGTAACCTTTTAGTATTAACAGATAAAAACAATACAATAAATAAATATTTAATAAACTAGTTGTTAAATATTTTTATTAATTCTTCAAATAATAATTGAAAAATAGTACATTAAATTAAATTTATTACATTCAATTAAATTTTTTTTTTATTTCCAAGAACTTTTACAGAATTGTTGATTATCATTTTGTATTTAATTTATCTCGCCTAAAAGTATGCTTTTTTATCTTTAAAGTTTAAACCTTAACCTATACCAACTAACCTTAATTATAACTTTTTAAGAAATCAATCATATTTGTGGCAATATTCATAGATGACACAGAAGAAAAAAATGAAGTAGCGGTGTTCATAATCTAACACAATAATAGGGTTATAAAAGTCAAGCTGTTTTCCAATATATGTGACAGAACTACTGGCTTTGTTCGCAGCTATTTAAAAAGCTTAAATAAAAAAAAGCTAAGTTATAATATATACGAACTTCGAATTGTCGTAAAAGCTATAAGAAACCGTTCCAAAAAAAACTCATCAGATACAAGGGCCAAAAAACAGCAGAGGCATTAGATTACAAACATGAGGTAGTTCAACTTCCTTTAGAAAGGTACACGCATTCCGATACAAATGCATATAACTTAATTAACACTGAACTAAAATAGAATATACTTTTTGGATTAAAATAAATAAATCAAAAAACTGAAATTAGTTTAAGAATTTTTAAAGTACCTAAAAATATGCTATCTTGTTCATACTTAATAAACACTTTATTGTATTTCCTGATTTATTTCTCCTAACCACTATTTGTCTTGATTTTTTTTTCTTTTTGATTTTATCCAAATCTAATCAAAAAGATAAAATCAAATTAAATCATTTAATTTTAATATTGCGTGTCAATATTATAACCCTATAAATAAAAAGCTTTCATAAATTATATATATATATATAGAAATAAATTGATACTAACCACGGGGGAAATGTTCAATCAAAGAAGCCAATAAAATATTTTAATTGGATTGAAATGACAAAATTTAAATATAATATTAATCATTAATTTATATCTATATTTTATATTAATACATTATTTATTCTATATGCTAATTCGATACACCATTTTAATTTTTAATAAATATATAAAAGCTACCCTTATAATAAAATTCTTTCCATTAAGTTACCTTTCCATCCAGTGGTCACAATTTACACATTCATCAATAAATATTTTAGGAATTATTAAATAAAATATTTGCTTGCGTATTTCACCATATTATGGTAAATAATAGACAGATATACATGAATATCTAAAGAACCATGCAAAATTACCACATATTTGAGTTAATTTAAATATGAATAACTAAATATAATGCAATTTGGTATGATAATTAAATTTTTCAAATCTTTCAATATTTTTAATATAACGATTCATGAGATTTAGTTTGTCTTTATTTTTAAATGTATCTAATGTATTATGTTAATTCTTTTGCCTGTTAAATATTTTGTCGGTTTATAGTCTTGCTTTCATAAAATAACCTAGTAGAGATAGTAAGAAAAAGTTCGAAAGCAAAGCAAAATATAACAATCTTGAAATATTCAAAAATTGAATTTTTTTTTTTAAGCGCTAACTATTCAATAGTTTGACTAATAAGCCTGTCTATACCATAGGTATATGATGGTTAAGATCGGACCAAAACTTCGGGTAGCTCTCGAACAGCTAACTTTTTTAACTCCAATATTTTCATACAAAAATTTGAAATATAGCTATGCACCTTGTAACATGAAATTATATGAATTTTGTTTGTTTTTGTTTTTTTTGTTTTTTTGTTTATTTTTTTTTTTGTATTTTTTTTTGTACGATTTCGAGTTAGAATTTCATATGATTTAAATGATGCGTAGTTTATTTAAGATAAGCAAAAAAGAACACAAAGATTATTTTAAGTAAATGGCTTATTGATATTGATAGATATTTATGAATATATATGATGAATCATAATGATGATTATTATATGAATAATGAACATATGAAGTTGATTTGGCTTAAGTTTAATATATTCGTGAATTAAAAATTAATTATAAGAGATGGAATTGAAAAATTAGAGCAAGAGTTTTGAAATTCACACAAAACATTTTTGGGACGTTTTTGAGGTTCCCTATTCTTTTTGGTTAAGACCAGATCAAGGTTTTGGGGAGCTGCCACACAACTTCTTTGCACCAATATGAATTTCTAAGAAACTGATTATACTACGAGGATGAAAATTACACACTGTTAGTTATATAATGAATCGAGCACTTATATGAAGTTTCAAAATGTTACGGCCCCATTTTCGGGGGGCTGCTATACAACTTCTTTGCACCAATATGAATTTCTTGGAAACTGATTATACTACGAGGATGAAAATTACACACTGTTAGTTATATAATGGATCGAGCACTTATATGAAGTTTCAAAATGTTACGGCCCATTTTCGGGGGGCTGCTATACAACTTCTTTGCACCAATATCAATTTCTTGGAAACTGATAATACTACGAGGATAAAAATTACACACTGTTAGTTATATAATGAATCGAGCACTTATATGAAGTTTCAAAATGTTACGGACCCGTTTTCGGGCAGCTGCCATACAAAGTAATCAATTCGATAACTGTGAATCTAATGAAGCTACGAAGTTAAAATCAAAACTGGGCAGGTAAAGTAATAGGACAAGTTAGTTGGCAAAGTTGGACATCACCGGACCAACTTTTAGGGTGGGCTATTTTTTTTTTTTTTATGGGATAATAAGTCAATCAAAAATTATGGGATACCTAATAAGTTAAATATTTTTTAAACTATTTTACTTTCTTATATTTTTTTTGTAATATTTATAATAGCATAGGGGAAATAAATAACGGTTAGTGGATATGCACGGGTATCTAAAAGTTGACAAGGGCAACTATAATCTTCCTCGTTTAACTTAAAATTTATATAGCATTTATTGTTTAGAAATGCTTTAAATCTTTAAAAATGTCTTACATTGTTGTAAGCACGTTCTATTCTAAATTTATTAGTTGAACGGACAATTTTTAATTGTTAATTGATTTCTATTGAGGTCAGTCAGAGTTTTAACTATTTTCAAAATAAGAATCGGAAGATCTTTCCGTAACCTTTTAGTATTAACAGATAAAAACAATACAATAAATAAATATTTAATAAACTAGTTGTTAAATATTTTTATTAATTCTTCAAATAATAATTGAAAAATAGTACATTAAATTAAATTTATTACATTCAATTAAATTTTTTTTTTATTTCCAAGAACTTTTACAGAATTGTTGATTATCATTTTGTATTTAATTTATCTCGCCTAAAAGTATGCTTTTTTATCTTTAAAGTTTAAACCTTAACCTATACCAACTAACCTTAATTATAACTTTTTAAGAAATCAATCATATTTGTGGCAATATTCATAGATGACACAGAAGAAAAAAATGAAGTAGCGGTGTTCATAATCTAACACAATAATAGGGTTATAAAAGTCAAGCTGTTTTCCAATATATGTGACAGAACTACTGGCTTTGTTCGCAGCTATTTAAAAAGCTTAAATAAAAAAAAGCTAAGTTATAATATATACGAACTTCGAATTGTCGTAAAAGCTATAAGAAACCGTTCCAAAAAAAACTCATCAGATACAAGGGCCAAAAAACAGCAGAGGCATTAGATTACAAACATGAGGTAGTTCAACTTCCTTTAGAAAGGTACACGCATTCCGATACAAATGCATATAACTTAATTAACACTGAACTAAAATAGAATATACTTTTTGGATTAAAATAAATAAATCAAAAAACTGAAATTAGTTTAAGAATTTTTAAAGTACCTAAAAATATGCTATCTTGTTCATACTTAATAAACACTTTATTGTATTTCCTGATTTATTTCTCCTAACCACTATTTGTCTTGATTTTTTTTTCTTTTTGATTTTATCCAAATCTAATCAAAAAGATAAAATCAAATTAAATCATTTAATTTTAATATTGCGTGTCAATATTATAACCCTATAAATAAAAAGCTTTCATAAATTATATATATATATATAGAAATAAATTGATACTAACCACGGGGGAAATGTTCAATCAAAGAAGCCAATAAAATATTTTAATTGGATTGAAATGACAAAATTTAAATATAATATTAATCATTAATTTATATCTATATTTTATATTAATACATTATTTATTCTATATGCTAATTCGATACACCATTTTAATTTTTAATAAATATATAAAAGCTACCCTTATAATAAAATTCTTTCCATTAAGTTACCTTTCCATCCAGTGGTCACAATTTACACATTCATCAATAAATATTTTAGGAATTATTAAATAAAATATTTGCTTGCGTATTTCACCATATTATGGTAAATAATAGACAGATATACATGAATATCTAAAGAACCATGCAAAATTACCACATATTTGAGTTAATTTAAATATGAATAACTAAATATAATGCAATTTGGTATGATAATTAAATTTTTCAAATCTTTCAATATTTTTAATATAACGATTCATGAGATTTAGTTTGTCTTTATTTTTAAATGTATCTAATGTATTATGTTAATTCTTTTGCCTGTTAAATATTTTGTCGGTTTATAGTCTTGCTTTCATAAAATAACCTAGTAGAGATAGTAAGAAAAAGTTCGAAAGCAAAGCAAAATATAACAATCTTGAAATATTCAAAAATTGAATTTTTTTTTTTAAGCGCTAACTATTCAATAGTTTGACTAATAAGCCTGTCTATACCATAGGTATATGATGGAATGAATTGATCTTAATGAATTCCACTTACAATTTAAACATGAGATAGTACGAAGGCCTTATGACATGTAGAAACGTCTTAGATTTTCAATAGATACAATTTTATTTTTTGTTTATATTGTAATTATTTGTATTTAAGTGATGTAGTATTCTATATCTGTGAGTTATATTATTCAATTAAATTATTTTTTTATATTTTTCGATTGTTCATATTGTTATAATAATGTATTTTTTATTAAAGATATATAATTATTGATTAAACTATTAATTTGAACCCAATGGCAAATGGTAGCTAAGACGAGTCGAAAACCTTGAACCCGGGCCTTTTGCAAGAATGTAAGCACTCTGTGTCATCCAGCCGAATTTAAAAAATTTAAACATGACATTTCTATTTTCGAATGCAAATCCATACACAGTAGTTCATTTTGTTTGATTTTCGTACCTCAAACCGAATTTTTGACACAGTTAGTCACCTGAGCTTACATAATAAAGTTTCCTGTTCCTGTCGAAAATTAAACTTTTAAGATAATGATCGATTAATTCTTTTAAATGTTGTTGTTGTTTAAAATGGGTGATAGCATGTGCCATCTTAACACCTATTTTTTAACACTAGTTATTTCGAATTGTCAAAAGAAACTGATTAATAAAAAGTTAAGATAAGATAGTGTTTTAATTAAATGTGAATCATGACTTCATATATAATCAAGCAATGCGAATAAAATAAAAAAATAGGCAATTGTACTAACGATAAAAAATTTCATTACATTACTTTTCTTTCTCTATTACTCTGTACGTCTCTTTCTACGAATTATCAAATACACCATATGAATTGTTTTGGTTAAGTATATATATATGTATATATATGAGTGTTAAATTTTTGTAAGCTTTCATGAAGTCATTAATAAAACAACAAAATCTAATTGTGCAAATTCAGTATTTCAAATTTACAACAACAAAACAAATTTTTTAAGTACCTATATATATCGTACTTATACACCTGTATTTACCAAACGATTTCACTTAATTATATGTATATATATATATCGTTGAAATATTATAACCACAGAGGTAAAACTATTGATATTGTGTAGTTATAGACAATAAATTTTTTAACAATAATCGTATTATGAACATGGGGTCGATTAATCAGTGAATCGCGTAAAATTTTACACTTTGCATATCGATTTTTGTTGTTGTTTTTAATACTATTTTGTCATTGTTATTTTTTGTTTTGATTTTTTTTTTTTTTTGTTAGGTTATGTTTGGTAGTATCATATCATTTTTTTGGAATAATTAAAGAGGGTAAACATTATTTGTTAAGTGGTATGGTTTGGTTTATTTTGGTTGTTTTATGTTTTTTTTGAGCAAATAAATTATATACTTAAATGTACATAATAGAATTTGGGATAGTTCAGTTTTTTTTGTGATATGTTAGACGGAATGATATTAGAACTAAATGCTAAAGTGTTTTGTATAGAAATAATTGAAATGAAGTCAAGGTAACACTTAATTTAAATATTTAATTCACTTATAAAAGTAAACTGAAACAAAAGTTGTTTGAAAGGAATACTGAGAAGAATAACAAAATTTACAGAGTGCGTATGTGAACAAGGAAAAAATTTCACTTCATGAGTTAGAAGATTATATGTATAGAAATTCTGAACCATTTGATAGACTTCTTTTGTTGCCAATATTTATTATTGGTTATAAGAAATCAACTTCTTTATACAATATAATTGATGATTTCAGCATACATATGTTATTTTATCTCCTGCTGATACGAACGATTTCCTCATTATATCATTCAACCAAGTCAAGTGACATAATTTTTTTTATTTGAATTCTTAATTCGTTACCACTCTTCTTCTTACAATTTAATTTTGCAATATGAGCTGCAGTAGATGTTTTTTAGATTTGTCATGATAAAACCAAAGTATGCTGTTTCTAAGGACAATCGCGGTTAATTTTTCACATTATCTCGTTTGAGACGTCTAAGACTATTTTTGTCGAAGGTATTTTTTGTAGTGTTCGGTACAACATTTCTTATACTTCAGTTACTTCAATAAAATAAGGTACTCCAATAAATACAAAAAAAAGGTTCTAATTAATGACCAAACTTGCATTGCATACTATAACACTGATCAAACGTACCATTTATTAATTCTAATTTTTAAAGTTATGTATAGTAAAACTGTAATTTGTAATTAATCCTAATTTTTAAAGCTATATTAAAACTGTAATTTTTAAAAACCATATTTACAGAATGCAGCTCTTGTCATATCCATCTATTTGATTTTTATTAAAAGGTCCAAATCTAGGTTAAGCCAGAACAATCAGTATTTACAATCATTATATTTAGGTTTTTCTAAGTTATGCCCCTGCTGACTAAAGTTAAGAGCCCTTCTGGACTATCAGCACTTAAGTGATGTCATCTGTATTACTGATGTTTGATTTAATGATGCCATTTACCTTAATATTCCTTTAATCACGTGACTTAAGGCCATTCGACTTTACGCCATGATGGCTTTTTGTCTCGCTAAAATGAGTTTTATATCTTTTCACAAAAATGTGAAACATAAGGCCATATAAATATAAAGAATAGGAGCTTATCTTTGTTTTCAGAATCTTGAATCTCTGATGATTTTAACTTTTTGCTTTCGGCGCCAGAATACCAGAATGAACTCTCATTTTAATTTTAATAATTGAGACATAAGATCATGTGGTTTTATTTCTCACTCGAATAAGACATAAAACCATACGTGCAAAAAAAATCGTGGTTATGTATTTATGTCTCATTTGAGGGAGTATTAAGTCGAATAGTCTTAATTCACGTCACACTTTACTTCATTGTTTGATTCTTGATAACTTCTTTTTTATAATCTAATTTATAATATTAATTTCAATAATATTATTAGTTTCTTTTATAGGAACCAATTAAATTCTAAGAAAGTTATACAAAAATTAAACAAAGGACTTGGATTTTTTTTATGATTCATCACTCATATCCTTCGAAACCCTATTCAAACTTCCCCTGCGTTTTTACCTTCTAATCTTTTAACAACCCTATCATTTTTATTTCCATGTTAAAAAAATTTTTTAAGTGTCAAGGTTTCTTACAAATCACTATAACCTACTTCTTTCTGAATATATGTTTTATACCGTTAAAATCTTTTATCGTTTTGTTCATTTGTAACACATTGTATTTATAAAATTTAACTGCAAATACTTCCACTTCGTTATAAGTACATCCAAAAGTTATTTGGGTTAATACATTTCACTGTACTATTAAACATTTCCTTTAGGAATTATATAGATCAATTTATTGAAAGTTTTGTTTTTCTTATTTGACCTCCATGTCATATGAAACATAACTACGCGATTTCTGAAGTTTTATAAGTCATTCACTATATATTTATCTGTTCACAATTCCAAGTGTTGTTTTGATGCGGAAATTTAATTTTCACTTATTATGAATTACCTAGCAATTTTCCAATAAAAAGGTATGTACAATAAAAACATAAATGAAATCTAAATAACTTTAACAATACCACAATTTTCAATCAGAAAATTATATGTTGGAATAACCAAGCAATTTTTTTTTATATTCCTTCATTGATTTCACCACAATATTATTTGTATTTACGTTCTAATTATTATTATTTTTATTTTATGAAATTTTTTGTGTTTTTGTTTTCCTTTTGTTCAATTTGTTTGGTGCAACAGAACATTCCGTTATATAAAGTAAGTGACTGTCAGTTTTTAAAAATAATTATTTGTTTTATTATTATTTAAAGAATTTATGGAAAACTGGTGTTAGAAAGGAAGGGTTAAGTGATTAGAAACAACAGAATTAATAAGTTAATGTATTAGCTTTAAGGCTTGTTTACTGAAATATATAAATATGAAAGATTTTAAGACGTTTTAAAACATATCTAAAATGTAAATGAGGATGTTAAATAGGATACAATGGAGACAACTTGATTAGAAATAATGGCGATAGAAAGAATTTTAACAATGAAGAAAAGAGGTTTTTATTTAAGACTTGCCAATGCACGAACCATGTTTCTCCGCCTCTTAATGGGTTTTTAAATTTTTTTTTTTGTTTTGCCGGCACCTCTACGTACTAACTGTTCACTCTGATTGGCTAAACAGCCTGACTATTTATGTGCATGTTGGAACAGCGGGGGATATATACATTTATTAGAACTGATCAAATGAATTCCACATACAATTTAAACATTAGATAGTACTACGCCTTATAACATGTAGATGTAACATGTCTTAGATTTTCAGTAGATACAATTCTATTTTTGTTTATATTATCATATTTTGTATTTGAATTGTATGATATTCTATATCTGTATGATATATTATTCAATTTAATTATTTGTTTATATTTTGGATTGGTTTTTTGTATTGTTATATTAATTTTTTTTTTATTAAAGATAAATACATAATTATAAATTATTAATTAAGCCATTACTTTGAACACAATGGCGAATAATAGCTGAGTCGAGTCGAAAACCAGACAAAATTTTTTTCACTTTCATTGGGATTCGAACCTGGGGCCTCGTATGAAAGGTCAGCACAATAACCACTGTGCCACCCAGCAAATTGAAGTTAATGTTTTCGAATTAAATTAACACAAAAATTACACATGGTGTAAATGGTAGTTCAAGAACGTACTAAGGGTATTTTTCTACACAATCTCAACTTGGCGATAAATTGATTAGCCCAGAAGCACCCCGTATACTTAAAAGTCTTTGTATACAATTTTGTAACAATATAGACTGAACAGTTTAGAACATTATTCTATAATATTATAATAATCGTATGAGCAGTTAAGGATCTTTTCATATATACCCAAACCAAAAACTAACTCCCTTTTATAAAATTAACTTTAATATAAACTCTAAGTCAAAAAAATTCAATAGTTAACAAAAATCACCGTAAATCCATTAAAAAAACCAAAACATATCTTATTTTAGCTAAGAATGGATAAGAAAATCCAACTATTTAGAAGTATATTACTATATAATCAAATTCTACTACAAAATCGTGCTAATGCGATAGGTTTTGAAATGTCTTTACAAAAATGGGGGCTGCCCAAATCCACGCTGAACAAATTATTGAAACTCTAATTTTTAGTCAGATATAAATATTTTTCAAAGTGCTTCTCTTGAATATTATGTCAATAACAAAGGATTAAAAATAAATGGAGCTTTCGCTACCTAACTTCCCTTAAATAACCTTGATTTTGTTTTTACACCTGATTTTGCATTCAACTCTTAAGCCTGATTTAAACTTGATTTTGTATTCAACTCTTATTTTTTAAAAACCCTTAAAAATCATATAGGTACATATACTGGAAAAGGTGTTTAGTCTTGATTTTCCAATAAACTAACCAAATTTTCCAAATTAATTCTAAATTTTTTTGACACTAAAAGCAAAAGTGACGTACGCTAAGGATTTACAAAATTTGTAGATTTTTATAATTTACAGCAAAACAATTGAGATCCATCTCTTCAATTCTTAATATTTCTAATATATACATACTTTCTAACTCTTAGATCCTTAAAATAATCGCATCTTTAGAATAAAAATTATGTTCAACATTTGTAGTTGCTTCTTTTATATTATCATCACTAATGATTTTCTTGTTGTTTTATTTTAACAATTGAATAAATCTATAATACCTTTGATTAAATAGAACTTTTAATACAAATAAATATAAAAAAAAAACAAAACATTCAAAACCATTCACAATAGATTTCAACTCAATTTAAAGTTAAATATTACAGAAAAGCAATTAACAAAGCTGATTATTTTTCAGTACACTAAGCTTAGTAGTACCAAATAGTTAACTATTGTATAGCTTTATTGTTTGCGTCAATGAGTCATAAAAAAAAAACACAAATAAACTTTAACACATTTTGTATACAACCAAACACATTATAATGAAACATAAAGAATTAATTTTTTTTTTCTGTATTGTTGTTTTTGTTGGTTTTGTTGTTTTCGAAAAAAAACGCTTGTCATTAAATGGATTTTTTCCATTATTTTATTTTGCTTTTCATAACTCATTTGTTAGCTACGAGTTGAAAACAATAGATTTTAATTGTTATTATGTCAGATTATTATATTAACACATTCACGTATGTACATTACATTCATACATATCCTATATATTTATACAAAAATACATTCAGGTAATTTTTAAAAATTAATTGAAAAGAGGTAACAAAAAAAAAATCACCTGTCATATTAAAAAGAATTAAAAGCTTACATACTCACATTATAGGAATTTAATCAATTTTACATTAGAATTCACCTGTGTATTTTTGAGACCTGCTATTCTAAATTTTTTTTTTGAAATATGTATCTGAGAATGGTGCACCTTTTTAAAAGATTATAATATTTTTAAACTTGAAATCAATTAACGCCATCTGAATTCTTAGTAATTAAATGAATTTTGTTAGTAATAAGATTCAATAATATGGTTTTTAGTAAATAGCAAAAATTTTTACACATTTCATGAAAATTTCTTGTTTTTAGCACATTTTCAAAAAATTTTGTAAAAATGTGCCTATATAGTTTCACTCTGTCCGTCCGTCTGTCTGTCCGTATGTTTACAAAAACTTTTACACCGTTTGAAATAGAGAAAAGAAATTTTAACCACGAGTAGGTATTACAAAAAAAATTATTTCGTAGAAGAATTTTTTTCTGTAGCCCCACCCGTTATGGAGCTGCATCCCCCAAAGTTGGAAAAAGCCCTATATTCAAATTGTTATAACAAGAGTTCTGTTTGGTGTATTTTCAATCTGAAAACGGCAAAAGATAGCTGGTTTTATAAGCTTTATAAATTTTTAAAAGACAAATGTTTAGGGTTGCCATACGGTACTAAAAGTTACCATTATGCAAAACTCAATTTTTGCAAAATTTTTGGCTACACATATCTTCTATACGGGCCAAGCTAGGGTCTTGAAATTTAAGGAGTAGTTAGATTCTTAGAAATAAGTAAAAGTCGGTTAATATATTTTTTTCGTCACCTCCCCTGCTTTGCAGCTATAAGGGCCCGAAAATTTAAATTTTGCTATTTTTAAACACCAGTAACTTGAATACCTGTTCAAATTTTTTTTTGTTAACATAAAAAATTTGAAGGTCCAACATTATACTTTAGCATATGTTTAAAGATTTTCTTAAATTTAAAAGCGGTTCTTTAAATTGAAGAAAGTGTCTGTCAGTTTTAACCATTTTTGCTTATATAGTAAAATTCTAAATAAAATTCCAAATTTTGGTAGAATTCACAATTTAATTCCTTGAACCTAAAAAAGTTGGGGGAAAGGGAGCAGTGAGGATTAGATCCTTGAGAAATTGGGCAACCTTCCCCGTAAAGGGGCTATTGGGACTAAAAATTAAAAAAATTACGGTTTTTATAAGTAAGTAGTAACTTAGTCACCAACGTATATATTTGCTAAATTAAATGTTAACATTGAAGTTTCAACATTATATTCCGATAAAATACTCAGTATGAAACACTATATTATTTTGAAAATGTGCTTTTTTAAAAACCCTTGGTTTTTTTCATCACTTGTTTTTGTTTAAGTTGAGTCGATATCAAAAGCTCGAAAATCAAAATCTCTTAAACCTGCTTTTCAAAAATTTATTATACAATAATTAAAATCAAATATTCTGGAAAACGCTGGTATTCCTCTATTCCTGGGAAAACGGTTTTATACTCCGTACCTGGATTTTTGTTTTTTAATTTCGCGATTTTGATATTTCGAGATTTTGGTACCGACCCGTGTAAGTTGTTAAGGAAAGATTTGATTTATGAAAAATATTTAAATTTATTTTCTGCCAAACAATAATATATTAAATAGCATTTGGAGTCGCAGTTTCTTTTTAAAACGAGAAAGAGTGAACGCATGAACTTAATATTGTTTTTTTATATTCTGGAAAAATCCAGACTCTCAGCTCATTTAGTTTTTGAAGTAGCATGCGGACAATCCATATTTTTGAGTCTACATCCAACCCCTTTTCTTTACTGCGTCACAAAAACAAATCATTTGTGTTTTTCTAGGAAGAAAAGTGCTATTTAGTGATTTTACTTTTAGCTTTTGTGACTCTTAGTTTATCAAGATTTTCGGCAACCTATAGTTATTAAAAAAAATTATTTAACTATACAACTTCAAAAAACAAATTAATTTTTAATTTTTACTTACATTTTCTGATTTCTACGCATTTTATTTAATTAATAAATATAAAAGTTGTTAGGCTATTCCTGGAGCTATTGCACCTTCTTTTAATACAGCACAAAATTTTTATTAACTTAAATTACTGCTAATAAAATAATTAACTAAAACCAAAACAGACTCTTATATGTTGGGAACCTAGTGCCAGTGCGATTGGTTTGAAAAAGACCTTTATAAAATAATTTTTCTCTAAAATGACATCTATTACAAACAGGGTCCAATACACTATTTTACAATGTAAAATGTCGTTTGTTTGTTTTAAAAATGATTTTACTGTTATTTTAATTTAAATCAGAATATAAAACTAAACAGTTCACTACTTATCTACAGGTATTGTACAGCAGATTATGAAGCACAATTATATGCATATTTGCTCTACCATGAGATTGTAGTAGGTCTTAATACATATAAGTAGAACTATTTCACTTAAATACAAATCTATTATTTTTCTGTGAGTTATATATTTTAAATTAAATTTTTTTTTTATTTGTTTGTATAAGTCATTAATTTAAACACAGTTGCTTAAAAGCTAAATCTAATGACTTCTACTGGTTTTAAAATTTTGGGCACTTGAATGAAAGGACTGCTCTTTATTCACCGTGCCCTCTTAATCCTTAAACGTTTAAAGTTTTTTGTTTTAAGTGCTAGCTGCTCAACTGTAAGGCTAATAAGCCTGTCTATATCATAGCACCAGACCTTTTATCATGTAGAAACGTCTTAGAGTTTCAATAGATACACTTCTATTTTGTTTATATTGTAACATTTTTGTATTTGAGTTATATGGTATTTTATATCTGTGAGTTATTTTATTCAATTAAATTATTTGTTTATATTGTTATATTAATGTATTTTTTATTAAAGATATTATTAATTTTTGATTAATTTGAACCAAATGGCGAATGGCAGCTGAGTCAAGCCGAAAACCAGATAAAAGTTTTTTTCACTGAAATCGAATCCGGGCTTTTCGCATAAAAACTCAGCACTCTAACCACTGTGCCACCCAGCAGATTGTATTTTAAAAGACTTCAATGTTATTTATTTAGAATTTATTTAACCTTAACTTAATACAGTTTAGTAACAGGAAACATGTTTCCAATTTAAAATTAAATACCACTTAACCAAATTGTTTTTACCATCCTCACCCAATCTTTTCCATATTGTATCTAATTTTAATATAAAATTTAGATTGTTATTAAATTTTTTTTTACTCAATTCATTTAACGCAGTGTCAGAGTGTACATTTTTATGCTTTTCAATAACATTTTGGCCATTAAGTTTTAAAAATTTGTTTGAATTTTGACACATATTTTAACGCTTTTGTATTCAATTCTTCACGCTAACATGCCATTTTTAAATACGTATTTAATTTACAATTTTGATTTTGTTCAACTGTCAAGCCAAATCAAAGTTTTATAGCTGTGAATAAGACAAATTATATTTTTTCTTAAATGTTAAATGTCAATAAAAATTATCAAAATTAAAAAAAGAAAAAACTTAAATCACCATTTTTTAACCCATATTAAGTCAAACTATGCGTATAGTATTTAAGTGACCATATTTGGCACATGCTTAATGTGTAATTATAAATACACAAAAATAAAAAATTTAAAGATTATGCCCAACGCCTTCAAAAAATTGTACTTAATCTGTTAATTTATTTTTTTTTAAATTTATTTATATAACTGTTAAGTACTTTGCAGAGATATTTTTAGGTATAGATTTATTTCGTATATAACTGGAATATTGTTGGTACATATACTTATCAAAAGTATAATAAACTTTAAAAGGTATAATAAATTTTATTTAAGGTTTTCTATGAAATTGCAAAATTTTTTTTATGTCTTGGAGAATCTAATGGGTAAAAACTTATTGGTATATCGCGGGAGCAAGTTTAAGAGAGTTGCTAGATTATTACTAGTTTCTCGTCGAATTTTGGTGGCATTTACGCTCTGTCGTAGTACTATTGAATAGTTAGTTGATCATCACTTAGTAAGTGCAAATATTTGTAGCATTAAGACATAATTGAAAAGAGTTTTTATATAAAGGGTACTTACTATTACAAGTCATCCGTGATTTGTCAGATATTCTCTTTGATTTGATTAAAAAACTCAAGGTAGGAAACTTAAAAAGAAACCTAATTCTAAGAAACCATATTCAGTTAATTAGAATTGAAGAAATGAATTTCGCATATAGTTGCTGCAATAGATTCTATTTATTTTATTATTCATTGTTTATTTTATATATATTTGAATCGAAGTATTTCTGTATCTGTGAGTTATATTATTCAATTAAATTATTAATTTTTTTTATTTTGTTAACTTCTTTTTGATTTTTAATGTATTGCTTATGTCATTTGATTTCAATCCAATGGCGAATGGAAATTGAATTGAATCGAAAATTATGTAAAAGTTTTTTCCCCTTTTTTTCTCTCGGATTCAAATCCTGGCTCCTCGAATGATGTAGAATAATAAACTTAAAATAAGATTTTTCTTTGAAAGTTAGAACCCACGAATAACCTTTGTTAATATCAGAGGTGAGGTAAGGTTTTACTCCATTAAGTGCTTAACAATGTAGGTTTTATATATATACGATTACTTGTATGACAAAAGTCTTTTTTTCCGATTGATGGGTTTTTGTTGTGGCAATGCAGATGCAGTTTCTTCTTAGTACTTTTCTTGCTAACTGTCAATTTAAGTTAGAACCCTAGAATATCAACTATAAGGTAGGGTTTCACTTCATTAAATGTTTAACAATGTTTGTTTTATATATATATACGATTACTTGTATGACAATATTCTTTCCTGATGGAGTGACTTTTGTCGGGGCATTGCATATGAAATTCCTTCTTAGTTGCTAACTGTCAAGTCAATTTATATAATTTTTTAATTTATTTTAAATTGTTCCTATACAAGTCAGTTTTTCTTATCAAATTTATTAATAAAATTAAACTTTTTAATTTGTTGCAAATTGTTTTAATGATTTAAAAAAAAACAACAACAAAAACTTGAAGCAAAAAAAAAATGTTATTGTCATTAAAATTTATATAGCGTAGGTTCTCAGTTTAACAATTGAATTGTGTCATCTTCTTTATATTTAAATATTTTTGAATTTTATACAATTCATTTGTTGACATTTTTAAATGTTTTTCTTACCTTTCTGGTCAATACCTTTTTATGGCATAGTTAAATATTAATTAAAAAAATATAAAGAAGTGTTCAAGCTGTCTGTCAATTTATTATGGTGATTTCTCTAATTCAAATTCAATATATCTAAAATTTTACTATTCTATTGTTTGACATATTGTTATAACAATGACGACACTCATATACATTATAACTGGAATTGCATACTTTTAGGTTCCATGATAATTTTTCCATATGACAACACGCATATATATTATAACTGGAATTGCATACATTTAGGCTTCACAGTAATTTTTCCGTATGACATATTATTAAGCTATGCAACAACCGATTTTTAGACATAAATTATTGAAAAAGTTAAAACCAAAATATTTTTATATAGCTCAGAAATTAATTGATTTTCTATATCTGTGTTCTCATTTTCTATACGTATTAATAATTGATGAGCACGCAAAATAAGTTTTAATTAGGCTTAGGTTGTTATAACAGGATAGTACTTGAATATTCTATTAAATTAAATTTTTATAATAAAGTAGGGAGTGAATAACGTGTATAAATAATAAATTAAGTCACTGTGATTATATTGACGTTAAATATTATGAATTTTTAGTATTTTTTTTCATTTAAGTTTTCTTAAAATAGATTTTAAAATCTTAAAATATTTATTATTAAAATGACAAAAGATTTTTTTAAATAAAATTGAAATTTTATGCAAATACAAAAAAAAAAGTAAACAAAACAATTCATAAATAACTTCAGATATCAATATGATATTAGTTTTTTGATTATCATTTATACTAAAATTTGTTATTAATCAAGTTCTAATTTGGACTTGTATCTTCAAAATAATTTCGTTGTTTTATAAATATATTTTGTTATGTAAATTTATGCTCATGTGTTCTAAAAAAAAATATTAATATATTAATGAAAAGATACTTTTCAAGATTGATAATTATATATACATATATATATAGGTGAATGAAATCATTGTTTTTTATGAGCAGGTGAGCTTACATAATACAAAATAACATCTGTCTTTTTTTCGAAGTAAATTTACACCTGTAATAAGCATACTATACAACACGCCTAACACTTTATTTCACTTAAATCTCTATTCTATTATGTACTAAATCTTATGTGAATACCAAATTTGTTATAAAAATGAAGCCATTAATATTTTAGTTTCTTTTATTTACTTATTCTTTAAATTTGTAAATAAAAATTTATATTAATGATCTGTTTAGGGAAAATTAAAGAATGGAAGTTATACAATAAGAAAAATGTTTATCTATCTAAGGTATGCTTTATTTAATTGATTTGGGCATACCACAATTATTCGAAGAGTTCAAAATAAAATTTAAATTAAGGAGAAGAGTTTACAAATTAGTGTCAATAGTTGTATGATCTAACATCAAGACTAACATCAAGGTTGATAGTTTTCTTATGAATGATCCAATTAAGTTTAAGAATAACATTAACATCCATCTTCATGACTTCCCTTTAAATTATTTGCTTTGTCCAACATAATCCCAATTCCCAAATCCTAACCCTAATTTCTTTCCAAATCCCGATCCTAAAAACTGAACGATATATGCATTTAAGGTCCATTCCAAGTTTTGTTTTAAAAAAAGGGGTGATTTTGTTGGTTAAAATCCAACACTACTCAGATGAATCAACTACAATGATTCTGGGTGGCTTTCGATGTTTTCCATCAACCCTCGTAAAAAGTGTCATATACCATAGGTTTAGTTTAGGTTTGTTTCATATACAATTAGAAATTGGTCTTAATGAATTTCACATATAATTACTTCGTGATATTTCTGTATCTGTGAGTTATATTTTTAATTAAAATATATTATTATTAAATTAAAAAATTTGCCTATATTATTGCGTAAAAGTTTGATTCCTCAGTTTATCTCAGTTTTATTTTATTTGCATTTATTATTTTTTAAATCATATTAAAATTTCAGTGTTAATTTGCATTGTGTTTTGTGAAAAGTGCTTTTTAGTATAAATCAAGATTTCTAATTATTTTTATACAAATCTTAAAACAAATTTTCTATTTTAAATCCCAAAAATTTCAAAATTATTTTATAAATAAATTAAGATCATGTTAATAATGTTTAAAACCAAATAAAAACTCCCACAAAACTTAAATTATGTGTCCCTCAAACAATTGGTATGATAATAAATAATATTTTATCAAATAATGAATTAATCATATCAAATTCTAAATTTTTTCAACATTTGAACCTAAATTCAGCTACTGTTAAAAATACAAATTATAAAAAATTTTTGAAAAATTGACAAATCAAAATGTCCCTCCAAAAAAAAAAATTATCAGTCAATTAATACAACCTATCATAATTATTTACAAAATATTATTTATGTTTTTTTTTTTAATATTAATGTATTCACCTGTACAGGTAAATTTTCAGTATCATTTTTAATCAAATGTTTTTTAATATAAAATCTATAAAAACAAATTACCATAATTTATTTCCAAAAAAATGGTTTTTAAAACTACAGAAACTTTGAAATCACCATAAATTGTTGTTAAAAATCATGTTGCAGAAAATAAAAACAACAACAACAAAAAAATACAAATAAAACCGTTATAATCGCATAATCAAAATATTTAAAAAAGAAGTAAAAAAAAAATTAGTTTGTAAGTAAACCATCACAGTTATTTCAAATCAATTGGAATGATCAGCACATTAATTTGAATGAATATTTGGTGATTGAGAGCAGGGAGGAGGGTTTAATATATTTTAAATTTATTGAGGCATGAAGTAGTAAATATTAAACTCTTCTACTATACCTTTGGTTTTTAATTTAATTTCCCCTCTAAACAACAACAACAAACCGAAATTGAATATAAAATCAATCGTAAAACGAATAATGAAGCGTTGGTTGTTATTTAGTATAATCGGTAATACCGTACTTCAATCTTTATTAATTGATTTTGTTAATACCATTGTTGTTGTTTTTTTTTACTGTTGTTTCTGTTTCTGTTGTTGATTTTGATTTGTTTCTTTTTTTTTTATTTAATTCATTGTCTTGAAGGTTAAAATTATTTTAAAAATTAAAAAAAAAAAAACAAAACATAGTTAAGTAAAAGGAAGGTTGAATGCAGGTAGGTTAGTAAATATTGACTTTCGCTTTATTGAAATCAACCATAAAATAAATACATAATAATACTTGTATTTATAATAATATAATAAAATCAGACATGCAGGTGAAATAGTTTTTGTTTTATTTGTTAAAAAATTTCAATAGTTGCCAGTTTTGTTTTTTAAATTACGAATATTATTTAAAAAAACAAAATTAATTTAAAACTTAATATCATTAAAGACACAGATAAAGGCGCTATCTTACGTTTTGATAATTACTTTAAATTAACCCTGAATTTGAAATTTGTATTAAGATTTTATCACTTATTTTAATAACTTTTGTGAACTAATTAACTAATAGTTGATAACTATTATCAAATGTAGTTATAAGTTCTTAATAGTTAATACACATTAAATAAATTAACAATTACTAAAGTTTTTAAACATGTTTAAACTCTTAAATTAAATTTTAAATTCTAATAGCACACGGACTATCTTAAATTAGAGTTTTAGAAAGGGCACTTATTTTTTGAAACATGAGTATTTAGAAGGTCCATTCCTTAAAAATTAGTTATATAGAAAATATAAAACTCACTATAAATACTCTTTTCGAAATAATTTGGCCTACTAATAAATCATAAATTTTTAACTTCTAATGATTTTTATGAATTCCACTTTAATCTCACACATTGTAACTATATTATTGCTATAGAATTATCAATAACTGGTTTAGTTCAATGGCGAATTGTATGCTAAATCTAATTGAAAACTATAGATGAAATGTTTTTTTAATTTAATGGGATTCATACCCGGACTTCTAACATGTTGATGTGATTCATCAAATCATGATATTAATTAATTTGTATTAATTTTATTTTTTTTTCTGTACTAACAGTTAAACGTTAGGCTAATAAACCTGTCTATAACATAGGCTTCATGTTGGAACCGGTCATATTATATTCCTGGATATCACAATTAATCTTAATGAATTCCATATAAAATTTAAATATGAGATAGTACCAGACCTATAATAACATGCAGAAATGTCTTAGATTTTCAGTAGACACAATTCTATTTTGTTAATATTGTAAAAATTTTTTACTGCATTTATATGATATTTTTTATATTATTCAATTAAATTATTTGTTTATATTGTTATATTAATGTATTTATTATTAAAGATATATAATTATTAATTATTGGTTAAGCCAATAATTCGAAGCCAATGGCGAATGGTAGATAAGTCGAGCCGAAAACCAGATAAAATTGAATTTGCTTTTGAATTTTCTTTGGATTTTGAATTTGGGCTTTTCGAATGAAAAGTTGGCACTCTAATTACTGGGCTACCCAGACTCATTCTCCCTTGAAGAAAATAAGATATTTTGTATATTTTTCGAAAAACTTTCGATTATAACATGACAATGACAGTTACAATGATTATAAGTTGTTTATTGAAGAAAGTTTTTATGCTTTTAGGTTAGAATTAATTATGTTAATACCTTTTAAAGAAGAAAATCAAAACCAAAAATTTGTTAATATTAATATGTGATTGTGATTATATAACAAGATTAGAGTGTTGAGGTAAAAAAGAATTTTAAATATTGCATTAAATAAAAATTACGAGTTTTTTAAACATATTTATTATAACAGCAATAAAAAATCTAAAATATTAATCTGTAAAAATACTTTTTATTCACAATAAAGTTCAAAATCAAGGTTAAATTCTGTAAATTCTTTTGATGCAATCTACTGTAAAAATCGATTTCAATAATAATCTTAAAGATACATTCATTAAAAAAAAATAATTATAAATTAATATTTATATAATCTGTTTATTCAGGGTACCCCACAATAGTTAAGTAGGAAGTGAAATTGTAATTAAATATTTTGAGATAAGTTTCTAGCGAACTAACCCCTTTACCAACTATATGTAATGGTAAAGAAGCCATCATTAATGTGAAAAGTATCGTGCTCAAACGTCGGTCAGATTATATCTTAATTAAAAAAATATCGTAAAATTGTATAATAATGTAATAGTTAATATCGTAATATAAAATAAGATTTAATCAAAAACTCTTGTGTAGGAAAATAGATGGTGCACAAAACTAACAATTTTGTATTCATAAACTTATACAATAGCTATAGTGGCGTAATCAACGGCTTAGTGTGAATATAACGATTAAAGAAACTGAAGCCTAGTCTAAATAGACTTATTGAATGCCCTGTGCTCTTTAAAAAGGAATGGGAACACAATAAAACAAAAAAAGATCCCTAAAAAACAAAGTTTTGATTTCTTTTTACTAAAATTTTAAGGAAATGGAACATAAAATTTGTTTTTAGTAAAAATTTGCTCAAAACAATGTTAGACCTTAATTTTTAAAGGGTCTGAGCTATGTTTTTTGTTTAATCCGTAATTAAAAAGAACAATGAACCAATCATTACATCCATTGTCTTATTTCATCAATTCGAAGTTAAATAACACTTTACTTTATACAGTTAAAGAACGTATTCAAAATTTTGGGCATCGTCTTTAAAATTATAATATTTCGCCTGACCTCTATTGTTATTAAATACTTTGAATATCATTTTCATTATCACCGTCTAAACACTTCGTAGTCATTTCGAAGCACCTTGTATACGTTAATTTTTTTGTACAATAATTTTAAGCAAATAGAAAATTAAACATTTAATGAATAAAATCATTGTTCTTATTGTACCTTTCGCTAACCTAAATATTTTCAAAATAAAATTTTTTTTAATGTATTTTACTTGTCACTTTAAGTTAACACATTTACCAATTATTATAACTGTTCATTTTAATGATTGTAACCTTAATTTAGCATATTAAAGCTGTTTAGTAACAGATTTATAATTAAGAACAGATGGTAGCGGACTATAATTAATAACTTTATATAAAATTCCAAATCCTTTATTTTTCCAGCTTATCATTGCCCTAATTTTATTTTTACAAAAAAAAAATTGCTTTCACCTGCATTTACCAACATTACGTTGCAACATTTTGTACTTTCTGAAGTGCATCAATGTAAAATACAATGCATATAAGATGTATGTTGACCGTCGTCAATTTAAATTTCTTTATTTGTACAAAAGAAATCATATGATAATTACAAAAGAAAAGTTGTAGAATTTTATTGGAATGTTGAATAAGTTGAATGTTATAAATTCAACATAAAGAAAAAAAAAACTTGTTTATACATTGATCAACTAAAGTCCCTCACCAAATTGAAGGTGATGCAGTATAATAAATAAATAAGTGGCTGCAAAAATAATATTAAAATTACCATGACTATCGTTTAAGAGTATCTTAAGTATATGTACATACATCGTCAATATAATATAATATTTTTTTTTATTATTGTAACTTATTGTAAATAACAAGGTACATTAGTATTTAGTATTTACATATATGTTAGGTATATAAGAGTTATATGATATTTTTCGAGGTTTGCAACTTATTTTCATTTTCTTATTATTAATTCCATTTATAGAAAATGCATATTTTCCGAAATAATATTGATTTTTATTTTTTTTACAGTATTCGTAAATTAAAATTAAGAAGATTATAAAAATGGCGTATGAAAAATATTATTTTCAATTCAATTAACGTTTTGCAAAGCTAATACTACTTTATTGCTTTAAAAAAGCCATATATTTAAACGCAAATGGTCATAATTGCGCAACTTGAATTAAAAATTTAAAAGTATCTATATATAGAATTTTACTTTGCAAACCAATGCCGGGTGAAAGAGGGTTGAGGTGTTAAGTGTACAGATGAAATTAAGGCTACTCGAGCCGATTACATTCGATAGAACTGGTAATTAATCATCGCTTTGCGTTAGAAAATTTTTATAAAAGAACGATATTTTTAAAAGCTTTGTGAAGCTGACTTTTATAATAATGACTTAAAACGTCATTTAGCAGTGAATCAAGGCCACCTGAACCCTATTGCACCAACAACTTATCACTAATGAAGTAATCAAATTATCAAAATTTATATTTTGCACCAACACCATATTTAGCAACAAACAAAATATAAAGTTTGATTATTAAAAAACACACACTTATCAAAAAAACCTTTATTTCATAATAAGAATACATTATGACAATAAAATACATGATACCCCATACAACCAAAAAATGGCGTTTTTAGAACCAGAAGTTCCAATGTAGCACTTTGTTAGTTGTTTACCACCTTCACCATCTTCTATTACAAGTCTATTAGGAAATCTGTCACATTTAGAAATGATTAACATTTTGATACGAAGTTGTTTTGTTAGGAGTAGTTTTATATATAATTTAAAGTTAGCTTCTTGACTACTTTCGATAAAACTTTAGATGTTAAGTTATGATAAAATATTAAAATTAATGCTTAGTTCTACTAATCGAATCCGATGGTCGAACTAGTTCAAATTCCATAGCATAAGGATTATAGGTACATATATATATATATAGGGTGCTCAAAATTGAGGTATCATTTTAATTTTAATAAAAAAAGACTTTATTTTTTACAAATAGGTTCCGGTTAATAATGATAAATTATGTCGACCAAGTGGCCCCCCTACTACTTTGGCAGGCTTCCAATCTTTTACCAAAATTCTGAATCACGTTGTTCAATAAGTTGTTCTCAATGGTTGAAATCTGCTCGATAATGTTATTTTTAAGCTCTTGAATTGTTGTGGGATTATTGTTGTACACTTTCGATTTCACAAAACCCCATAAAAAAATCCAACGGTGCCAAATCGCACGATCTTGGTGGCCAATTCACTCCTCCTCTACGAGAAATAATGCGATCTTCAACTTTTCCTTCAAAAAAAAAAAAATTTCTTAATTACATCTTCAAAACTTTTACCATTTTCAAAAAATGTAATAACAAAAACACGTTGTTCCTTCGTGTAACGTTCCATATTAACTAACCGGAATGTATTTAGAATTCACCTAAAGAAACCTCGTATAAAAATTCCAGGTAGAAAATGGCGGCAAAATCAAAATGATACCTCAATTTTGAACACCCCTTATAATAGGTTATTAAAATTAGTTTATATTAAAATAAAGTTTCTTAATTCTATAATTCTACTAGTTTTTGTATCGAACTCAATCTAGAGCAATAATGTATATAAACCTTGCGATATTGCCAACGGGTCTAAATGTAATAAAACCATGTATAAATGTATCTTAAATATTCGTCGTTAAAGAGTTAATGTAAATTATCAAATAAAAGTTTATTTGTTTAATTTATAAAAAATTCAATAGTAAATAAAAAAAATTGAAGACGTTATATATTATAAAATCATTATATAATGCTATTTTATTTCTTATCTGAATAATTGTTTAAAATAGAAATATAAAAAATTCGGGTTTTCAACAAAAGCCCAATTCCCAAAATCTAAAAACCACAAAATCCAAATAATTTTAAGTTTCAAAAATTCATTTTTTTTTTGTTTAAGCGGTAACTGTTTAACAGTTAGACTAATACTAATTTCTATACCACAGGTACATGTTGGTACAGGGTGTCATATTATGCACTTGTTGTTAAGTTATTTCCTCATATTTGGCATTTGTTAATTTTGTTATATTAATGTATTTTTAACTTTAAAGATATATAATTATTAATTATTGATTACGCCAATTATATGAACCCAATGCCGAATGGTAATTAAATTAAAAAAGCTAACGATCCAAACTTAGTATATGCAAAATACCGCATAATCCGGGGTACTAGATTGTTCAAACATCACAATATCTTAAATAACTTCAATCCAATTGTATATTAGATAATAGATCCGATAATCCGGGATTTTAGATAGTCCAAACATGACAATATCTCAACTAACTTAGATTCAAATGTTAGATTGCATTTTGGGAATAATATCTACAATTTTTGAATATTGTGTAATTGAAATATGTACTTAAAAATACGTTATTATGCACTTTATGGCTACAAAATCAGGGTTTCAATAATTGGTTTACCAGAGGTTTCATAGAAACAGATTTTGGAGAAGTTGTTTTAATCAATAAACATTTAAAAATATTGAGATTTTGATGTGTCGAGATTTTTAATGGCATGTTTTTGGTATTTTGGAATTTTTAATGTAGCGGACTTTTATTGATTTATTTATAGTCCTCTACTACATACAATGTAATTAGTGAGTGATTCTGCCTTTCCTTCTTTTTTATTAGACTTGAGCTGACCAGGATATGAACGCGAGACTTTTCGATTGAAAAGTCGCCACTCTAATTACAGAGCTATAAATCACATTAGTGAACTTTGATACTGTCAAAAATCGCACTTGTGTGTTTTAAATATTCTAAGATTTGGATTTTGTAAATTGGTATTTTATAGTGCAAAAAGTTTTGTAGTACTTCACCAAAATCTGTTCCTATGGAACTATTCGTGATAAATAAGAAAGTTTTTTAAAAAAAAGTCTTAAAAGTTAAGATTTAAAGATAGGTAATAAAATAAAAGTCTACACAGTGCCTATTTATACTTAAAATAACTTTTGTTGAATAAATTTAAATAAATGTTAGCCGGAAAAATTGAAAAACTACAATTCCAAATGCAAATTATTTATAAAATTTTTTCATTGCGTATTTCTTTTATTTTGTTTTTAATTTTTAGTTATGTAGGTATATGTCTTCTCTTCCTTTTATATAGAGAATCATATAACTGATCAACCACATAATGAAAATTTTCCTTATATCTTCTTCAAGTTTTTCTTAAGTATTTTTCGTTGAAATTGTTTTGGATTATGGTTTAGCCATTTAATTTGCAATTTAAATTGTTAAAACAACTTACTTGTTACGCATTTATTTCCTTTTTTTTTATTAGTTTTTTTTTTGTATTGTACAGTTGTTTTTGCACAAATTTCATTCGTTTTAAACTCTTTTTTTTAATACACCATTACAAAAAAAATGGAATATGCTTATTAGTTTCATTAGATAGTCCCTTCATTTGCTTACATAGCTCTCCTATACTGAGTAGAAAAAAAAAATATTTTTAAGAAGCTGCAATCCAAGTGTAAATTTGAAGTCTTCTTCTAGCATTTTAAATCCCAGTTTCTAGATAAGTTTATTTATCAGGGGTCTGTTTTATGACTATCATAGTTAAGTCTATTGATCAAAATGCAAATTTAGAAGTTTAAACTTTATTTACGTTTTATAATTGCAATTAATTTTCTTGGGCTCGGAACCTTTAATTTCTTACACTAAAATTAAAATTTCACATAATTCGTTTTTAAAAGTGTCTGCATTAGCTACACATATGATTTAAATTTTAACAAACTCATTTTCTAGTTAATTTAAATATTCCGAAGCCTTTTATTGTATGTTTGAAATTCCACAGAAGAGAATCAATGTAAAAAATTGAAGTTCAGATGAGCGAGTCACCTACAACATCCATTATTTTCAATCTCAGTTTTCCAAGCTTCCTAAAATCATTTAGTTTATATTAAAAGCAAAATTTACGGTAATATTAAAGATCTAAATCTAAAATTAAATTTTGCAAAGAAGGGTGGTATAGGATTAGTATTGTGTACAATGCTATCGAGAAAAACTTCTTGCAGCTTCTCTGAGTTACATTCGATGTTTTCCAACCTCGCTCTCTAAGTTAAAAAAAAACATCGAAAGACAAAAATTGAAACTGTACGGAGTTAATTTAAACCTTTAGGTATTGCGAGATTTTAACGCACTGAAACTACGTCTCATTTAAAATCCCTAAATTTTTTGTGTCAGAGCTATCATACAAACTTATAGTTTGCTTTCAAGGTCTTCTTGTTTTGTTCCGGGCACTGTTGAAAATAAAACTGATAGTGATATTGTTAAGACATCTATTAACCCAAGCCTATTCATTCTTATTGCTCCCTCATTTTTATAACAATACATACATTAAAACACATTACAATTTGCAATTGGTTTAACGATTTTAAAATACCAAATAATAATTTTTTAGTAAGTATACAATATACAATTTTCATCTAATTTATTCAATTTTAAATACAAAAATTCATAATTATTTTAACATTATTAAGTGCTACTACCAATTGGGAAACTTAACAATTAATCGTTGGTTTTTTTCTGTTTGAGGTAAACAACAAGTAACTTTATATATTCAGAAAATATCATAAAATACACCAATTATTTCGTTAAAAAAATATTCAATTTTTTTTTGAAGCGCGAAAATAAAAGCATAACAAAACGAGGAAAAGTGTGATAGAGTAGACTGTGTCAACTTTGGGATACTCGTATGACTGTAATATATACATTATATAATCCGATTAATTCGTTTTGGGAAGATTTTAAATACACAACTTATTAGACTTTCAGTTAAGTGCCGAAAAAAATATAAGTTGAAAGATAGCTTATTGAACCTCTTCTACTTCGCCGACTGAATTTATTCAGAGGTTTGCAATTAAAGTTAACTACTATTGACAAAATTTTAGACATCCACCTTTATTGGGCGTATAGTAATGCTCATATAAAAGAATGAGTTGTATAACAGGTACTCGAACCCGTCTAGCAAACTGGCTGGATTTCAATAGCAATGACGGCTATTGCATAAAAACTAGCTTGTGCAAATTTTCGAATTTCAGGTCCTTTAATTTTTGAGTTATCTTCCTGACGGACAAACAGATGGACGGACATTCATTGCTAGGTCAAATAACTCTTCAATTCTGATCCGAATCATACCTTTGAGTTTATTTCTACCTTCTTCCTTCTCTGCATCACAAACGTAATGCCAAATTAAGTATACCTTTCTGACTTATAGTCATCTCCGTATGAAAACAAAGATGGAACGCGAAAGCAAAAAATAATATTTTAGAATATAAGTAATTAATTGAATCGGAAATATCTGAAGTTTTTTTATTTTTGTATAAAAAATCGGAAAACAAACAATTAAAATAGTAATTTTTTCCATTAAACAATTTGATTTCAAAATGTTGATGACCAAACAATTCATCGAAGCATCGTTACTTTTACAAATTTATCGAAAATTGAATTTCTACTCATATTGATTTAATTAAATTGTATTGATTGGTTTACGTGATGATTTAAATGAAGTTATTGGATAATTTAACTAAAAATAGTTAATTGTTTGTAGTATTTTTCAGTTTTCACAATTGTGAGTATTTTTTGCTTTGTTTGGATTACTTTTTGATTAAAAGCTAAATTCTTTATTATATTACGATTCGTTGTTTGAGATATCGATTTTTATATATTAAAAAAAAATTAATCGATATTTGATTTTGATAATTATTTGTGTCTGAAAGTGAAATTATAAATTGAAAATGAAATTGAAACAATTTAAAACTAATTTAAAAATACATTTGTTTGTTACTCTATATGCTAAAATTAAAATATTTTTAAAACTTGCATAGCCTATCATTCGATACATTCATTTCACTGTTTAACGAATAAAATATATTACATTATGATATTTAAACATTTGCCAGTTTTGTACGCGAAAGGTCATGGTTCGAATACCAACCATAGGTTTTCGACCCAACTCAATAGCTTTATCAATAATTAATAATTATATATCTTTAATAAAAAAAATACATTAATATAACAATGTAAAAAATACAAAATATAAACAAATAATTTAAATGACTAATATAACTCACAGATATGGAATACCATATAACTCAAATACAAAATATTACGTTACATAAAACAAAAATGTTTGAAATGTTTTAAAATCATTAATGCATTGAATGTGATATTTTAATTGATGATAAAACTGTTCTAAAAAAGCACGATATTTATATACTTCTATGATAGATCTAGAAGCGTCAAGTAAGATTTAATAATAAACTTGCGATAAGCACTTCTTGGTTCATGGACAGTATAATATCGTTTATATAATATCAAATGTATAAAAAATGAATAATTCAAATGAACAAAATTATAACCCCAGGAAGCGGGAATTAAAATTTCTATTTGGAATTCATAAAAGTATTATACGTTTTTTTTTGTAATTTTAAAAAACTTTAAGCTTAAGTTTGCAATGTCAATTTGAAGATGTGATAAATAGTGTATTTCTTATGTCGTCAACCTTTCCATGCATAGATCGTAAGCCTCGACTAAAAAAAATTCACATCCTAGTGGGACAGGTATATACCAACAGCAGCATTCTATTTTTTGACTTCAAAAAGAAAGTAAATTTCGAGTGTTTCGTCCGTCCGACATTGTAGAACTCTTCAGTAAATAATAATAGTGTTGAACTACCAAGACAACTCCAAATAATTGTTGATCTTATAAATGACTTTATACAAAAAAAATGATAAAGATCATCTGTGAGTTGTAACAATTGATCAACAATTTTCATAATTGGTTTTTACCTTTAATTTTATAATTTGGTGGTAATTTTTTCAATATGTAATATATTCAATAATACACTTAATTTTAAACTTATAAGTGAACTTTACGAATTTTCAAAATAAAAAAAAAAAATTCATTTTATATAAGTAAAGCCTTAGTTAAAGCATTATAATTTAATTTAAAACCATGCTATTTTTAATTTATTAATAAAAAAATATAATACTTATAAATATGAATGAAAATTTTAATGTAAAACGAGTAAGAGTGTAGTAGAGTAGGCTGTGTCAACTCTGGGATACCCGCATGACCGTAACATATACATTATATCACCCGGTTAATTACTTTTGGCAAAATTCCAAATATTAAGTTTTTTTAGGTGTAGAGTAATGCTCATATAAAAGAAGGAGTTGTATGGCAGCTACTCGAACCCTACTGCAACCTAATTTTGCAGTAACTTTGGCCATTACACTAAACTATTTTTGACAAAATTTCAGACACCCAGCTTCATTAGTGTAGTGTAATGCTCATAAAAAAGAAGGAGTTGTATGGCAGCTACTCGAACTCTCTGCAGTTGAACACCCAAATTTTGCAGAAACTTTGGCCATAAAACTAAACTACTTTTGGCAAAATTTCAGACACACAGCTATAATAGGTTCAGAGTAATACTCATATAAAAAAAGAAGTTGTATGGTAGCTACCCGAACCCATGGACCAAAATGGCTGGATTTAAATAGCGATGACGGCTATTGAAAAAAACGAATTTGCGAAAATTTCAAGATCCTAGCTCCTTTAGTTTTTGAGTTATCGTGCGGACGGACGGACGGACAGACGGACGGACATACATAAAAATGATCGATTTTTAAAAAATCGATTTTTTTTTCGATTCTGATCCGATCCATACACTTGACTATATATCTACCCCCCCTCCTTCTCTGCGTCACAAACGTAATGGCAAATTTATTATACCTTTGACTATATAGTCATACGGGTATAATGAGATGTAAATTGATGTACATAAACGCGTGAGAACATAACGTGACCACCAATATCTTGCGTAATAGAATAAAAAAATTATCTTAACAGTTTATTAGTAAAGTATTTAAATTTTTTTTTTAAAATATTAAAAATTCAAAAAAAAACTAGATTCGATACGCTTGTGTTTATATTATCGTTATTCTAAGAGTATACAAAATTTGACATACGGTTTGTGACGGAGAGCGGATTAGATGAAACCAATTAAGACTTGAGGATATGAATGCAATTGTAATAAAAAAAAAATATTGATTTAGCTGAATGTGTTTGTCCGTCTACTCGAATAACAACTTTAAAGCTAAAATTTTAGGTAGAGGGGGAAATCTAAAATTTTTACTAGATTTTCATCTATATACAAAAGCCACTTTTTTATTCAAAGAAGCGGTAAATTGCTATGCATTTCATCAGTATAACTTTTTTTTTGTCAAAAAAATAGTTAAGTTTTAGTTCTTCACAAAATGGAGTTTTTATATTGGAAGAGAATCAAAAACTTTCCACAAAACTTCATTTTTATTTATACTAAACTCCGAAGACTTATTAAATTTAATATCTGAAATTTTGGCAAAGACAGTTAAGTCTTATGTAAACAACTTGTAACAGATTTAGTTAGTCAGAAAGGATGGGTGTTGCAGATTCTATAAAATTCCCTATATTTTTCCCAATAACTGTTAGGATTGTCAGAGTTCTATTATGTTCCTCGGTTTTTACTTAAAATTGAATCTAACATATTAGAAGAAGAAGAAAAAGTTGTTCTGTGCAATAATGGAAATTATATATTTCTTTTAATCTAAAAGTTTAAAGTCGCAGCATAATTAAAATTTTAAACATCTTTTTTTAATTTTTTGATTGATATAGGTTTTTAATAAAATTCAAAGCATCAGTTACTCATGGGAAGTCTTAAAATTTTTTTTATATAATTTATCGGAGAAAATGAAAGTTTAAATATAAATAAAATAATGTAATTCCATACCCAGATGTAATATTTAGTTGAACTTTTTAAGTTAAGAGATGTTTCAGAAATTCAAATATTCAATGTCGAGTTTTTTAATAATTTTTTTAGGCACATTAGATGTTTTAAATTTAAAAAAAGTGCATGACCACATATTCTCAATTCCAAGTTTATATTGTAGAACTAAATAGACTACAGTAATAAAATCAATTGTGATTATAAAAATGTTAAACTTAAGTAGTCGACAAACATAATTTACTGTGCTAAGGTCTTGCCTTTTTTTTTTTCTTACATACAATGAATATATCTGTACATGTATGATATATATAAATATATTCATAAATATAAACTAAATTACATTTTATTTTTACAACCTGAGATGCTCTTTACTGAACTTATGTGATGTGATTTAAATGCTAAAGTTAATTTTTAAGTAATTTAAATTTCATTCATTGACTTTGTAGAGCTTAGTGTTTGGAACTCCTTAGCTACTTTAGATCTATTAAAAATTCTAAATTTACTATGTTGATTTTATTTAATTAATTTTAGTAAACTAAGATATTTACATTTTAAGTGAAATGCGCGAAACCTCTTTCACTATAAAAAAGGTAGGCATAGGCAAGTTTATGATGTCCAAGTTTCATAGAATATTTTTGTATATTATATAAAACAATAACCCCTAGATTTAACGAATCTTCTTTAAAAAGCAATTAAAATTGAAATCATAAATGTAAATTATATGAATCATATGATTTATATCTCGAATATTTTTAATTCCAACCACTTTTTTTTTTTGCAAATAGAATTCCTTATAATTAACTTTTATATTTTTAATATTTAAAGATTTACATTTAAATAAATTTTACTGCCAATTTACTTTAATTTAAAGAGATCATAAAAAAAACAGTATTTAAAAAGAAAATAACATAATCATGACTTCCTGATAATAGATTTCATATACTTAAATTAATAGTTTTTCTTTTACATTCATCTTTTCCATTTATTTTGATGAGGTCCACACCGATTAAAACCGATTTTTAGCGGAATATTTATAAAATCTTTAAATTTTTCTTACGGTTTAATTTCCGCTCATTTAACATTAATCTTGTCTTATTCTAACCACATGTTTAAGTATCTTGTATATATACATTATTATACAAAAGTATCTATGGATGAATAATGGTTATTTTTTTTAATTTACGTGTTATTTTCTTTTACTTGTTCTTGAATAACGAAAATATGAAATGAGAAATTTTCTTGAAGTTTTAATGGTGAAATGGCTATTGACTTTGATGGTAATTTATCAAAACTAATTCTTTTTAAACTCATCAGTTATAACAATTCTTTTACAACGTCGTATATGTACATAATGTAAAAACCTGTTACTTATGTCGGTTGAATTACTTTGATTTAATGGTCAGAAGACTTTTACATCAGAGTAAGAAAAACAAAAAAAATAATTTGTAAGGTTCAGAGTAATTAAAATTTCATTAAAAATGTGTTTTTTATGCTGAGCATAAAAAATTTTAATCCGTTATTCCATCTTAATGAAAGAAATTGTACTTGAGATAGAAATATTTAACCTAGGTCTTCTGGTACCACTCAAAATGAAACTGCATTAAAAAATCTATTTAGAATTTATTTTTAAAAGCGTAAAATTAGTTTGAAATTATATAACGAAGGTAAAACCTTTTAGTGAATTTGGTTAACGGGGGGAAGAAGAGGTTATTTGCTCTCGTCCATGATTTATTCGAAACAGCACGCATGTGGGAAGTCATAGGAGGCTTGTGGAACACAATTTGGAGAATGGGGTAATTTATTATTTAAAGCCAAATATTTTTTGAAACTTTTATATATTAAATTACCCTTTTAAGGCTTGATTCGAGTCTAATGGACTCCGTAGAGTTTAAGATTTTTTATTAGGATCAATAGAATGATGGTGGTGCCATGGAAGACGTTCTATATAAATAGAAAAATAGAGAAAAACTTTTAATTAAAATCGCAGGAAAACTTCAGCAATTAGGTTTGTAATATCATAAAGAGGGTTATTAATTGACTAGTATTAACTGGATGCAACTAGCACTGGCATCTACGGATTCGGCTATTTTATACATTTTTATTTCTATTATATTTTTAAATACCATCATCTCAGTATAATTGCAATGAATCTCTTAACACCGCAAAGACAAACTGGTATTCTTTTTTACTTTGATGGCATTGAAACCTAAATTAGCCATTATATTAAATTTTAAGAAAAACCTTATGAGGGTTAATTTAATTCCAAAGTAATGTCCATCCGCATTAATAATATTGAACTGTATCTCTAGATCAGTTCTCTTGTAACAGTAAAATAACGCTCATACATTTTTGATAATTTTCATAAATAAAATCACACTATTACAGGTTGACTTAATGGTAATTAAAATTATACGGATGTTAATTTTATTCATCCGTTATGCCCATGTTTAGCTTTACAACTAAATATTTTAAGTGTCTAATTACAAATATCTCATTGAGTAAAATTCTTCTAGTTGTTTTTCTGCTGTACAAGAATATAAAACAAAACAAAAATAAATAACAGATACTTAAAAAGGAAAAATTGAACCTTACCTTTGCCTTAATATTAGTGGTTTTTATTAGAAAAAAAAAACAATCTACTAAATTTAATGCTTTTAACCTACTTTTGTTAAGTTAAAATAAAACGTATTTCTTATACTCGATTACTAAAATGTATCTTAAGTACTAAAAGAGGAAAACTGGTTACAGTATATATATATTCTTATCCATTTTTAGAAATGCATATTTGCAAAAAATTCGTATCTAAATGAAAAATTCTTTTTTTTTTTGTTTTTTTCTTATTCTTAACATGTATTCTTACAGATATTATCTGAAGACCATATTTGAGTTCGAAAGAGTTGTTAGACAACTAAAATAGTTTCTTTTTTTTTTGTATTTCCTTTCTATTTTAAAATTTAATTCGTTTGTCATGTGCCACATTATGAGATGTTAGGCAGGGCGATGATTCTTATAAAATATTTTAATAAAGTGATTTCTATAGTGAGGTGCTGTAGTGATACTATAATGAATGCAGCAACAAACACGCATTGTGTGTCTGTTTGTGATAAAATTTTAATAGGAATATGAACAAAAAATAAAATATCTATATGTTTAATGGCGGTTCCTTTTTAGGAAAATTCTGTAATAGTTTCTTCTTTTGTGTTTGAACTAGATTGTATTAAACTCTGTTGTAGTTTTTTTTTAAATTGGAATTTTATCTTAGGTTTGTTTTGTATGATATTAGTTGTATTGAAAAGGTGCTTTGAATTGTTGCATTTTAACACATTATTAGGAAATTGTTTTGTAGTTTAATTTATAAAACTGTATATTTTTAGTGGAATTCTTGTAGACTTTTCAGTGTCTTCAGTAACTATCGTTGCCATAAATGAACTTTTATCAAAAGTGTTTTATTTTTGACCTCCTATTTTGCATGTATACTGCGAGCTGAACAAGTCAAATCTCAATTAGTTTGAAATATAAATAGTCTAAAAAAGGAGGTTTATTTGATAGATTGTACTCTTTAGCTTAAAGCTTAAAACTTAACACCCTTTACCTAACATATTTAACAGTTTATTTGTTATATTGAACTCTTTATTTTAAAACTTAACCCTTGAGCTTAAAACTTAAACTTTTGGCTTAAAACTGGACAATCTTAAAATTGAAAACATTGCGATATTCTGGCTTTTGAAAAAAAATCTCCCTTGTAAACCAAAGGGTTAAAATTACTCAGGAATAACTTTAGAATAACTTTTATAGCTATATATCTAAGTTTCTTCAGAATGTTAAAATGTTCTTGAGATGTGAGAATGAGAAGACCTAGGACAAATTTTGAAATAAGTTGAAGAATATTTTAAATATTACTTGTCTAAATGTCTTAAGAAGATTTCTTACATTATACATTTACCTAAAAATTGACAAAATGGTCTCTTAGTTTTTCTGTTCGACTAATATTTAAAGTTATGTTTCTTCTCCATATTGTGATATGGATTCCTTAAGCATTGAATTAATCCAAAAGATATTTTTGATGTTCGCTTTGTGCAGTTTGCTATGTAGCAATTCAATATGTTTTTCCCTTTTTCATCTTTTCATCTTTTTCCTATTACCGTAAGTTTATATGGTCATTCTGATAGTTAATATTTTCCATATGTCAAATAAAGTCGCGATTGCGTGCGGCTGACATATGCGGGCGACTATTTCTTCCTATATTCGTTAATAAACTATATTTAGGAAAAGTTCGAAAAACTTAGGACTAGTAGAAATCTTAAGTACTCGTAGATCACACAGGTTATCACAATTTCGAACTAGTTTAGCAAACAAATGGTTTGATAACGAGTAGAAATCAAAAATTGCATTCTGAATCCAAATCTCATCCTTGGAATCATGTTCGAAAACTAATAACTTAAGTATATATCAATTGAAAAAGGATATGACAATTTTTGGAGCAAGCAACGATATAAACTATCCATGATTTTTTAACTTATGTTTTCTATTATTGTAAGGCAAGAATTGTATTTTGCAATCATAGCTTATAAGTGGCAGAAGGGGATGAAAACTTAATAATGTTTTAAAATACAGCGAAAGTTCCAAAAATAATTGTGCTCTTATATTGCGGTACACTATATTATCACTCCATATTAAAATATTATATTTCTTAAAAAAAATATCTTATAACCACTGTATGTATTAGTAGATCACACAGGTTTTCAAATTCAATTATCATATTTTTGTTGCAACATTTGTGTTGAAACTTTTCAAGTATTAAAATCAATTTTAAACCCAATCAAACGTATATAACAAATGTAGAAAAGTTTTTAATTTTCAATGCAATCTACATTTAGGACATAATTCCATATACACGTTTAAACTTGCAGAAGAAAAAAAAAACAACAGAATTACTTTGCAACTTCTATTGAGAGCAAATCTAATCTAATAATATAATATTCGTTGTTCAATCTATAGATTTATATAGCACAACATGATCTCGTAAAACTTGTTGAACTAGATAATCTCTGTCAACTTTTCTGTATTCGGAAAACAATTATTTAAAAGTAGTAAAGAAAAAAAAAAAAGTTTTTTTTTTTGCATGAGTCGATTTTTCTTCCATGGCATTAGCAATAGGTAACTTGATGTAGTGAATATATATGCAATATCTTGTAGGTACACTTATTTTAAGTTCAACTTCCATTTATTTTAAGAAGATTGTTATGGTTTTTTTATTTTGCGAAATCCTTTGCGGTTTAAAACAAAGTTTACCACCTCCTTAATTAAAAATGGGAAAATATTTAAGCGATTAAATTAATTTTATCAACACAATTAACATGAAATATAAAAAATATAATTGGGTTTTTGTTAATCATTCTCAAATCAGAGTGTTTTTAATATACCCTACACTTAAAATAGGTATAGGGGTTTCTTAACTTTTGGTACTTTGTTTTAAATAACCAAAGGATGCAAGTTCGATATGAAATTGTAATAAATATTTTTGATCTGCGTCGGTTCAACGATTTTCTTCCGTTCGTCCTCACGATAACCCAAAAATAACAAAACGAAGGGAATTAAAAGTAGGCGAAATCGGGACATGGATTCAGATTTTGCAAGTTAAGGGCAAAGAGCTTATCTTCGTAACCAAATTAGGTAGTTCTTTTAAATGGAATAGATAAACTGGAATAGTGATTTGTTTTTCTAGATCTAACAAGCTTATTTTTAAACTTTAAACCTAGTACGTAAGGTTGTGCAGCTTTATATCTAAGCTTGAATTATTTTTAAGAAATTGCTCAGTAATATGAAGGAATCCTCAAAAGCATCAACAACATTTTTCCATATTCTAAGACCCTTAAAAAATCGCTTTAAATTAAAAGCTTATTTAGGTTTAAATTATAAGTTTACTTGGAATAAGCTTGCCTTGACATGTTCTGTTTTAGCTTATCAACTTACTTCCGGACTTTTCAAAAGTTTGTTGCATACTCTAGTTTGTTCTTCTCCTTCATAGGGGCCAATTTATTTTTCGAACTTTCCTATTTTGGTTGCTCTACCTTAAGTAGCTTTTAATTGCACATAGTGTTTTTATGGAATGAGCTAACTAATAATTTTCAATTTACGGTCTAACTTATTACACTTTTTTCAAAAATTTACCATACAATAATTTTCTTAATAATTATTGAATTTTTGCAATCTTTTTAGGTATTTAGCGTTTTTAACCAATTTTGTTTTCAGATAGTTAATTTAAAAAAAATATTGATTTACACAATAATTTTGTCGCAGACATGTGTTTTTTCTTCATCTCATTAGCAATCTGTACAGGTGTACTTACATTTTTTTTTTTTTTTTGTAATAAATGTTTGTGAAGTTATTAAGTAATTTTCACACAACTTCATTTTGTATGAAGTTTTTTTATTTTTAGTTTTTAAATGGTCTCTTTCCTCTATTTTAAGTTTTTGTATTAATTTTACGTTGTTGTGCCACCATTAAAAAAAATTGAAGTTTTTGTACGCTTTAAGTTAAGTTAGCAAAGATAATGCAAAGTAAGTAGATGAGATGAGGCAGGTGTAATTTGTAAGGCAGTGTTTTTCAATCTTTTGTAATTTTACAAAATTACTTATCGTATGCGGATATGTGAAATTTCATTTGTTATTTTTGTAATATCTAATCGATTTTAGGTTATGGTTATGAACTTTACTTTTGGATACTTTTTCACAGTAAAAAATAAGGATAACCTACAAAAGTGTTCGGCATACAAAATTAACCGAAAGGAATTATGATAAATAAAACGGTAATCAAGGTCTACGCTAAATATTAAAAAATAAGAAAAGAGATATTGAATAAAGTCTGGAATCCAGCATATTCATTGGACTTTACACCAAGTGACTACAAATAAAGAAGTGGCCCTTGAGGTAACTTCTCTGAAAGAGAAAAGCATTATCCAAAGCATTGAGATGAATAACGGTATTTCCTTAATTCTTATCAAAGACAGTTAATAAATAAAATAATGGATTTTCAATGAAAATAAAAATCATTAATTTCTGAGGCTCTATTTAGTTTCACCAGAAAGTTCCCGTATACATATTGGGAAACCTAGCAATATTTATCAGGAAAACATTTGACAAAAAAAAAAATAAACTTTAATGCTAACCAGCGTTACTTCAGAGAGGTGTGATAACATTTTAAAAAAACTTGCAAAATATTACTTTTATATTTTATTTTTTTTTAACTTTTTGTTTTTATTTTAAACTTAAATCCATAGTTGGTTGGCAGTACATTGACTTTTTTTTTATATTTATTTTGCTTTTAAGTTTATTTTTTAAATATTTTTTCATTTTAGTTTTTGTGCTTTTAAAATTGTATTCAAATAGATAAACTGAACATTGACTTGATTAAAACTTTTTTATTTACTTTGATTGTGTTGAGTTTTGTGGGCTGCTTTATGGGAAGAAAAACAAAAATTAAAAAGAAAAGGAAATCAAATGAATATGACGATAATTGGAAAATAATCATAATAATAATGATGACAGTTTGTATAGTTGAAAGTTGATTGACACTTGATTTGTTAAATATTCATTATTGAAGACAATTGCGAATTAAATGTGTGAGAGATAATTTTTTTCAGATAAATTAACAAAAAAAAATTTATGAATCTATTAACGTTTTATCTATATTAAAATTTATTTCTTACATCGAGTTTTAATATTAATATAAGGAATTCCCACGTTTGCCTGGAATTAAAAGTATTTCAGGTGGTCAAATAGATTCTAATTGCTTGAATATTAATATTAGTTAAAATATTGGTGTCTTATATGTTGAAATCTATGGAACTGGTACAGTTGGATCTTGAATAGCTGAATTAATTTTATTTTATTCTACTTATTATATTTGATACTTCTGCAGATAAGAAGGATTGCCTTATCTATTTACAATTTTTTCTATTTATGAATTTTGTAATTTTTTCTAATTTCAACTCGGAAAATTTACAGAAAGATTAAACTGATACTGATACTAAAAATATAACGGATTCTTAAAAAATGTTATGATTTTTGGTTTCAATCTGAAATTGAAATAGTTTAGCAAACAAGTGGTTTGAGAACGAATAGAATTCAAAAATTTCATTCTGAATCCAAATCTCATCCATGGAGTCATGTTCGAAAACTAATAACTTAAGTACATCAATTGAAAAAGCATATGACAATTTGAAACTTGGAAAATTAAACTGATACTGATACTAAAAATATAACGGTATATAAGTTATCATTTTTGGTTTCAATCCAATTGACTAATTTAGTTAGAAGAGTTTTGATTTTAGTATATTGATTTGAAATGAAAGAGTCGTAGTCTTTATTTGCAGGGATACAAATAAACTCATAACAAAATTTTAAAGTTTCATCCGTTCGTTCGTTTAAATGGTTTAGAACCGTGTTTAAACGTAGTATTTTTACTTGAATCATGCGAAGAAAAATATTCTATATGTGAATTACTTCGAATCCAAAACTTATTAAATTCAAAAATATCTTAAAGTAGATTTAATTTCTAGCAATTGCTTAATTTAAAATAAAACCAATAAAAGAAACTCTTAAAACGCCCTCGTCTTAATATTAAAATTAATATTAAATTTGAACTGCACTTTATTTGATTTAAAACCAAAAACGATGTGATTTTATACTTAATTGAAAATGGAAAAAAAAACTTTAACTTCACATTTAAATGGTAAAAGATACTTGCAGAAGACACTAAATCCAGTATTAGTTATATATTGTATATAAAAGAAAATCCAACTTCCTACATACATATTTTAACCGCCTTTGGTAAAATTTTAATTAAATTTTATTTTCTCTCCGAATATTTCCAAACAAACCGACAAACCGACAATTTCATAATATGCGATAACTAAAATATGGTTTGTAGGAAAAAATAAAAGATGCGTGGCACTATGATATGCTAGTCGTAACATCTCCATATACATTTCTAACTATAAAATAAAAAAGTTGAAAAATATTCAAACTTCTCTGACCACAATGCTGGTCCAATGATAGATAAATAAAAAAAAGAAAAGGAAAATCTGGAACATAAATTTTTTATACCATCAGATCTTCGTTATTTGAAAAATGCCGCAAGTGAAAAAGAATGTGTATTTTCTGTCCTGAACTGAAATATTCTGAATTTTATTTATTTCTAAATGTGTTTCCCTTCTTTTTCAACGAAAAGTTCTACAATACAATTTTTTATTTTTTTTATTTTTAAGTCAGATCATATTCAATTCATTCTGTGCCTATTGATACGTTGCTTATTGATATGTTGATTGTAGATACATTCCTTTCATTCATGACATTCCAATGACGTACAATGCCTTCATTCTTTTGCCTTAAGTTAAATTCTTTTTTATTTTTTTCTTTTATTCTTCATTCCAATTCAATTTTGTGTTTTTTTTTATTTTAATATTCTAAACTAAAAAGTTGAAATTCAACTTGATTGACGAAGATCTGTATTGGTAACAAAATATTTTTTAAAACTGGATATTTAATAATTAATGATACTATATTTTGGTGTTTTATTGATTTAAAAAAAATATAAAATATGTGTTAAAGTTTCAAGTTAATAAATATAAAACAAGAACGCTGATGACTCAGAAGTAGTTGTGAAGTAGTACCGAAGTACTGAATGGAAGTAATTATTTTCTACTGAATTTAATTTGTATGGTGTGCAAAAATGCACCAGTTTCTTACATTGAAAGTTTTTCTACCTTCTTTCAGAACGTTTTCAGTACTTTTTCAGTGATGAACGGAAGGTTATTTTTAAATTATTTTAAGTGGTGAATGGAAGTAGTTAATTGCAATACTTTTTCAGTACTGAATAATTACAATTTACAATTCACAAAAACAATTTTTTTATTCTATAAAAGTGTAACAATTCATTTGTATAAAGTTGTAACTGCTGAACTCAGGTTAACAGGATATATTTTATAGACTTAACCATAGCATTAGATTGTGTTGTTGCTATGGTTGCTTAAGTATTGAAAGTGTTGTTCTGAGTAACAAATTGGAAGCGAATTATAGTGGTTTGCCACATTAAATGAAAGATGATTGCTTCAATCGATTTTGGGAACGCTAGTTATTTAAGTGTCCTAACGTGACAGAATCGGTATAAAACTTTCCTGTTTTCTGTATCCTGTTTCCTCAAGACATTTTAAGCCATTAAAGCTTAAATTTTACTTAAGCTTATTGTTCCGGAATACTATCACCGACCTCTGTCAAAATCTTTTGGCAGGCAACAACTCTAAATAAAGATAAACAAGCCAAGAACATGCTGATAAATCGGAGATGATTATCAGAATAAATGATTCACTTTTAAGATTAATTAAAAATTTACAGTTAGCTTTGATCTTAGTTTTAGCATATGTTTAGATCACCCAAATATAGGTTTACTATTAAAGGATTTTAATACAAGAATACATGATTTAATTAAACCTTTTCTTAGATAATCCTCTCGCCAAAAATTAGATGGATCAATGTAATCCAAATTTAGTTGTGACGTATGTCATTTGTCCGAATATATATACTGTAAAATAACTGAGATTGTTGTACTGTATTCTTTTTGAGAAATTGTGTAGTTTTTGCATTCGAGGACATTAATGAGACATACTAACTTATTTATACCTACAATTTTCAACTATGGAGGCTTCAAACTATTGCCAAGACTTCTACTTCATAAAAATTTTTAATTAAAATATGTTTAATATAAACTTATATAAAAGATCTTTTCTTACATGGTATGTATATACCTAATAGTATATAAATCTATAATTTATATCTTTTTTTAAAATATCTTTCGAAATTTTTAACAACCAAATGAAAAATCTTACAAATATTTTTTTATACCATGAAATATTCTTTTTTTTTTTATTTTAAATTCCAAAACGACAAAAAACTAATAATTTTTTATTATAGACTTGTATATTAAAATCAAATAAACAATCTTAAAAAATAAAAAAAAAGTGGATCTGATACATGCCAAAAGCCAGTTAAACAAGAAATTTCCAAATAAAAAATTATTCCAAAAATATATACGGCAAAAAAAAAGAAAACACAAAAATAGTATTGTATCTTCAAGATACATATTATAATATATTCTTGAATTTCATATGTAATGAGGAAACTTGAATTCTGAACACGATCGCCCTATAATCTGCGCTGCGCTAAACATTTTATTTATATTTTTTTTTTTGAATTCGTATACTCAACGCGTAAACGATGTTCCATTTTTTTTTCGCGTATCTTTAGATCGAAATATACCTTAAAACTTAAAACTCTTTCTATTGAATAAATTTGGTATATTGAAAAAAAAAAAATTAACAAAAATATGTAAACATTCTATATTTTTATTTTAAATAGTTGTTTTGGTATTTTTACCTGGATTTTATTCCGTTAGATTAAATTGATTTCAAAATTATATTACCAACTTTAACCAAGTATGACTTAAGAAAGTTTTCTTGATAGATACACCTTTTAAAATTCCCAAAAAAACAAACAAAACCTGAATATCAATTTTCGAACACGATATAAAAATTTTATTAACACTCATATAAAGATTTTATGAATGAGCAGTGGAAGCATGAATGATGCTTTATTAAATTAAAAAAGTAAATCAATTGCCAAAATCAATCTTAGTCGTTTTATTGTATTGTGTCGTATTGTAATTATCTTACAGACTGGGGTTTTAGCGATTATATAGTAGTGGCATCTAATTCGATGCCCTACAATAGATAGATATTTTATCATTATAAACAAATTAAAAATAATTTGACTCGTAATTTAATTTAAGAATATAACTCACAGATAAAATAATAATTCTCAAAACTCAATTAAAACAAGTGATGAAAAAAACAAAGGGTTTTTAAAAAAGCACACTTCCAAAATAATATAGTGTTTCATACTAAGTATTTTATCGAAATATTATGTTGAGCTTCAATGTTAACGTTTAATTTAGGAAATATATACGTTGGTGACTAAGTTACTACTTACTTATAAAAACCGTAATTTTTTTAATTTTTAAGTCCTAATAGCCCCTCTATGGGGAAGGTTGCCCAATTTTTCAAGGATTTAATCCTCACTACTCCCCTTCCCCCAACTTTTTTAGGTTCAAGAAATTAAATTGTGAATTTTACCAAAATTTGGAATTTTATTTTGAATTTTACCTATATAAGCAAAAATGGTTAAAACTGACAGACACTTTCTTTAATTTAAAGAACATATATATAGAACATACATATATGTTAAAGTATAATGTTGGACCTTAAAATTTTGTATATTAACAAAAAGACATTTTAATAGGTATTCAAGTTACAGGTGTTTAAAAATAGCAAAATTTAAATTTTCGGGCCCTTATAGCTGCAAAATAGGGTACGTGACAAAAAAAAATTTCAGTTATTATAAAAATTTTTAGTTATAACAATTTGAATATAGGGCTTTTCCCAACTTTGGGGGCTGCAGCTCCGTAACGGGTGGGGCTACAGAAAAAAATTCTTCTACGAAATAATTTTTTTTGTAATACCAACTCTTGGTTAAAATTTCTTTTCTCTATTTCAAACGATGTAAAAGTTTTTGTAAACATACGGAGAGAAAGACAGACAGACAGACAGGCAGACAGACAGACGGACGGACAGAGTGAAACTATATAGGCACATTTTTACAAAATTTTTTGAAAATGTGCTAAAAATTGTTATAATTATGATGTTTGATAAAACCCTCATTTTAAAATTGTTCCTAATTCTTTTAAATTTGGTTTCGCTGGTTTTTACAAGTGTCAGTTGATATTTACAAGTGTAAGACCCCATTGCCAACCATTGAATAGTTATATACAAAAATAGTTTGATACAAAATAATATGTTCAGTTCAATTGGTTTTTGGAAATCTAGAATTATGGGAATGGATGGATAACAGAATCCTAAAATGTAAAACCGACTGTAGAAATATGCTGCAATATGCCAAAGGTTGAGTTGCGCCACCTGTATGGTTTAGTTGTGTTGGGACTAGCATCTGCCGTCCTCATTATTTCGTTGGAAAACTTTCGAAAGCATTAATTGTTATACCCCTTCAAAACATGTATTTATTCATATGAATCTTCCTCTATAACTTCAGTACAATACCACTTTTTTCAAACATATATTTATGGTGTAATAACGGGTTTTTTTCTAACAGTTGAACTACAAGTATATAAAAAGAAAAAATAATTTGTAGATCGACAGATAATCTTAACTCTAAAAAATCTTCTTTGTAATTCTAAAGCTTATCTTTCCAAGTAAATTTTTCCATTGGCAATTTTAATTTTCATTCATAATTATTAAAATAATTGTTCAAGTTTTGCACATATTTAAATTCTATTAAAAATCTACATTAAAAAATATTTAAAATGAATCTAATAGTCGTAAAAACAAATGTTGATTAAAATTTTTTTTAAATTAAAAGATTATGATCTAAAATTATAAGCAAGGTATTTATTTGTGTGTTTTTAAATATAAAGTTGTATTCAAATCTAACTTGTTTTTTTTTTTGCTTTGAATATATATATAAATAATAACTGTAAAAATAATTACTTAAAGATACATTAATACTTTTCATTGATAAACAATCATTAAACAATATTTAATTATATAATCAAAACGCCACTTTGAAAAACTGGTTCTAATGTTATAAATTGTTAATTTAGTTTGAAATCAAGTTAAAGTAAATTGGAAAAAAGCTGTTGATTAATTATACAAGTTCAACAATTATTAAGATATATCTTTGTGTGGAGTATATTAACTTTATAACCACTGAAAGGTCAAACCTATATAATTTCGATACCAGTAACGATGGTAACTTCGAAAATTAATCAAACTGAAATTTAGGAGTAATTGGAGTGATGGGAGACATATTTGAGAAAATATAAAAAATAAAAAACTAAAATAAATGTAGAAGCTTAAACTTTACAAGGGTGTCCCTTTCTATTTACCTGGTATCCCTGAAATTTGAGATCAATTGAAATGGTAGATCTTCGACACATTTCCCAAATCAATAGATAATCATTAAAAACTTCAAATTTGGTCAAAGAGAATTCTCTTCTCTTTCCATTACGTTCCTAAAATTGGGAATTAATTGTAGTGGTTGTTTGGGTAACTTCCACATACTTCCCACGATCTATAAAGCATATTTTGAAATTTAGTTTAAGGTAGTTGTGTCCCGTTTCCTTTATATTCTTTAATTTTTAATTAAAATGATGTGGTGGTTTGGATACCTATCACACGCCTCCCTAACTCGAAAAAAGGGGTGTAATCGCAACTGGAAAACGTCGGACTAAGGATTCCGGAAGTTTTCAAACGCGCCAAAGACCAAACGAGAATGTGTTTAAAACTAATAAAGATAAAATCTATAAATTATTTGTTCTAAGAGTGTTCTATTATGTTTCTTACATGTCCCTGAAATGTGGTCCTGATATGCATCCCCTTAAATAACTTCAAGTTGGCGTTGATTCTTAACAAGTGCAGATCAAAAAGTTCATCCCCGTCATGCATGTCATGAGTAAAATTTGAGTTTTTGACAATTATGTCAAATATTATATACATATCAACATATTTACGCAAATATAATATACACATAACGCATATATTATATATAACATATATAGTATTAATTTGAAACTAATTTCTTGTTATTTAATATCTTGAAATTAACTTGTTCTTAAGAATCTGTCAAGCATAAGTGGATACAGTGTTACCAGTTTTATTTAGGAAGTGTTAAAATCATAAATACAAATGCATTTATTATATTACATATTAACATTATGGATGGTTAAGTTTTAATTATTTCTTTTCTTACATATATTTTTTTAATTAATTAATATTTAATTTATAAATTTTATTATATAATTAATTTAATTATTATTAAAACTTAGTTAATAAATAAAATTTTTAAATATAAATATTATCTAATATAAAAAAAAGAAAAATAAAATTATTCAACTGTAAAAAAAAAAATATTACGCAAAAATATTGCATAATTTATAATTTTTTTTTGAAAAATTTAACAATAACTCCTAATTATATGCAACACGCAGTTAACATAAGAGTAGAATTATAAATAAAATATTCCGAATGTAAAATCTAAGAATGTCATTGAGCAATAAAATATCTAAAATATTTTCATTTATTTTCATAATTCAAACTTTCATTTGAATTTTCAATTAACATAAGCTGTATCTATTATAAATATAGTTAATGAATGTATATTATAAGTTTTTTTTTTAATATTTTGTTATTTTAAATAAATAAATGAGGAATTTTTTTTTATTATTTACTGAATTACAAAAGTAAATTGCTGTAAGAATGAAAGAAATAAAAATAATTTAACGATCGTAAATATATTATTGAATTTACTACTAGGCATAAATGCATTTGATATTGGAAGTGCTTAATTATTATTACTATATACAAGCCAATATGTCAATATGTAATGACTTGTGTTTTTTAATTTTGTCAGGTAAACACAGTCAAGTCGACATTGAAATTGCTAAATCATAGCAGTGTATATATGTATGCTTTTGATAAATTCGACTTAAGTAACGTTTATCCATTAGCTAACGGAATATTTGAATAAAATATTAAGAGACCCTTTCTTTAATTGTATAGTAAAGCCCTTAATAGTCAAGAAAAACTTTTGATATAATATGTTAAAGAACCGGATGGACAGACGAACGGGCAAAATGAAACTATAAAGGCACAATTTTTTAATTAAGCTCACTAAATCTACATGGAAGATTTCTAGTGCGCAGATTTTATTTAAAACTCATATTTAGTGAATAAACTAATAAGCCGTTTAAGTGTGACATAACACTGTTTCTTTAAATACAAAATAAAATGTAATGAATTAAATATGAACATTACTTAAAAATAATTAAATAAAATATTATTACGCATTAATTTTAATGTTTTATTATAATAATGATTATATTCATTGTTATGTGGTCATAGCTTAAAGGTTTTTAAATAATCACTACTGGAATCATAAAATCAATCAATCAGTAATTTTATTGCATTCAAAAATTCAACTATGAAATAATGAAATTAAACAGATTTTGTCAGAAAATGACACTTAAAGTTATTAATGAAAGTTTATTTGATTATACAACATAATGATTTATGAAAATTAACTATTAACTGAAAAAACGGGTAAACAAACTTAAAACATAATTTATTGAAATTAATTTATAAAATCTTTTTTTTAAGAAGGGAATGGAATCTCTTTTCTTCGTCATGAAAGTAGTTGTAGAAAATAAAATGACGAATACACCACTAAAGTCAATATTAAAATAATATTCAAGTTGATAGGGAACTTAATAGTAAAAAAAATTAAATATAAATTATACTTCATTTCCTTATAAGAAATACTGCTTTTTCAACTCGAATGGGCTTGATTTGTTGAATTTATTTTGTGGCCTGTTAGACCTCATTTTAAATGATTTTTTATTCTGCTCCGCCGGTGAGTTTATTATGTAAGTTTAATATATGATAAATATTCTGTAAAAGGAGTATAACTCTGCTTTTGAATTCAGCTCTAAACTCCGTTTTAGTTCAGAAATTCATGTTGTTCACTCGTTTTGAGTTGTACGTGGATTCAAATTTTGATTAGTAGAATATGTGTATAACAACAACAATATATTCTTTGCATTGGTTTTTCTTTTTAGATGCAGAATATGGGTTTAGCTGAAGCCGAAATATATATATACACATATTCTGAAAAAAGGGAATATCCTGATTTCGCAGCCGACTATTGAAATTTCCTTTCATTCTAATTATATTTTAAATGCACATATGTATGTACCAAAAAATGTCAGAAGAGATTTTTGAATTGGTGACAAAATCAGGGTTTTCTCTTCTTAATAAGAATACTTATTTATATTCATATAACTTTATTAAAAAATACTTTACTATAACAATATAAACAAATACCAAATATAAACAAATATTTTTATTGAGTAAGATATAACTCACAGATATAAACCATATAACTCAAATAACTCAACTCATCTTATAACCCTTGTATCTTTTGAAAATCTAAGATGTTTCTACATGTTATAAGGCCTTGTACTAGCTCATTTTTAAATTGTAAGCAAATTCTAATAATAAATATGTAATATGATCCACCTGTTCCAACATGTACCTATGGTATTAACATGCTTAATAGCCTAACAGTTGAACAGTTAGCATTTAAAAAATATATATATATATACATATTTATATTTTTGCCGTACATAATAGGACTCAGCTCGCGTGTCGGTAATGTTCGCGGATAGCAACAACTTTTCCTTTTTTCCTCAATGTGACTTTTGGCTATGGGACTTCTGACCTTGCACCACAAAATTATTAGAATTTAAATGAAAATTTTGCAAGAATCTTGAACAATGCAACCATAAACTAGTCATCAAAATTTTATCTCAATTTTTCAATATTAACTGAACACATAAAACCCTCTGACTACTAAAATGTGATTTGCATTAACCTAACAAATACATATTTATTATTTTAATTTTAAATGTTTTGGACCTTATAATTATTTTTTGAGTTAAAATAAAAGTTCCATGGTGCTTATGCCTTAAAACAAATGTGTCATAAGCCCAATGAAGGTATTGTTTATTTTTTAATTGACCCTAACTACTTTATTTCCATGGACTTTAAGTCCTTTTAAGGAGACATAACTTCCATAGACCTGTGGAATTTAGTCATGCTCCCCAAACATAAAGATTTTGGTAGCAGAGAACCCACAAGTTTTCCGAAACCTAATCCTTTCCTTCACAATTAATAAAATGATGTGAAATAAGTTGAAATTTTTTTTTTTTAACAATAAAGGTCTTGTTCTAATTGTTCAAATGTTAGACTAATAAGCTGATTTGTACGATAGGTTTACATGTTCGAACAAAATTACCGAAAGTTACCAGTTCACATACATAACATACTATACTAAGAGTATTGATTTTAATTAATTGAATATGTAATTTTTCGTGAGGAAATTATTTTAAATATTTTATATAATAGTACCTTTACATTTGACAATTATATTTCTATATCTGTGAGTTATATAATTCTACTAAAATATTTATAAATATTTTTAAGCTATTACCTTACATTATAATTTAAATTTTTTTATTAGGTATTATTGGTTTGGAAATATTAATTAATTTCATATGCCAATGTACTTTTAAAATATTCGTTTTTAATTTATATAAATATAGTTTAACTATTCGATTTTATTTGTTTTGTTACATACCTATCTAGCGTTTATAAATTCTTAAATTTTTGTATTTCACTTCACATTTAGCATATAATATATGTATATATCGGCATAAATGTGTCTCTTCCCATTTCATTACCATTTAAGTTGAATTTAAATTAATCAAACATTTAGAAAACTCTTTAAATACAAAAAAAAAATGTTGATAAATATTTTGCTATTATTTTAATGTTTTATTATTTTTCTTTTTGTACCTATTTGACCTCAAACTTTCGCAATTTTTTGTTTTTAGATTTTTCTTTACAATTGTTTTAAATACCTTACAAAAATTATAGTACGATCATACCTCGCCTATTTTTTTTTATTTTACATTTTGCCAAAACATTTTATATATATATTATGTATGTCTGTATCCTATACATATTATGTTCTACATACTAACTAAGAAGAAAACATAATAAATTTAAATGAATAAAACATATGTGTATACATAATATCTATTAAAACCTAACATTTATTACTTTAAAAAAAGATTAAAACCAAATTAAATAGGAAAGAAAGAGAAAGAAATAAATTTTTAAGTAAGAAAGAAAAAAAAAAAAAAAAATAATTCCTATAATTATTTCACATATTTCAACTTTAACTGAACACATATTAAGTACTTGATATGTACATATTAATGTACATATATCTAGAGATTTATTTATGGATCTACTATAATATATACAATTGTACATATATCGGGTTATTAATATCAGAAAATAAAAACATACTTTTGACATACCCATTAGGTATATTGAATTTTTTTTTGTTTTTTTTTTTAATTTTAAAATTTGACATCTTAAAGCCCTATATAAAAACGCTTATAAATTTAATTTTTTCTTTTTTAAGCTGAGTTTAATTCGTTTCCATCACGATGTACTGAACAGGGTATAACAAAATTTAATGTTTATTTTCTATTCCCAATTTTTATGTTTATTTTATATGCTTTTATGCTTTTTATGCTATTAATTTTTTTTTTTTTTTTCATTTTCCACTTTACTATTTTGTATCTTAGAATATAAATCTTTGTATTGTAGAGTGGTGATGTCATGGCAGGGGATAAGCATTTGACATTAAAAGAAATGAAGAAAAGTATGTAGAGTAGTCCGTGTATACTCTAAGATCGCCGAATGAAAGTAATATAAACATTATATCATCTGGTTAATTATTTTTAGCAAAACTTCAAACGTACAACGTTTGCCAAAAGTGATTAACGTGCACAACTCATTAGACTCTGATTTATTATGTATTAAAAAATAAATAGTATGGTAACTTTCTAACTCGTTGAACAAATTGGCTGGATTTCAGTACTAAAGACGGCTCTGGTATAAAAAGGAATTTGTGAAGATTTCAGAATTCTGGATATTTCGTCCACATATATAAAATACGTTTAGCCTAACTACTGCTTACTTCAAAAATACTTACTCATTAATGACTTCTCGAAATAAGGGGATTTACCAGTCAGTTGTAAATTTAAAAATTTGAATAAATTGTAATCAAATTAAGGTATAGTCAAAATCTGTACACTTTACAATATGTTGAATGATTATAATGTAAAATTTGTTCATATTAGATCATATACTTGTATGTAAGCATATTAATTCTATTATTATATATACTATATATATGTTTTAAGTTTATTATATGTTATTTTTACAAGTAAATATACAACTAATAAAATATATTCGTGTATAACGACATAAATTTGTTAAAGAAATACGATTATATACAAGAATTTAGATTTATGTTTATAAATTACATACACATTTCAAATATCAGCGGAACGTATCTAATAAATACTATATAGTTTATACTGTATAAAAAAATGAAGTAAATATAGTATAATATAGTATAGAATACTTTGAATTTTATATGTGTTATATTAATTAGACATGGAATCTGATGCTAATTCTTCAATTAAATGAAGACGAAAAGAAACTTTATAGTTTTAATTTTAAGCTGGTATTAACGATAAGAATTGGTATATTAAAAGTATATCTTAAAATATATTTTAATATCTTTACCGTTCCCTCGTGATTTCATTGCTATCCGAAGCATGACATTGTTTTAATTTTAATAGTGACAAACTTCAAACGTCTGTTTTGTCCATCGTAATGATAAACCTTCTTCGTCTCCGGGTAATCGTCGTTATGGAGTTCTTTTTAAATATGAAATCAATACTAGTTAGCAAGGTACGGGATTTACCAAATCAAATTGCTTCCAATCTGCTTGAAGTTGCTAGCATTCAAATATTTAGTTTTTTAATTAAAAAATTTTTAACTTCTTATACCGCTCCTGCCTCTTTAATCTCTAGGTAATGTTAAAAATTATTGTACCTAGGAAAAATAACCTGTTCAATTTGTAATGGGTATACCGAGTACCGAAATTTTGAATTTTTATTTTTTTGCAGCAGATCTGCAAAGTCCTGTCACAAAAAATTTTAAGCATCAGACTTTGAAAGTTCTTGTGAATTCATTTATAATTTAAGTTTTAATCAAATTGATGATTATCACCAATATTTAGGTATACTAATAGAATTAGCATATACTAATGAAATACTATTGAAACCCTGTACCAGATATATTAATGAAACTCTGTATTCTGAAAGTTAACTTTCTAGGTCACATAACTTTATAAAACATACATATTTTACACCAAATTTACACCAAATGCTTTCCTTCACAATCTCGCTTTGATTTTGCTAATCAATTCCTTTTAAGATCTAATTAGAATTCTATTTACTGCAAATCGTGGGAAACAAACTAGTACGATTATTAGGAAATAAAAGCAGTTCCCCTTTGAGAATATATTCTTCAATAGTTTATTAGCATATTTTCTTATATAATCTTAGCAATTTTTCTTACATTGATTTCATTATTCCAAGCAATGGTCAGGACAATCCAATGTCAATATCTTATTTTTAATATGACTTCCTTGATATTTCCATTCCAAAGTAATTTTATATATCACTAAATCTGAGTACTCAAGAATCTCTAGGTGTATTAATCTCAAGATATGATTTATTTTAAATAACCTACACTGTTTGAAAACAGTTATACACCACATATGGATATATCCAAATCCTTCTTAAGTAAGATTTCGATTCTGTGTAAAGATTATTAAATTATGTATGAGTATGACCGGGAATACTTCGGAGAATTCGTTATATTCTCCTATAACCTCATCTTCCTTCGGAGATAATAAGTAAAGCCAAACAATTTTACTTTGAAATTTGCAAAAGCTTGTTTACGCTAGGTACCTCTAGATTTCTTTTAGTAAAAAGAAGGGGCTGGGCCATATTGAATCAACCATTTATCACTAATCATATAACAAAGTGAATACTTTTATCTATATAATACGTTTATTGAGTTATTATCAAATTATTATATAATTAATTTATTAGTCATAAGTGGTTTGGGTCATAGGTACCTTTTAATTAAGTTTTATTTATAAATTCTTTCACTACAACTTCGTTTTAGTATTTGAAATAAGTTTTAAGTATATTGTGTAAGCATTGACTAAATAAAGTGTTACAGAACTCTATTTATTGCTTCAAATCCCTCAGTCTCAAGATACTAATCATAATTTAAAATTTTGTTTTTCAATTTTCAAATATAACTTAAATTGTGATTTTTATTTAACCTTCCACATTAAACTCATATCAAACCAATATTTACATTAATCTCCATTACTTTTGATTCTATAAATGTTTATACAATAAAATAAAAAAAATATAAAAAAATAAAATAAAAATAAGTAAAAAAGAAATGAATTTCTTGTTTTGTCTACACTCTCCAACTCCAACTCATGGAAATCAATTTCAAAGAAAAATGTAAACAATTTATTCCTTTTTACTCAAAAAACCCCTTTTCTTTCAATATTTTATTTCTTTCTCAAATTTCTTTACCCCTTTCCTCTGCCTCTCTTGTAAAAAAAAACAGAAAATTCCAAAAGTAAACTTTGAAAATTAATTTGGGAGATGAAATCGAATTTAAATTTAATCATTGATAATATTGTATGTATATATGTATTATGTAGTTACTATGTAGTTATTCTCAATCTGTCTCTATATAATGTACTTCAAAATAAATGAGTGCATTTTTTGAGTGTTAAGTGTGAATGAGTGAATACTTGAGTCAGTTTTATTCAACCACTGTTTAACTATGACATTCCTATGTGCATAGCTAACTGCTAACTGGAAAATGAAAAGAAATAAAAACAAAAACAACAACAAAAACAAAAAAAAATAAGAGTAAAAAGTAATTATTTTATTATTGTATTAAATGAAAAAACCAGTCTTAGACGTGCGTTCAACAAAGCAAGATCGAATATTTTATTTTAAAGTTTTGAGGCAAAGTTTTTCGCGCTTTTTGTATTTTATTTTCGATTTATTTTTATTTTGTGCTTTTACGTTTTATTATTTTGTTAAATTATTTGTAAACTATACGGTGTGACGTTGTTTGTAACGTGCTTTTGCCGCTTTTTACCTGTATTTTTGTTTGTTTTCTGTCGCGACTTTTTTTTTTAATTTGTTTTTTGTGTTTTGATAATCGAATTTTAAATATTTTTAATTTTATATTTTCTTTTAATAAATATAAATTATAATTAAATAAAAAAAATATTCTCAGAAAAAAATAATTATATTAAATAAAAAAAGATTTTAATGAAATCATTTAAATAATTTAATTAATAAATTAAATATAGAAAGAAAAAAAAAAAAAAGAATTCGAGTCTCGATTTTTTGTGTTTCTTTTTTTTCACATTTGTATTTTGAAGTAAAACAAGTTTTAAGGAAAAAATAAAAAGTTAATATAATTTCCAATTTTAATATTGAAAATAAATAAAGCAAATATTTAAAAAATATTGAAAAAAAATTTTTGAAAGTTGTATTTAAAAAAAAAAAAATAATAAAACCATCCAACACTAAAAAAAAGGGAAGCACAACATTACCTTGGATTATATTATCAAATATTTGGATTAATTTGGATTATTTAAATTAAATTTACAGTATTAAAAAAAAAAGGTTAGATAAAATATTATTTAAAATAATTTTTTTTTATTTAATATCTTATTACTAATTTAGTAAATCACTTGCTTTTTTTTTCAATCATCATTTAATTATAATAATCATTAAACATTATATTATTAGCAGATAAAAATCTATAGATACAAAGATTAAATAAATCGTGTATAATAAAATAAAAAAAAACAATATGTATATTTGCACATCAATTCGAATTGTTTTTTATTTATTTTTAAATTTGCAGTAGGTTATCTGATGTCATATAAAAAACTTTAAAATTGGAAATTACCGTAGTTGACCCTAACTTTGGTTGATTTAATTTGAAAAGCTATTAAATATTAGTTATTTATATATTATTTAAATATTCCTGGAGTCATGAGTTTTTTCAGTTTCTTTCATATTTCAGTTTGTTTTGCGCCAAAAACGCTTTAATAAGCTCCAATTGTATAGTAACAGGTAACTCCTCTGTCAAGGAATAAAAATATCGAACTTTTAAATTATGGTTGGCTAAATAAAGGAAAATGTAGTCATCAGTAAATGTTGTAATATAAATTAGATACAAAAATGTATGTATGCTTCGATTGAACTAAAAGTAGGAAATAAGTCATTATTGAACTCGGCTTTGTTATATCTTTTTATATTAACTTGCCTGTGTTTATGGGTTTATTTTTCATTCTGTAGGTTAGTGGTACATTAATATTAGAAATGTTCTGACAATGAATTCTTAAGAATTGTATGGTGCAGTGGTTAGCGAAAAGGCTTGGGGTGTAAACAGGTCTGATTTCGATCTTCGTAAAAAGTTAAGAATTTTTTTTGACTTGATGATTGAAGGTTATTAACTACTTTCAGATTAACTTTTTTAATCCTTAGATTTATTTTAATGAATTGCTTTCTTTTTTAAAATTCAAAATAAGATTTTTACATTAGATCAAGAGTCTAAGTAACAAATCCATAACGTTAACTGAACCCCACCCATATAAATATTATTTAGTAAAAATATTTGTATTCAAATTCAAAGATATACTGGTTCAAAGTTACGTTCCTTTACGATATATTAAACTTTATAAAACAATTTTTTTATAAAAGCTATGTAGGGTGCAGTTTTTATTTCAAGTGATATCATCAGATATTGAAATTCAATAGTTTAAAGTTATATTTAAATCAATTAAACTTTTTTTTCAAAAAAAAGTAGTTATAATACTCCAAAGTATAATAAATATATCAATATAATTTAATTTAAAAATAAAACACTGTTTTAAATTATTTAAAATAACTTTTAATTTATTTAAAATTTATAAATAAATTTTTTTTTTATTTCTATAAAAAGAAGTTATCGTAAATACTTTAGTAAGTTATTTATAAACAGAGTATTTAAATAGTTTATTATTCAAATTTCAGTTTTTATTTTACTTGTTTTAAATTATTTATTTATTAGTGAAATATGAATTATATTTCTCATATTTAATAAACTTCACAGTAAAATATTTGTGTTTAAGTATCTACTCGTATTAATTTTATTTTATTTATAGAATAAATTGCAAAAATTTAATTAGAATGATCGATCTGAGGTGGGGGTGTACAATATCATTTTTGAATGCCATTTTTAACCGAATTATTAATATAAACCCTTAAATGAATGAATGAATTGGATTGGACTCATCTTCGATGATATATTCAATATAAAATTTTATCTTTAAATTTTGATTACATTTGCAATGTCAGATTACCACATATGTTGACTGAAGATAATAACGACGAATCTGTTAGGTCAATAAGTGTCACTAGTCCCCCTAAAATCAAAACTAAGGTAATTCTTAATAATAGTTCTTTATAATTTTGTTTATACATGTTAAAAACTTCAATATTTCTTCTCCAAACTTAATACACAAACAGGTTATAGCTAACATGTATGACTGAAAAATATTTAAAAATCAGTGAGCCACAAGTAAGTCGAGGACGAAAAACAAAATTCCACAATCCAAAATTTTCCATAGTCAAAAGTTAACTATATATTGTGTCCTAAGGTATATACATATATATTTATACTATATTCAGAATATTAATGTTGGTTATTTCGCCTTTGTAGATTTTGACTTTGTAAAATTTAGCTGCCTATTTTGTACTTTGGTGTTTTGTACCGATCTCGTCGTGCAAATACGTCACCATTTGACTTTGAACATTATTAATTTTTTTCTTAAACCCAAAACAATAATAATTAGGCACCGCAAAAATTCCGAGCTTAAATTTTGATAGTTTAGTTATTTGGGAAACAATTGATACTTTAATTAAAATACATATGAAGCTTTATGGTTATTATGGATTTTTGAAAGGATTGGGTGATGTTCACTTGTGATATATATGGCAAAGTTATTTGTTCGGTGTTGAGCGTGCGACTCAATGTGTTTGAATATCTGTGAAATAAACACAGTTTATCAAAATATTAAGTATATACTTTAAATAAAACATTAGTTAGCTAATTAGTTTTAATTATATCGGAATTTAATCGCATAAGCTAATTATAAAAAATAAAAAAACTGAATATTTAAAAAATTAAAAAAAAAAGTAAAAGTTCAAATAAAAATTAAGAGTTAAAAATTTAAACATATTTTTCAGTTTTTACTTATTCCAATAATAAATTAATTGTAATTTCAAAATTAACATTAAGTTTTTATTATCAAAATAAACATTAAACAAAATCTTTGGAATTAAAATTAAAATAAAACCATTAACATTATTTAATTAAAATAACGCTGAAAAGTAATCAAAATTAAAAAATAAGTCACAAATCTCCATGGTGACCAAATATAATTTAAAAAATATTCAAATATATATGTAATATAAACAAAATAAATAATATTACTTATAAATTGATAAAAAGTATTGAAAGTGGGTGCACAACTGCCCGCAAGATCTACGCGTTAGGATGGCACATGCTGTCGCCCATGTCAAAACAACGGCTACAACAAGTTTTTAAATAATTTTTGCTTGAATAACCAAAAAAAAAAAGTGTTGACATCCCTTAAAACTTATTGATTTGTGTCTTTTTATCCCAATTTACAAGAGTAATTGAAAGTATATTTGAGGTTATTACTGATGATAAACTGACCTTCTATTTTTGACATAAGAATTAGAAACAAATATTAAAAGATTGTGATGATAAACCAAAAAGAATATAACTGGTTTCTACTGTATAAAATAGTATAATTAAATTCAAATTATATAGTACTTATAGGACTTAATTTTAATTATTAGCTATAAAATCTTATTTTAAGGTGTAAAACTTAATTAAAAATTAGTATTTAATATTATATTAAAAAAAAAAGTTGTAATCAAAAAATAGTAATCAGAAATTGTAATCACAAATCGTAATTAATTTAATTAAAACTAGGTTAAATAATTTTTAATTTATATACATATTATATTTATATCTAGATGTATTATGTGCAATTTACACAAATATTTATACAAACTAATTAATGTTAATTAAATACACATTATTTTAAATAATTACAAAAAAAAGTAAAATAACTAATAATAAAAATTTATACTTTCTTTTAAAAAATGTTTAATATTTAAAATATATAAACAATTAAAAAACAAAAAGTATCTGTTAATTAAGTACTGATTAACAATTTTTTAATGGCTGGCAATAAAAACAAAAATATTTTAAAATTAAAATGAGAAAAAAAAAATTACTAAGAAAATTTTGTAATTAAATAAAATAGTCGCTTCAGGTTTGCGATTACAAATAGCTAAAGATATAAAAAATTATGTTACATACTGTTTTTTGTACAAAATTCAATATACTTGTATATATTGATGTCAGATATGAATTAAATGCAATTAATCAATAATTTTAATTATATTATATTATACTGGTGAAACCTATGTACCAACATTCATTTGGATTTTGAATTGGATATTCACTCAATTTTAAAGTGGTATAGTTACAGCATTGAAATGTTTTCGAAGTTTTTAAATTGAATTGAAAAATGTCACAATATAAGATTCGAAAGATACTTATTTAAAGAAAGTCTGTTTTACGTATTACAAAAATTATTGAACGTATTCTAAGATATGTTTGTTTTTGCATATAAAATATTACAGTATCTTTCATTATGATCTTAGTGAAGGCGATTCTGCTTGTTTTTATGAGTTAAATCTCTATTTTCAAAGTTTATTACGAACTTATCACCAATCTCATTTAAAGTTATGGAACCATATTCCACCAAATGTGTTCCCTAAAGTTGATAAGGTATATATGTACGATTTAACCAAATTTAAGAAGAACATTAACATCTTTCTTCTAAATATCCCATCCAATTTTCCTCATTCCCCACAATCCAGAAATTCCAAATAACTTCCACCATAATCCTACACCCTTCGATATCTTCCTTCCTGTAACTAAATTGTACATTTGTATTACATGTTTTCTCCTAAAGTTTCGTTCAAAAAGGGTGTAGTTTTGGTGTGTTAAAATCACACCCTACCCAAAGAAACACAGCATATTTTCAATGGGTGGCTTTCGAGCTTTGAACTGTTAAGCTATAAGCCTGTCTTTACCATAGGAACATATTAAAACAAGGAGGCCATATTATATTCTTATTAATTATTGATTAAACCATTAGTTTGAACCAATTGACAAATAGTAGCTCAGTCGAGTCGAAAACCGGATAAAAGTTTTTTCACTTTCAATAGGTTTTGAATCCTCGCCTCTTACATCAAATATGGGCACTCTAACCTCGTTGCCACCCAGCCATTTAAAGATATTTTTTTGACTAAATGTATCTTTCAATTTTGCCAGGATTTGATATAGGTTTCCAACGTGTAGTTAGGCTATTTTTCCAAGGGTTACCCAAACATAAGTTATAAAGTCTAATAAAAAGTATGTAAGATTGAGTCTAATCATTAATGTTCATCTTAAACTTTTAAGAATTTTCATTTTGGAAACTTTTTTAGACAAAAGCTTCATCACTAGAAGACTAATTATATTATTCTTGAATTTCTTGGAAATATTGGGATTATATAATTATTCATATCTCATGATATTTTTTGAAGTCGAACTTACATCCGATCTTAAATTGATTATATTACATGGGAAAGACAGTTCATCTCAAACTTCATTAAATTGCTGCCACAAAATACCAGTGATTCTACAGTTCAGAAAATTCTCCAATATTTCCTATTTTCTATTTTAAAACACTCTTACCTATCTAAAAGTAAAATTTCTTTGCAAATAGGAATATTTTTCTAGATTTTTGGTAGCATTTGAAAAAATTACCCACTTACCTTTTAAACCTACAGTCATAATTGATGAATAAGTCAGAAACTTAATGTGTACCAGCAAAAGTCATTTAAAATGTCAAAAAAAGACATTGTGAATTACAATTTGTTTAGCCCAATCACTAATCAGAATATTTCTAATTACATGATTAAAAATTTAATTAAACAAAGTTGCGCTTACATCATTTATAAATATGTTTTCCATTTTTTTTTTTTAAAGTTAGCCCCAACATTCTTAATTTATTGGAAATTGGGAGACACTTCCAATCTAATTTAATTCACTAATATAATAGCTATTTGTTGCTATAATTAAGAAATAAATGATAAACATTGTTTATATTAATTAATTTTCTAAACTAGTTTAATGTATTTAAATTTTTTTCGCCCCTACTATCACTCCTCTACTTATTAAATCAATTTTAGTAAAGCATATGTTACAAAATTACCCTCTAGCTAAATTAAAATTGAAATATTGACATGAAAACCTATAAAATTATAATTTATTTGTTTTGTATTTTTTTGTTATTTTTTCTTTTTTTTTTTTAAATATTACCACTTAATTTTAAATTCGCCTAGAGTTAAGTTTTAAGACAAGTGAGTCAATTTAAACTTACAATATTCAATATATGTTCAATAAGATAAACACATGTGTTTGTTTGTTTATGTTTGCGTGTTTTAAAATTATAAAAAAAAAACTGAAAAATTTTATTTAAAATTTATATTCATCTATAGTGAAATAAATCTGCAAAGTTAGTCATGTGTATAAATAAATAATTCTTTTAAGTTTAAATAAAAAAGGGTGAATGTAGGGGCACACCCCTATATTTTGCTTAATTTTTTTTTGTACCACTCTTACTTTTGATTGTCAATTGTTTCTTCATTTGAAATTAAACTTAATCATTAATCAATAGTCAATATATGTGTTCATATTAAATTTTTAATAATTTTTTTTTTTTAAATTAAACATTAATTATAAATTTTATTGTTTTATTTTTGCAAATTCATTCTGTTTATATCTGTATGACTATAAGCCAAAAGGGTATAATAAATTTGCTATTACGTTTGTGGCACAGAGAAGGAGGGTGGAAGATAAAGACTCAAAGGTATGTTTGTCCGTTCGCACGATAACTCAAAAAAGAAAGGAACTAGGATTCTGACATTTTCACAAATTTGTTTTTATGCAATAGACGTCATCACGTTTGAAATCCATCGAGTTTGCTCTACGAGTTCGAGTAGCTGTCATACAATTTCTTTTTTTACATGAAAATATCTCTATAACGAAAGTTTAAGCAAAATTTAGTTGGGGTAGTTTTGAAGGTTCGCGTAGCTGTCATACAATTTCTTATATAGGCATTACTTAATACCTAATGAGGCCGGGTGTCTGAAATTTTGTAAAAAATGGTTTAGTTTTATGGCGAAAGTTTGTGCAAAATTTAGTTGGAGTAGTGCTGTGAGTTCGCGTAGCTGTCATACAACTTCTTTTATATTAGCATTACTCTATACCTAATGAGGTCGGGTGTCTGAAATTTTCACAATAGTAGGTAACTTTAATGGTCAACGTCTGAATAAAATATACTCGGTGTAGTGGAAGAGCTTGTATTTTCTTTTTTATACATGAATGTAAGTCTAATAAGTTGTGTATTTAAAATTTTATCATAATTAATTATGCATATATTACGGCAATATGGGTATCCCAAAGTTTACACAGTTTACTCTACTATACTCTTCCCAGTTTTTTCAGTTAAATTCTTTCATTACAGTTCCATTTTTCTTTATAAATTTATTTTGCATTTATTAAATCTTAATTCTTTAAAAGTATGTTTATAATTTTGAATTTTGATTAATAAAATACCAATTAGTAATGTTTCGCCTACTTATTATCTGAGAAATTACAAGTAAAACTTAAAGTTAGAGAGCTTGAAATGTTAAACGAACCATAAATATCTTATAGTTTTATATAGTTTTGAATCTGTTTTTTTTTTTTTTAATATTAATAACATTTTTTAATTAATAAAATTTATATTCAAAAAAATTTATTTAAACAAAAGTAAGTACTTGTAAAAATAATGCAAATGATAATAAAAGTGAATATTAAAAAATAAGTAATTAAGCAGACCATGAAATTAAATATTGTTCAGTTTTATCTGCCAAGAGATATCTTAATTGTTTAGTGTTATTATATTATATTTTTTTAAAGATTGGAATAATGTTTCCCTTCAAAAAATTCTAGTGCAATTCAAGGAACATTTTAAGTATCCTTTCTATACTATGGAAAATTTTACAATAGTTTAAATTGATTATCAAAACACTTATATTATGAGAACTCATTGTTATACTCACTGGTGAATGGATTTGGCTTTCATGTTTTCTGTATTTGCCATTTGTGGAACTTCTGTACATATTTTCCTTGATCATGAATAATACTATTCTTCTGTCTGGTGTTTCGTGGATTTCCATTCTTCGTTTCCTTTGCGAATTCCACCCTAATCCCTAACAAACAAAAATTTCTTCGAAGAGTGTAACCTTAAGATTTTACTTTTGAAGCTTTTTTAACTTGCCTGATTCTTTGATTGACATTATTGAAAATGGATTATCCTATATCCTTACCTACATATCCAAAATTATTTGGTACAAAGGAAACGTTTACTTGAACCTTTTGATTGTCTGAAAAAATCTTCTGAATTTTGCTGCTGCATTTAATGCAAAAATCTTCTGCATAGAAATGTAATTAAAAGAAAAACAGGATGCAAAAAATTAAACAGGATATGATTATGAAATTCTTATATTGTAATTATGAAGCCATCTTTTATAACAATTTACTAGAATGATAAAAATTAGAGAATTAACTTCACGTGGAACGAACCATAATTTTTTGAAATACATTGTTTTTGCAGATTTTCTTTACAGATCTCCTGAATGGCTACAAGTCTTATAAACTTTATACCTCACGAAAATCTGGTGTAATGTATTTTTAAATAAACAATGTTTGATAATCAATAACTAATATTCATTTAGACGTGAGGTATGCCTGTATTTAATCAGTTGTTGAAATATTTATATAGATCTATATGTGAGATTCAAAATTACTAGGTATTTTAGAGTTTAATTCAAAATCTGGGTTATTCCCTTCTATTCCCAAAAATGTTTATATATGGATTTGTGACATCCAGTCAAATGAATACAATCAAATGATAATTCTTATTTATTTATTTATTTATTTGTAGTACCAGACGATAGTAACCATTGCCTAATAATTTTAATCCTTTGTCTATTTGACATTTGGACTTCATATTAAATTATTTTAATATACACTGTATTTTTTTTATTATTCAATTGCAAAGCCGCCACTTTACACTGAGCTATCGATCAGATATTATAATTCTATTGTATGTAACCCAATTTATATGAAACTGTGGTCTTCTAAAATGGTCTCTCAGGCTAAATACGACTAGAATTCGAGTTAATTAAAATTTGGGTCCAAAACCTTTTGATGAAGTGGCCCGCTTCTTAACCAGTCCATTAGTCTAAGATTATTCCTAAGTATAACCATGTATAACATATGTATAAATATTTTCTTATTATATTGCTGCACCTTCTTCTGCCTTTCATTTTTTTTATTTAATAAGTATTTCCTCATATATAATTGTATCTAAATTTATGTTCATATTCTTTTTGTTTTTAGGAATTTTGCTTTCAAATTATTAATTATATTTTTTGTTTCTTTCTTTCTAATCTACAGTTAAGAAACTAATATGCAACTGCTAAATTGCAATTTGAGTTTAAGACTTTTTGCAAGATTGCGTTTAAAAAACCGTAACCAAAATGTTCTCAATATTCAGCCAACGGAATAAATCGTGTCATTTTAAATTTTCTACATATTTGATTAGGTATATATATATATATATATAATAATATGTTTACAAATAAATATTTTATGAAAATATATATGTATATATATATATATATACATGCTTATAATATACAATATATTTATAGCAATCTAAAAATTGATGATTGAACAATAACAAAAGTGTTGCTTATTCTCATTTTTTATTTCATTTAATTTATCTAATTATCCATTTTGATTTTTTTTATTTTATTTTAATGTTTTGCTTTTATTTAAATTTCTTTTGATTAATTTCTGTTATCGTTGTTCAAAATGTTGAAATTAAAAAAATTTAGAAAACGGAACTAATTTGAGTCTAAGAAAATAATTTATAGTTAGTTAGAGTGCCATATTGTTTTAATTGTATGTAACTGAGTCGAAATAGAAATGAGTTGAATTATTAATATTCTCATTTTAAATGATTGCTTTAAGTGAAAAGAAAAACTAATTTAAATATTCAATTGTTATTTGTAATTAGTAATTATAAATTAATTAATTTAAATATAAATTACTGGTGCCGTGATATAACGCCTTATGTCATAAAGCCATAATGGCTTTATATCGAACTCGAGTGAGTCATAAAGCCAAAATTGTAAAATTACTCGACTGACTCATAAAGCAACCTTGTGTTTTAAAAATTTTGAGTCATAATCCACTAGATTGAGTCATAAAACCATAATCTAGAAATTGCTCGAGTGATTCATAAAGCAACATTGTGTTTTAAAAACTTTGAGTAATAACACCTTTAATTTAACTTTTAAGATTGAGTTAAATTTTTGTATATTATAAAATTGTACAGTTATTTTGTTCTTACTTTGTAAGCACTTAAAATTGTGCTTGCCCTGTTACAAAGAAATTAAAGAAGATTACGTAAAGTACCTAATATGTAAGTCGATAGTTAAAAATATGTCCGAAATTTATGCAAAAATTTTAAAATTTGATTTTTATTTTTTTGATGTAGTTTTTTACATTATAAATATAGAAATAATATTTTTTTTGAATTTTTTATTGTGTGCGCGCGTTTTCATACGCGCCATTGTGACTTTATGTCATTTGGTTTTATATCAAAGCATCTGGATTAGTTGTTAGGTATATAGTAAATCAAAGTGAAATTCACTTGAGAAATGAAATATTTATGTGCATATGGAGAAAAAAACTAAATTAATTTGATTAGTTAAATGAATGTTAAGTTAATTTTGAATACATTTAATTAAATGACTATTACTTTTAAATTTAATACAGAAGTCAATATAGTTGGACATAGCATAATTAGATTATAAATATTCTTGAGAAAAAAAGATTAGATGCAATCAAATAAAAGAAATGAATTTATATTTCAGATTTAAATCTAGCTTAGCTGAAAAATTCATACTTATTAAACTGCTCTGATGGATTCTAATCGATGTCACTAGTCATTTAAGTTCAACACATAAACGAATAAATGAAACGATTTCTTTTCAGAACACATAGTAAAGTTTTCAGATCACAGGTAATGATCATATAAAAACGTTTCTAAATGGGAAAAATTTCAACAACGACAAGGAATATCAAAGATGTTGAGAATCTGACCGAATTCAGCAATTCTAAAGAAAGACTATTGTTACATGTTTATATATAATAAAAAATATATAATATATTCATAAATCAATCAATTTTTTGATTTGGAATTTTCCCAAAATTCTATTCTTAACACATATGTTAATACAAAGTATAAACAAATAATTTAATTGAATAATATAACTCACAGATACAGAAATATTGTATAACTGAAATATTACTGAAATATAACCGAATTATTGTAATATAAAATAATAATTACAATTGTGTAATTACAATTGCATATTATCCGAAATTAATCATTCCAGAATTAGTTAAGTAACTATTCTCTTGTGTTCCAACTGATACGTTAGCCTAGCAGTTGACCGTTAGTACTTAAAAAAAATTAGAAATGCATGAAATCATTAGTGACCAAACAGTTCTAACTTAAACTTCTAGAGTAAAATTGTCAGAAAGAAACCCAAAATAAAGCATAGATTATAACTGGTTAATAAAACAAAATTTTCCTATGTCAAAAGATTTTTGATATGATTCCAATAATTGCCGGTCCTGATGTTTTAACTTTTGGAAGCTTAAAAAACACAAAAAAGTTCTTTCTCAAAATTTTAAGTGCCTCTGACAGATTTTCGGAATACTTAGCATGCTCCGTCAATTTACTTATTTAAACGTGCTAATAAGATTTTTATTGCTAAAAGAAATACTGTAGAAACCATTTTTCTTTTCTTAATAAAATAAACTATGAAAATCTGAACTTGAACTTGTTACAAATGTGACTTTATGTGTATTTTGGAAAAAAATTTTCAATGATATTTAATTTTAAATATTTTTATATATTTATATAAAAAACATTATTTTGAAGTGTCAGCAATCCACTATATTTAATGACATTCGCTTATATATATAAAGATAAGTTACTTTAGAAAAGCAATCAGTTATCAGAGTGATTTGGTCGGAAACTCGAAAACTCAATTTAATTTAAGAAAATAAATAAATTAAAACGATGTACATTCGAATATTTTTAATTTTAATTATTAGTTTGTTTAGTGTTGTTACTTCAGAATATAATCCAAATTTGGAAGAAACAATAAATCGAGTACTTTCAAATGCAGCTGATAAAGTTCCAGCAATTTTAAGATTTCAACGTTCTTATGAATATGGTGATAAAGGATATGGTAATGGATATAAAAGTGGATATGGTGCTGGTAGTCATGATAGTTCCTATGGTGAAACATGTTCTAAAATAACAGGACATGACATTGTAGTTAAGAAAGTTCCATGTGATGGTTAATAAGAAGAGAACTAAAGAAGAGCTCATTTTAAGTTGATTGCAGCTTAACTAATAGCTTAATAAAATAATTTGATAATTTCAATTAATTTGTTTTTTTTTAACTAATTTAAATATTATATCTGTCGGTTCTGGAGTTAATTATACCTAATAAAATCATTTTACTGTTTAATATTCAATAGATTCTTCAGAAGCAATTATTTCGAGTACTTTTTTCTAATTTTCTCTCTAGAAAATCCAATTTTTTAGTAGGTACCTATGGGATTTAAATGAAAAAATTTCTTGAATGAAGTAATTGAGATTGCTCTGCAAAAATATGTATTCTTGATTCCATAAAAATTCTTCTTTTAAAAGCGTTTAAGCTCCGACAGTTTTATCTTTACTCATGGTTTTAGATCTAAAATTGGTACAACGTTCAGTATCTGACACTTTGTTCATTCTTTAAAATAGGGTGTACTTACCTTTGGTCACTTAAAAAGAAGGTGGGCCATTTGTATTGAGTCATATAATTTTTGCCTGCTTATCGGTTTTCTGTATAGCCACTTGTTTTTAAACCAGTATTTTTGAATTATTTTTAAAAAATTAACGGCAAAAAAATGTCTTCAGCAATCTGCGTGGTTAAGGCCTTATATGGTTTAAGCTTTAAGTCATATGAAAAAACGTATAGATATATTCAAGATGAATTTTATAAGCTTTTCTTCTTGCATAATGAGGTTTGTATGTAAAGTCGGTAAAAAGTGTTAATATTTCTTGTAAAGTCTGGTTATTTCCTAAGGAATCCCTTCGGATCCTGTGGTTCAATTTGGTCCATCTGTAAAATCATTCCTAGAATCTCTTGGAACCCAATGATACTAGAATCAATTTATGAAAGCTACTTTTCATGGTTACCTAGCAATAATTAATGTACAAAATTTGAACTCATTCTGAACTCGGTTAGAACTTAAAATTTATTAGAAAATCTGGTGTTATTGTATGGGAACCTCCAAATCCTGTGGTCCAATTTACGAACTCAACCTTACAAAGAAAACATTCATACCAAATTTCATCAAAATCTACTGAAATTTACGCAATTAAGCATTTTAACAGACACACATCCATTTTATCCGTTCCCTAAAAAATGGAACAACTTTTGTTAGGACAGAAGAAACTCTCTCTCTTTTTTTTACCGAGGAACTTATAACCTTTTCTTTTATAGTAAATATAAAAAAAAAAAAGTCTAAAAAGTAAATTTCCAAATATACAACTCTTTATGAACGCAGCGGGTAGCAGATATTTCAAAACTGAAATTATATTTTAATGAAATGCAAAAAAAAAAAAAAAAACTGCAGATGGAGTAAGTGGAGTCAAGTGTTAACTGGTTCAACACATTAGGTATGGCTTTAATTGCTTTTGTACTTAAATTACGTTTTCATTTAATCTACTATAAATCAGTACCTATACCAAATATTTTTTAATTACTCTTACGAATCACATGAATCATCTCAGTTTAATTAATTTAACTTCCTCTTAAAAAATATTAATATTTCGTGTGAATCATATTCTATCACCTAATGAATTTAATTATAAATTCACATATTCTTTTAATTTGAAATTATTATAATTATAACGAAATGAAAAAAAAAAACTATCTAGTCCAGTTTAACACTTTCATTTATAGTTATAATTAATTTAAAATTTTTTTTTTTTTTTCTTTCGTTTTTCATCGTTTACTTTTTGAAGCACACTTAACCCAAAACTTTATATATCTATAGATGATAACATTGGCAATGGCAATATAACCTAAATTTTTCAAAATTACTTTCCTCCACATAGAACTCAAAACATGAAAATTCAAAAATGTAAGATTCAATTTCTATATGAAAAAAAAAAGACTCCCCATATCTCATCTCATGTCAAAAATTTGTAATACTTATATAGTAGAGTTATTTCGTTTTGTTTTCTACTGTACGCTCCGCTCCATTAATTCAACATACGACTTAACAATAATATCAAAAGTAAAACTCTACAAAACACGATAAATATTTTTTTTTTTATTTTTAAAAAACGGTTTACAAAAAAACAAATATTCGTTTTTTTATTTAATTTTTTCATTTTGTTTATTACACAAATTTATTTAAACAATCTGAAATATATATATATATATATATGTTAATCTTAAGATAAAAGATAATTTTATTCAAAAGAAATTTTCCATTGTCTATTTTTCGATGACCATCTCATCATAATAATAATGGGTTATTTCCGAGTTTAGACAAAAGTATTTTTGATTTAAAATTAATTAAAATTGCTAATAAGGAAAAATGTTTAAAAAATATTAAAAAAAAAAACAAAAAAACAGTTGAATTGATCAGCGGAAATATTGCCTATATATAAGAGAAAATAATACATTGCTTAAAAAACTTCAAGATGTGATTGTAGTTGTTATACGGACCAAAGAAATGCTAGTTGAATTGTTACTTATAGAAAAATATTTACAAAATTTGTAACAAATTGTAACCTTTTTCTTGTAATTTTAAATATATATATATGCTATATATATATAACATTTTACTTAACAAGTGCTGACAGCATGCATCATTGGGTGGAATTTATTAAAAAATTTTTTAATTAAATTTTAAAATATTTCAAAAAAAAAAAGTTAAAACAAAATTTTATTACTTTTGTTCCATTATAATGAATAATACACAATAAAAATAAAATAAAATGACATTTAAGTTGCTCAACTTGTCAATACACGACTTAACTCAAAGACTCCACCCACAAAAACTAAAATTTTTGGTTTTTCATCCAATCAACTTTCCAACTTTCAAATGGTCTTTCATCTTGCCTAAGCACGATTCATCTTCTCAAGTACCCGGTCCAAGTTAAAAACCTGGTCCACCGTGTATGGACTGCATAATACTTATTTATATATATAAGTCATCAAATATAAGCCTACATTGTATCTTTGAGTAACGTAATGCGAATTTACTTAGAGGTAAGAAAATATTTGAAGGTTTAATGCCTGTCAATTTATTTAAATTTTGTTACTAATATTGATGTAGGAATTCGACATTTCACTGTAACAAATAATATAAAATAAATTTTGACATTTACAATTTTTTTTCAAAATCAAAAAACTGTTTTTTTTTTTTTGTTTTTTTGTTTTTTTTTTAAGAAGAAAAGGATAGTGTAATTGCTAATTAGTTATTCGGTGGCTGTTGAACAATGAACGTGTTCTTAATTTTAATTATTAAGGATTCTTTTTTAAAATTTGGAATTGGGAATCGGTGATAGTTAATAATTGTAAAGTAACAATTCGGTCTTGTTAATTTAAAATTACAATTTTGTTTGAATTTAAAAAGTTTACATTGATATTTAGAATAAAGTAAATAAATTTGTTTTATTAAAAGGCATGTTGAATTTTTTTTTTTTTTTTTTTAATAAAATTTATTTGTAAGGCCAATTAACCCATTTGGATTTTATAAGGCCCGATTAATACATTAAGTTTACAGTATTTAATAGTTAAAATAAAGCATAATTCTATGAAAATTAAAAAATAAAATTAAAATATGTACATATATATTATCTAATTTCTAAAAAAAAAAAAAAAAAAAAAATTTAATACATCAATGGATTTTTATGAATTTAACTGTTATTTTTTTTTTTTTTTTGTATAAAATTTTTTATAGTATTTTAATTTAATTAATTTAATTTAAATTTTATTAAAAATATTGATTTTTTTTAAAAATTTTAATACATTTTGAATATTGTTTAAATCTTCATCTGCTAAATTTTGTAATCCTGTAATATTGTGAATTTGCCTTTCGGTTATGTATAAAGGGCATGATTCAAATATATGTTTTATATACAAAACTTCATTACAGTCACATCTTGGCTGGGGCTCCTTATCCAAAATATATTTATGTGTTAAACTTGTATGACCGATTCTTAATCTTGTAAGAATAACAGACTCCTTACGTGATAGATGATTTATATTTGACCATCGGCTTACATTATTTTTTATTTCCCTCAGTTTATTATTATTTATTTCGAACCATTGCTTACTCCATGAGGATTTAATTATTTTGTCAACGAGGTTTTTATAGTCAGAATAGATAAATTTGTATGAAATGTCTATTTCTTCCAAAATCGAGTTTTTGGCTAAGATATCCACTTGCTCATTTCCTGCAATTCCGATGTGACTTGGAATCCAAAAAAGATATATAGTTTTACATGGGTATTTTAAGCTTAAATCTTTAATGTCCATTGCAATAGGATCTTTTGTTTGAAATTTTGATATATTTTTAATAGCACTGAGTGAGTCAGAAAGAATAACTATTTTATTTTTCGCAATATTTTGTACCGCGAAAAGTATTGCTTTATATATTGCAAACATTTCAGCCGAGAAAATACTTGTAAATTTTGGTAGGTGAAAAGTTTCTGAATATCTGTTGTAGAAAAAGGCACATCCGGTTTTTTCATTATTTATTGATCCATCAGTAAATATGTGTTCACAATTTTTAAATTTTGTATTTATTTTATATTGGTATATTTTCTTATAGATTTCTCTATTTGTTTGCTCTTTTTTATAAGTACTTAGGTCGATATCTATTTCGATATTTGGTTTAATCCACGGCGGTGTATCTGTTAATTTTTTTTTATGGAAACTGGTTAAAATTGGTATGTTATATTTATCTATTAGTTTCTTTATCCTGACATATGTGGGTTGAAATTTATTTGTTTTTAACTTTTCAAATTGAAGTGTATTGTTTATTTTCATTGTCAATGGATGATTTTTAAAAGATAGTAGTTTCATTCCATACAATATTATTTGTTTTTCTCTCCTTTCATGTAAAGGTATTAGTCCTGAATCAGTTATAACGCTAATACTAGGACTAGTCCTATAGGCACCCGTTGCTAGTCTTATACCTGAATGCAGCACAGTGTTCAGGGTGTTTAATATCCCTTTTCCAGCTGAGTCATATATTACAGAACCGTAGTCTAGGATTGGTAATATTACCATTTCAAGAATTCTTAGCAATAGTTTTCTGTCTGAACCATATCTTGAGTGAGACAAAATTTTTAGAATATTTAGATTTCGTAACGCTTTCGCCTTGATTATTTTTATATGTTCTTGCCATTTTAACGTACTATCGAAGACCATCCCCAAAAACTTTAAATTTTTAACATATTCAATATTAGTATTGTTGAAGATTAGCGAAGGTTCGATGAATTTTCTTTTTCTAGTAAAAATCATTGCTTTGGTTTTATTCCCCGAAAAATTGAAGCCGGTAGTATTGGACCAACTTTTTAAATTTTCAAGAGTTTTCTGAAGATGTTTTTGTATTTTTCCTAAGTTTTTCATGGATGCAAAAATGACTATATCATCAGCATGTTGAATTAAATTAAAATAAATGTTTTGTAAATTACTAAAGTATTTTATTAATTGAAAATATAAATATTTTTAATCAATTTATCTCATATTGTAATTGATGTGTGATTCGTAATAAATTTTTTGAAACTCTTAACTTCTTTTGACAGTTAAATTGTCGAAGAAATTGACAGATTATGATATGTATGTATATCAATTCTACGTTCAAAAAATTTTGGAAATTATTTGATGTTATTAAATCGAATTGTATGTACAGTTAGTTATTTGGTAATAAAAAATCTGCAGATGAATAAATAGTTTGGCATTTTTAAACTGTAATCTAAATGATAACCAGTAACAGTCACTTTTAACATTTAGATTTTTATAAAACATTTTTATTTTAAAAAAATTTTACTATCATAGAATTAAAATAAATTTAAAAATTTTTTTTAGATCTGACAGTTCTCAAATTAAGTAATGACTTTTAATTTATTTTTTGAGATTCTTCTTTAACGAGATTGTAACAGATACTCAAAATTGTGTTAATATGTTAGAACAATAATATGCAAGGTCAGAAATCAGAATATTGTTTATTTAATTTTAGTTTAAATTTACTAAATCTTAATTAGTTAACATTTTTGAGAATCGAGTATTAGCACTAAAGAGTCTGCATGTCGTAGATGAAATACTGGTATTTGTAAAAATCAATAATTTTAGTAAAAATAAAGTAAAACTACTCATTTTTATTTTCTTTAGTTAACATTTGCTTAAACCTACTTAAACCATACACACTTAACATTGATTAGAAACATATTGTCCTACTGAAAATATTTAATTATAACAAAAAATTAATGGTTTTTATTTTGTGTTTCACATTTTTAAACTTTAAATTAAAACAAAATTTAATTAAATTTAAATTTAAAAACATGGGAAGTAATCATTATTGACGTGATCGGAAGTAAGGAAGTGGAAACTATTTCGCACTGTTTTGCTATAAAATTAATTTAAAGATTTTAAAGATAAACAAAAATGTTACAATAAAACTTCAAATAAAACTATAATTTAAACCGGTATCCAAAGTAATGCAATATAAATCAAAATCAACTCAAACAAAAATATTGAGTGAAAAATGTAAAAGAAAAAAAATTTGGAAATAATAAGCGTTTTAAAAGGTGCTCATTTTTAAAGGTAAAAATTTGTTTTTTAATTTTTCTTAAATACTTTTATTATTTTGTGAAATAATTTATTTTAACTTTTAATATTTAAACTTCTCTCAAAATGCTAAGCTATTAGGTTTCAGGGTTTAGGAAGTTAAGTTGAATAACCAATTTTCTAACGGTAAACATCAATGTTAAATTACGATAATCATTTTTTTTATTATATTCATAAATCACTAGTTATTTGCAGAATTTAATACCTTTAATTTAATATAATACCTTTCGCTTTCTTGTGCGGCCATTTGGCGCCATTTATGTTTTAAATCTAATATGTTAATATATATAAGACTAAGGTCTTAGAATTGTTAAAATTTAAAGTCAATAGAAATTAGATTTGAGTTGTAACTGCTTAAACATTGGTCTTTTTACAATTAAAGTTACTGGCAATTCTGCATCTAGGGATTGGCAATTCTGCACCGAGAGCAGCCTAAAACGTTTTTCTATTAATGCCATTTCTTTCTTAAATAAGATTTATCTACGTTTCAAATTCTATTATTTAATTCAAATGAAAGAAGGACCGACGAACTAAAAGCGAATTTTCCAAATATAACTTAAATATTTGCAAAAGCGACAAATGAATACTAAAATTACTAATTGTGTAAAAAAATGTGGTGAACTTATTTTAAATGGTTCATTTAAATTACAATTACACTATTTCCATTACCATCACTTAACACTATCAATACTGACAGTATTACCAGGTATTATTATATTTCATATATAAACTAATGAAAATAAACAAAGAAAGAGAAAGTTATTAGTTTCAGGAATAAAATTGAAAATGCGGAATAGTTTTTCTTTATTTTTCTTTTTGTATTTTTTTTTAAGTGTTTCTGGTTTTAGGAAGAAAAATGTGTTTTTATGTTTTTTTAAGTTGTAGTTATAAGTATAAATTTAAGTTTTTCATGTATATTATTATTAATAAATGTATAAGTTGTAACTATTAGTATACTAATTAATTTTTATTAACTTTGATTATTATTTTGTATGAATTAACATTAGTAAACAATAAAGCAAAGTATTAATTTTAATTACTAAAATTACTCTAACTCTATGGATTACAAAGCGACTTCAACAAGCTTTTATAATATTACAATTTGTAAAAGACTTAATAACTATAATTGCATTTTAATTGAATTTATACTTATTTTTATATTGCTTATTTTAAAAATGCAAAAGACTTGTAAATAGCTATTTAAAAAGCCTAAAATGGTTTTTAAAATAAAAAAGTTTATTTCATTCTTCCTGAATTTTATTGAAATTCAATTTAATTTCCTCTATTTTAAAAATGTCCCGCCAAATGTGTTTAACATATATTATTATCTATTAATATATTCAAGTGTGAAAACTTGATGGACATATTGTAAAAGATGATAGAGGAATTGGAGGAAAAGTTGTAAGTTTTATATTGCATTACAAAATACGGTCTATTGGTAATTCACATTAGTAATGGATTTCAAAATGGAACCTCTTAAAAATTGCGGATAAAATACATCATCAGATAGAAAAAGATTATAAAGTTTAATTAAATCAGCTCCGCGCTATTTTTAGTAATCAAGAATTTATTTCTTATTTATAAAAAAGCATTTAATTTTTAAAAACATGTTTTCCAATGCAAAAACCATTTATTAAGTTAACTATTAATTAAAAATAAGCCATTAATTTGAACCCAATGGCGGATGGTAGCTAAGTCGAGCCAAAAACCAGAAAAGATTTTTTACTTTCACTGGGATTCGTACCCTTGATATTCGCGGCACTTTAACACACTGTGCCACTTTCACTGGGATTCGGTTTTACTTTCACTGGGATTCGTACCCTTGATATTCGCGACACTTTAACCACTGTGCCACCCAGCCTTAAAAAAAAAACTATTTTTCATTAATTATAAGTGAAACAAATAATAATATTAATAAAATTTGATTAATAAGAATAAAATTTAATTCATTTTATGCCAATAATCGAAGCTTCAATATTACAACAACACTTTTCGATATGCTCTTATCGATGCTCTCATCAATGATCTCATCGACGCTTTTAACTTTAATCGCAGCTCCAAAATAAACGCTCTTGTAGTCACATGAAGGAAAAGAATTAATTATAATTATTAATTAAAATTGCTGTTAAAACTTTTTAACACTTTCAAAAATATTTTAACTTTAACCGGAAATAACTATTCTTCTCCAAATTCATTATGTTGTTTGAATTAACATTAGGCCCAGTTCTTCGAATTTAAAATTTTTCCCCAATTAATTTAATTACTTTTATTGACAGCAGTTATCGACTTTAAATTTTGATGAATTTACGAAGTTCATTTTATGTGAATATAGTTAATCGTTTTTAGTTTTATTACACACTTTCTACCAAAAGAAAAAAAATTATAATTAAATCTTTAGATTTTACTTAGAAAATAACAAATCTCATGACTTGCATTATTATCCAAAAAGTTTTATTCTACAAAATTTTTCTTCAAAGAAAATCTGTAGAATGAAATGTGTTTTTTTTTTCTTTTGTAAAATTTTACAGATTAAAAGTGAGAGACAAAAAAAAAATTTCAAAGAAAACTTTCACCGAATATTTCCAGCGGTGATAAATGTAATTTACCTTTACTCATTATTTACCTTTGATTTTACCTATGAAAATAATCCAAATTCTTTATTTTAAATTGATTGTATAAAGCATTTACTTAAAATTAGATTCAGAATCGATTAAAAAAAAAAAATCGAATAAATAGCTATTAAAAAATTAATTAAAATATATTTATATATATATACTGTATACACCTATGAATTAAAAAAAAATCTGTAGAATAAAAAATAAATTTCACCTTTATGTTTTACTTCTCTACCTATAATAAAATTAATTATAAAGTTTAGTTTTTTTTAAAATATTTTCTTAAAGTTCAAGAGCAAAAAATAGACTTTTTTTTTAGCTCATGCTGTGGAATTTTCTTATTTAGTTTTAAAGTTTACGCGCCCAAATATTAAAATTCACTACTGTACACCCTGTTAGATTTAAAAATCACGTTCATTTTGCACCCGAATCTATCAAAAATTAGGTCAACTTACTTGTCAGTTACGTTGGTTATATTCATAGAAATATTCATATAATATATTCCATAAGTTTCCCTAATTTGTGAACTTGAATCCGACAGAACTATATTAAATCAAAATTTGATATTTAAAAACTACAATTATAGATATAAATAAGATCAACTATTTGAATTTAAAAATTTGGAATAAAATACAGTTATTTACACTTCAAAGTCAAATTTAGTCACAGTATAACAGTTGTTTGAGATCACAGATATGCGTTCAGAAAACGTTTTCAAAATCCTAAATACTTGACTTCAAATTAAAATGACCCATAATCACCATGTACTTAACTAAATATAATATTTTATTCAAGTATTAAGTTCCATATCCCGAACAGCAATAGTTACCTTAAATTACTGTAAATTGAACAATAAACGAGGAATGTTATAGTTGCCCTTGTCCACTTTTAGATACCCATGCAAAAAAAAAATTTGATCCACCCTAAAAGTTGGTCCGAGTAATGTGCAACTTTGCCCAGTATTTTGCCCTATTACTTTACTTGCCCACTTTTAATTTTAATCTGTAGCTTCATTAGATTCACAGTTATCAAATAGACAACTTTGTATGGCAGCTCCCCGAAAATGAAGCCGTAAAATTTTCAAACTTCACGTAGGTGCTTTTTCTATTATATAGTTATAGTAATCGTGTGTAATTTTCATATTCCCAGCTTTATTAGGGCAGCTCCTCGAAGTCTTGGTCTGATTTTAACAAAAAACAATAGGGAACCTAGAAATTAGCCCTAGCCTTTTTAGTTTTTGAGTTGTCGTAATTACCCACGTAAGGACGGACGCACAGGCACACATAGCTAAATCGATTTACTTTTCGATGCTGATCCGATACGTACCTTTGACACTATATCTAGCTCGTCTAAATCAATGCGTTACAAACGGAGGAGCAATTTTATACCCGTGCTCTTACGAAGAATATAATAATATTAATCGTATGTGCATGTATTGGATAAATAATTCAGATTTAGGTACACGATTAGGTTTTAATTGTATCTTGAGTTTTTTTTTTGAGTAGCATTTTAAGATTTGAAAGATTAAGTATGTAATTATCATTGAGTAAATCAAAAATTTTAAAGAATAAATACAAAACAGTGGTCATTCAAAGAAAAAAAACTTTATTAAATTTTAAGCACACACAAAGAAAAATATAATTGATAATTATGGTGCAAAACTAATAATTTCTTTGAAATTAGAAAAAAATCAATTTCAAGTGCAATTCAACCAACAAAAAAAACAAAAAAAATAACGGAATAAAAAGAAACGTTGCTAACACATTATTATCTTTAATATTAAATTAATACAATAATATTCAAACTGTCAAAATTACTATAGCTACTATTTAATATTTACTTTTCTTGTTTGGAATGTGGGCTTTTTTTTCCATTATTAATTTACAATAGTAACTATACTAACTAGATATAAAATAAATTTTTTAATTATAGTATTTGTGTACATGTATACAAACAATATATATATATATATATAAGTATTCACTTCAATGAACGTGACCCTAAAATCGTTACACTTCAACGTTTTTTCTTGCACTTTTCTTGAATTGGAATTATTTAGTAAACTGGAAGGCATTTTTATAGACAAGTGTAAAAAAGTATTCACATATACCAAAATTTTTAATATTTACAGTTGAGGTCATCAAAATCTACACGTTCTTTAAAAAAAAAAACTTTATGGATATGAAATGTTGTAAACTGTTTTATTCAATTATTCCTTCTTTAATAATAGAAAACCTTTAGGATAGGCGTTTTTCAAGCACTAGTACAAGCCAAGTACTCGTCCTAATACTGGAAAAATATTCAGTATGCATTCGGTAAGTAACTGGTACTGGAAAAAATAAAGTATTGATACTTGTAGTACTAGTTAAGTACTGGCAAGTACTGGTAAGTACTGCTAATGTACTGATTAGGTCTCGTTAGTACAGATAAAGCGGTACTAACCAGTACTTTCAAGCCAGAGAATTGTTACGGGTATTTGTGTTTTTCCAGTACCAGTAACAATATTTAAATTTTACTGAATTTTTTTTCCAGTAATAGGTACTGGCTAGTTTACTTAAGTATTAAAGTACTGGAATTTAGCCAGCTCTAAAAACATTCGATTATTCCAATCTAGTCTTGGGAATAAAATGAAAAAGTTATAATAAAGCTTAAGGAAGTCTGCTAATGAAGTTTGAAAATAAAGGTGAAATTCCATACCTTTTCCGAAATGAAAATTATAACACCAAAGTAATTTTCACTAAACCTGTTTACTGTACAGCTTACAATATAAAATCAAGCGTATAAAATTGATTATAAAAAATGTAAAATTTAGGTGTGTATATATATTTATGTATTTTACTGTATGTAATAATTGTTAATATGAATGCTAGGAGAATTTAATTTAATGAATTAATGCCACAATATATAAACATGGGATATAAAAACAAAATGCCCGTCATTAGATTTCGAAATTTAGTATTAAATTCGACCCCCGTACTAAGCTTAATTCAAAATTACATTAGTAATTAACGGAATTTTTTAATTCTTTTTCTACTTCTTTAGTATAAGAAGTATAGGGTATTCACCAAGTATATTTAGACTATAAGTTTCGTTAAATCGTTATATTCACTAAGCCTTTGATTATTCGGCTGCAGCTACTGTATAAGATTATGAATACATTGATGTTAATTTTTGTGCGCCATCTATTAACTTACGCAGGAGTTATTTATTAAATCTTATTTTATATTACGATATAAACTATTACGATATAATTATACAAATTTACGATATTTTTTTAATTAGATATGATCTGACCTATGTTCGAATCCGAAGCCTTCCAAATAAAAGGCGGCGTCCCTACTACTACTCCATTTGTCAGATTCTGGTAATTGCGGAATTACAATAGTGAAAATATTATTTGTAGAATATTCTGTAATACCATAAAGGCTGCATACATATGACATTTCTGCAAACTTAATTATGAACTATACTTTTTTAATAAGTCATGTGTTGTGAATGTAAATTTAATATAGGTTTAAATTTGTAAATTTTTTAAATGTTGGTATATAATTTCAAAGAGACTTGCTGGTATAACCTTAGATTAATTTTATTTGTTATTTCTTGCTTTGCTTTATATTAATTTTTATTTTTATTTCTCACTTTTTATTGAACAAAATATTTGTATGTTTCCGTTATTTTTATAAAAGTAATAAAAAATCCAAGAGTTTTTTATTTTTTGTAATAATAATTGTAGTAATTAAACGCTCAACAAAAAAATATGAATTGATTTTTTGTATATAAGCATTTGACCTTGATTTTGGCTAGGGAGCGTTTCTTCACCTATTATCTGAGTTTATATATATCTTGTATAAAAAGCTATTATTTTGCTACTTGAATTATATTTGACAAATGCATTGTAATATTTTCCAATTTTTTTTTTATATTTTCAAAATTAAAATTCTATCAATTATGCTATAGTTCAAAGATAAAATTTGACAGTTTAATTATTTAAAATTAAAAATATGAAATAATGAGAGTAAAATGATTTCCTTAATTTAATTTTAAATTCTTTTTAACAGCTAAATGACATTTATTAAACAGTAGCCAACATTTAAATAATATAATTTGTATTTTCTTTTTTTCTTTATAAATAAAATTGTTCAACCATGTTAAATAATTTAAATGACTTAAAAATTAAACTAGATTAATGTATATTTATTTATTTTAATATATTATTTATAAGTTTGAAATTTAAGAATAATTTTTAATTCCTTATAATTTTTATTAAATAAAATATTATTTTCGACATATTTGGGTATTGTGTGTAGTTTAATGGACAACCTTTTCCGAGACAAAATTTTATCTAGAGATTCTTTAAAAAACCGGATTAATTTTAAGTTTTATTTAACTTATCTATATAATTTTATGGTCACCTGAATTAAGGCCCTGCAAAATAAAGCCTCAGGATGTAATTTCCCATTTAATGAGAAATAATAACGAAATAAAGCCCAGAGTTTTATTTCTCTTTTAAGTTGAACTACTATGAGTTGATTTTCTATAAGAAATAAAGCCTCGGAGTATTAATTCTCATTTCAAGTGAACCTACACACAGTTTTTACCATGTTTGAATATTACAAAAATGGATTTTATTACATTTTTAATGAGAAATAATAACTCGGGCATTATTTCTCAAGAAGTTGAAGATTCAACTGAAAGGCAAACAAAACTCCAGGGCTCTCATAGAAGTCGTAGTTAAAATCGAAAGAGAAATAAAACCCCGAGGCTATATTAATCAACAAACGATATATTAATCAAATCCCGAGGCTATATTAATCAAATCCTTTTCGTAGAAGTTAAACATATTGTACCGTAAATATGTAAGTGTCATATAATCTTGATTTAGTAAATCTCTCGTTTAGAAAATCTCGTTTTTTATTGAAAAACCTCGTTTTCAAGGATTTTAGGTTATAGATTCAAAATCAGAATTATTAACCTTTTACAGAATGAAAAAAGAGATTTTCTAAAACGGGATTTTTGAAAAAAAGATTCAAAAACGATATTTTTTAAAAATGAGATTTTTCTTAAAATGAGGTTTTCTGAAACGAGATTTTCTGAAACAAGATTTTATAAAAACGGGATTTACTAAACTGAGATTTCGACCCCAAACCAATAAAAGGATCGGGGGAAATTATCATATTATACTTTTTTGTATATCAAATACAATTTCTACTTGTCATAGTAATAGCCAATAGGTCTCATCATATGTATTTTCTGTAAATTTACATATAATTGATTAAGTATTTACATATCTGTGAGTTATGTTACATATTCAATTGAATTACTTGTTTATTTCTTTTTTAATTTGTTTTACTTGGTTTCAAGAGATTTAATTTTTAATATAATTTTTTTTTTTAATATTTATTAGATTTTTAATATAAAATTCTGATATTATTCTAAAATACTTATGTAATTATTAGAAAATTGTGACCTATCCGGGATTCTCACATTTTCCTATAGGTAATCATGTACTTACCTACAACACCATCGAGGCCGCTAAAATTAGTTTTTAAATAACATTTTTTAATTTTTACAATCATTTATTTAAACAAGTAATGTCTCCTCTTTTTTAAAATATTTAAAATATAGCGAAATTTAATTTTTAAGTCATTAATTTTAATTAAAGAAAAAATAAATTAAAGGTCTGAAATAACTGCTTTATTATACTACTTAAATATTTAATTATAATTTAAAAAATTTATACAACGCCTTTTAAATTATAAATTCATTCAAATATTTCTTCACATTTTTGTTTTTTTGATTAATTCATTTTTTTAGTTTTTTAAAGCAGATTTAATTTTAATTATTTTATAATTTTAAATAAATATATCTTAAAGATACAAAAATAAAGTAGAGTATTAGTGGCGGCAATATTAATAATAATATTCAGCTATTATTAAGCAAATTTATTTAATATGTCCGTCAAATAGACTAATGGCCACCTGCTTTGAAAGATGAAGATATTCTCTAACATTTTAAATCAAATTTTCAACTGAAAACACTTTCCTGTTGCCTCTCAAGTTAAGAAGCTGAGACTGAAGTTGGGTTTAGAGAAGTTTTATGTTTAAATATTAAAATCCTACGGTTTAATTTTGGTATTAAAAGCTATTGTTTTAGAGTTTGAAGTATAAATAAAAATTTGGACATTACTTTGAAATTTCTAAAAATTTTTGACATTTCAGCAAAAAATTGTTTCAAAGTTGGGGGTAAGAGCTTTTATTGAGATTTTCATATCATATTACGCTTGAGTTAGATTTCAAGAAAAAGTAAATAACTAATAGTGACATTTCTGGTGACATTTCAATTATGTAGTCTTAATTAAATGTATGTGGTAAAATAATTTCATGCGTTTTGCCGAACTGTCAAATTGGAAACGCGCGTTTTCATTTTTTAGCGAATTTACTAGTTTACGTTAGGTTTTCAAATGTTTTGCAATAATTTTTCAAAATCACTGTTTTATAATAAAACTGAAGAGTTAGAGAATTATTTGTAAGCTTTGAATATGTAAATTTTTATTAAACTCTACAGTCTACATTACCATGCGCTAAAAATTATTCAGTCAACGCATGCGCGAACATATTCGCATCTTCTATTTTACATCTTTTAAAACTACTTTATTTTTAAAATGCTGCTCAGTTTTTATTTAATCTTAATTTATGCATTATATAGTATTATTAACAAAAAAAAGACTGCCTTGTTTTTTTTTTTTGTAATCTTATTAGTTTGACCATTGATATACAAAAACTCGTCTTATAAAAACATAATTAAAAAAAAAATAAAAAAAAAATGAATTAAATAACAAATTATGGTTATTAAAATTCAATTTGTTTTAAAATCATTTTTTTTTCTGTGGTTTTTTGTCTTGAAATTTATATTTAAAAAAATTGCTTTGTTTGTTCACACGTACACATAATGGTGAGGTTTGAGGTGTAATGTGGTTCGCCTCAGGAAATCAGTTAAATGCATAAGAAGTTGAAGTTTTCTCTAATTAACACAATAAATGATATTACAACTGATTAAGAATTAAGAGCCATAGAATATATTAAACGATCAAAGAACAGAGGCTTTAATTATAGTTTTATTAAGAAGCGTGCATTGTATGCCTTATCTAATAATATTTGGGTAATAAAAATACATTTTATGTGACTACTAGCATTTTGGACGTACACTTTTTGGGTTGGGTATGTATTCCCAATGACAAAATGCCAAAAGACAAAATCTGTTTATTACAAAATTCTAAATTAAAAAATCCCAAATTAGAAAATCCCAAATTGGGAAATTTTATTGGGGTTGGGAACAAAATTCCAAAAAAAAAAATTCCAAAAGAAAACTTGCACTTAAAAAAAGTTAGAAATTTATTTTTAAATTTTTTTTAAAAAAAGCCCCCTCTAATTTATTATTAAAATTCAAATTTTGTAACCTACTATAAATCTTTCCTAAATAATATACATATTCTGTAAAAAGCATATAATCCCGATTTTTAACCAATTCTAAAGTCCCTTCAAATTTAGAATATCGCTAGTACATATCGCTACGCATATATATTTTGTAAAAGGCATACAACTTTTATATTGAATTTAACTCTAAAACCCCTTTTAATTTAATACACGTTGTTTTATATGTATAAATTTATATAAATATTCTGGGAAAGGCTGCAATCCTGATTTTGAATCCAACTCTAAAATCAACACTAATTGTATTTCGATGCTTACAAGATTTCCAACCAAGTTATTATTTTTTGACATTTATCTATGAAAAATAGTAAATTTTGACATTTTTATATGACAAATTTCGAAAATTAACATTGAAAATTTGAAAATATAATTTTGAGATTTTGTGTTTTGGGATTTTGTAATTTTGGGATTATGAGATTTGGGATTTTTTAACTTTGGGATTTTGAAATTTTGTAATTTTGTTACTTTGGGATTATATGATTCGGGATTTTGAAATGTCAAAATAAACTTTACTATATTTTGGTATGCCTAAATATTGAATGGAAAAATAAATGACGCGGAGCGCTATAGTGTTAGGATAAGTTATAATGTAAGAATCTACCATATCTTAAATACGTACAAGACAAATGCGTACCTTAAGTATAATGATTTGGGAGTTGGACTTACAATCAAGTTATTTTCTGCATAATTCCGTACTGGAAATGTATATACCCATTTATGTATGCGAAATTCTGAATCATGGGAGATTTCTAAAATTTAATCTAAATAAGGATTACAATAATTTTGTTGCGCCCTATTTCAAACCCATTATTTTAAATGTTTTGCTTTTACCATGGATAAATTGGAAGGGGTTTTAGAGTTCAATTCAAAATCAGGATGGTCCTTTTCTCTTCCATCGATTCTGACTTAGAAAGAGTTTTGTAGTTAAACTGTAAATCAGATTCAAATTTTTCCTTCGCTTACTATTTCTCAACTAAAAGTTTTGTAGTAAGTCCCTTATATAGTTTAATTTTTTCATATATATATGATGATAAGTATACATCAAACATTTTAACACTATTGTGACTCACTGTCAATGATACATTTTCCTGCAAGTGATTCATTTTGGATCAATAGGTTCCATCACATTAAGGACATAAAACTCAGGCCTGACGTTGCCAGAGCATTGAGCAACATTCATTAAAATTAATGTCGAAAAAAAAAAAAAAAATAAAAATGGGTTTTAAAGATATGTTTTGTTTCTAAAAAAACATCAACATCCTGTCTGAATGATACAATTACTTAATATACAATGCTATTGTTTAATTAATAATTCTAGACTAACTATACAAAAAAACAGATTCAAATAAGTCGTCCAACGTATACACAAACTAAAATAAAAATATAGAATAAACTGAAATAAAGGCAATCATTTTGTTTTTTATTAAAAAAGCATCACATATACAATTATGTAAGTAAATAAGATAAAATGAAATGTGCTATGTTTTATTTTCTCATAATTCTCAATTACGTAATTTCATATGTTCCATTTTCATTCGAATTTTTTTTTTCCAACAATTAAGTTATTAAATTCTAATTGTTTAGTTTTTTTCTCTATCGTTTTACTTTAATCACTTTTTTCCTCTTTAAATTAAATTTTTTTCAGTATTTTTTTTTTAATTTTTTTCAGTAAATTTTTTATTTTTTTCAGTATTTTTTCTTTTAATTTTAAAATTATTTAAAAATCTTCTTTTTTGTCTGACTAATCGTTTGTTGTCACAATTTTTAAACTATTTTGAATAAAATATTAATTTTCAAGATAGATAACTGTGTTGAACTAATTCCAGTGTGCACCAGTTGTGGATCTGTGGCTGTCAAAGTTGGAAATAGTTCTATTTCTATACTTTATTCCAATAAAAAAGGTATAGTAGTATATTCACTTTAGTATAGTGTGAAAATAACTCTATATTCTAAATCACGGAGGAAAGATTTTAAAATTTTTGATCAGCGTTTTACTTCTGAACTGATTTCGCGATACCCGTCCGTCCGCCCGTCGGCTCGTCGGCAAACTCGATAACTCACAAAAATTCTGATGCTATCTCGACCAATTTCATACGACATTTTTCCATTGACGAAAGTACGGCTGAAATTAAAAATGGGCGAAATCGGACTATGAATTTGGATTCCAGAAGCTTTTGATCGAATTGAGGCAAAATTAGCATAAATTATATTATATATAGTGCGTTTTTGGTACTTTCTACTCCCTTTGTGTCCTTGAAATTTGGGATCAACTGGAGTAGTGGCACCATTTCTATAGCTGCCAGGACCTTAAAGCATATCTTCGAAATTAATAAATATAGTAACTTGATATAAATATAAAATCTTCAAATTTGGTGCTCTGTTTTGTTTCTTTTTTTTTCTAAATTTTGAGAGAAATGAAAATGGTGGTACGGATAGGTGCCACACGCGTCCATAGATCTAACCAGGATATTTTCAGTACTAATAAAGTTTGGAAATTGATATTTCAGTTTTCTTCTACAAGGAAAGTATTTTCTGAAAATGTACATTTTTAAAAAACTTATTTTATACTCCCTTTGTTCATTTCTCAAAAGTTCACAGTCTTTAATTTATATCGTGTGGATTTTGTAATTTTTTTGGTATTCTTTAGAAAATAGTTGCTTAAATAATTTAATTGATTTTTAATTAAATACAATTATAAAATTGTGATAAGTTTTTTAAGTAATTAAATTTAAACTATATTTGATGTATACTGAAATAATTCATAAAAAAAATTAATAAATACAATCTGTAGTAATAAATTATTTTAAAATGTGTTTTTTTCAGTTAGCTTTTGGAAGAATTGAAGGAAACTTTTGTTACATAAAAATACATAATATGAATATGTATTATATATATATGTATATGTATTTAAAATTCCAGGCAAAATTCTAATTTGGTTTTTTAAAATCTTAAAATTTAACTTTGGGGCTTTTCGAAATCCCAAGTCTCTGTATTACTTAAAGAGAAAGAAAGGTCTTTCAGTTCACTTTGTAGTAAAATTAAAGAAAGAAATGTAGGGAATAATCCCCCAATCCTTAGGATTATCTTTTCCTTGAAATTGATTTAAAAATACTTTTGATTAGAATAATTCAATGATTTATTAGATTAATTTAAAAGAAACTATTAGATATAAAAAAGCTTATATGGTTAATTATTTCATGCTCTATAAAAGTTTAGAATGCACAAACATAAATTGACATGCATTATAAACGCTTTACTTGAATAATTTTAAAATTTATTAAAGAAAAATTACAATTAAAGGAAATGATAACTAATTATTGAATTTGTTTCTTGACTATTAATTAAATATTGCAATAACTTTTAATTGTTAAGTAAATAAAATTTAGCCAGTGTTTAAAATAGTAATTAATAGCTACAATTTGTAATTATTTGTAATTTATATTATTAATTTATGTTTATAATAGTGTTAATTTTTTTTTTTTTTTTTACTTAACTTTTACGTAACTTATTTCATTAAGTATTTTACTGAATTCTGATTGTGCAATTGATTGTATTATAGCCTCAGCTAACTAAGTAATTATTGGTTAGAACATTTAAATAAACAGAATTGATTTATTTATAAACTGTGCTATGCCGCATACAATGTGAAAACTTGTTTGTTTTTTCGTGTGTTTCTACATATGTGCGTATGTTTGTGTGTTCGTCAACACGATAACTCTCCCGTTAATTTCAACCGATTTTAATAAAATTTGGTATGAATGCTTGATTCGTCAAAAGTAAGGTTAAGTTCGTAGATGTCTCACATATAAAAACATCAGACTTTGCGAGAAATCTAGTGTTCTAACAGTCGAATTGAGCTTAAATTTGGTACATAGACCATTGGTGGGTACCTACGAAAAGTAGCTTTCACAAATTGGTTATAAAATCATGGGGTCTAGAGCTCCGAGAAGTTTTGGGAATGTCAAAGTCTAATAATTCATTAAAACTTCAAGCGATTTTAATAAAATTTGGTGTGAATACTTTTTTTTGAGAAAAATAGAGAACGTTTTTGCACATGGGCGGATTGGACAAGGCTGAGGGGGAAGCTCCCATATAAAATAAAGAGACTACAATACAAACCACATTATGCAAGAAGATTTTTACGTTTTTGTATTAGATATTTTCCGACCAGGGTTTGAACAAGAGATCCTTCGGTTGGACAGCGCCACCAGCCGAATAACGGGATTAAAATGGGAGAAAACTCAATTTCATTTCTTAATATTAGTCTATTACATGGTTGTAATAATAGCGGAGTGAAATAAGCTTAAAATAACTTAAAGCTCAAAGCTTATGTTTTCTATGAAAGGCCTGAAAGTTCTTTATTTTAATTTTTTGATCAGTCGTCGAAACATTCAATATTTTAGGGACTGCCTCCTTTTACTCGCCATTAAGATAAATTTGGCCTTCAAAGTTTAAGTTCATGCTTTTCATTTATAATCATATCTGTAGAACTAGGAGGTCTCCATTTAATAATTTAAATCTAATATCTCTGAAGAATTAAATTAATTTATTCGTAAAATATGTTGTACCTTTGTTTAACTTATGTATTATGTACCTTTGCATAGAAAATTATTTAATTGTATAAGCGTAAGTATATTCCATACTTTAGAAAACTTAACACATAAATGTAATGAAAATTTTATAATAATTAGAACAATTAAATAGATAAGAAGTTCATTCAACATAAATATAATAAAGTATGAAATAAAATAAAAATGGCGTAAAGATTATAAACATGAAATAAACTTTAACTCTAATTCACGTACTTCAATAATATAACATAAAATCAGTTTTCCGTGTTCAGGTTTAGAGCACTAACGTTTCAAAGGGTAAAGTGAATTTAAAATGAAAAGTTATATTTAGAGATAACATATTCTAAATTATGTAGCAGGAAATAAACATATTTAGAAACATGGAAGCAAGAAACATATTTAGATTTTATATATGATTAAAGCAATTATGATTTATACAAGTGATGAAAAAAACCAAGGGTTTTTATTAACGCACTTTTTTAAAATTACATAATGTTTCATACTTGGTTTAGGGTAAAAAATATATTAAACAATAATTTGATAATATTATAATTTATTTAATTCATTAATTCATTTTTAATTAGGAATAATAGGGAAATCAATACTTAAGATATAATCCCAGTGCAGTCGAGAAACCTTTTAACGAGTGTCGAAATATAATGTTGGAACTTTAATGTTAACGTTTAATTTCGGAAATATATGCACTGAAAACTAAACCACTCCTTATGACCTAAAAAAACAGAAATTTTTAAGCCCTTATAGTCCTTGAATGGGGTGGTTTTAAAATTTGTAAGTTAAACTTAAAGGTAATTCTCGAGAATCTAACTTCACCTCTCCTCGCACAAAATTTTCAGGTTCTAGGAATTAAATTGTCACTTGCACCAAAATTTGGAATATTTCTGAGAATTTCTTTTGTTATTTAAAATACTTTCTTCAATTTTAAGGACCCGCTTTAAAACCTTTAACATATTTTAAATTATAATATTTGAGCTTTATTTTTCGTATAATACTAAAAAATAATTTGGACGTTACAGGTGTTTAAAAATAGCTAAATTTAAATTTTCAGCCCCTAATAGCTCTTAAAGAGACCATGACAAAAAATTTTCTTAACCGAACTACTTCTACTCATTTTTGAGGATATAACTTCTCACCAAAATATCAAGTTTCATGAAAATGTGTTAAGAACCTAGAGTTTTAATAAAAGCACATCACATAAAGAAATTCAAAGGGCATTTAAAAAAAACTGTCAACACATGTTAAAATATAATGTTGGAGTTTTAATTTTAATATAATTCTAAAAAATTTAAATATGTATTCTAGTAACAGGTTTTTACCGGGTTTTCATAGCTCTACTTAAAATTTCCCATTTCGAAAATATATAAATCATATTTTTCTGAATGTGAGATTGAAGACTTCCTTCAGCATTTTAGACATTCGTTTTAAGGTAATTATATTTGCAATAAAGAGTATTAAATGTTAACTATAATTGCAAAGTAACCGGTTAAATCTTAGGTCAAACGATTAGGATATCTAGAATTGTATTTAATTCTAAAGAGATAGGATAAAAAGGCTTAAATTTTAATAAGAAAAGTTTGCAAGATCTATCTAGCTGTAACCATTGTAAAAGGTTGCTCTATCAATCGATGATAATTCTGTATATTGTATATGAGCTTATCCTTGCCTATTATCTACAAGTTTATAGTGCTAGGCCAGATACCTTTACAAATTATAGGAAAGTAAAAATAAATTGGTGATTTTTTTTTAATTATATATTGTTGCATTTTATTTATTTCAATATTTATTAACATACCCATCAATTGTAATATTTAAATAGAATAAATTTATATTTTTCTTAAAAAATCTAAAAGAAAATAGATATAATCCAGTTTGATAAGTCATTTTATCCAAGTGAACTGATTTTAAATCTAAATTTTTTACAATTATTGGATGCTAGCAAAACATTAAATTAATTAAAATTAAATAAATAAGTCTTTAACTAATTAAAAAAAATATAACTTACATTGTACGGGCATGAATGATTAAAATTTGAAAAATCCCGAAATATTTTTTTTAAATTTAATAACTGTAATAAAGGATAATCTTTACCACTTAAAAAAGCACAAAAATCAATTCGACCCTGTAGTACCTATGGTCTCCATCCATTAAAACGTAGAAAAGATTTAATTTATAACTAAAAAATTATGAAAAAGATTCGTTTTTCTTTTAAATTCTTTTATTTATTAAATTCATTTTAATTACCGACATATGTTTAACGCTAGTTGTTAAATTTGCATAAACATCAACAGTAGATGACTTTCTATTTATTAATTTCACGCTACAATTATAATTTGATATAAAATTTGAATTCGCTGTACATTTAACAGCTTTTGCTAGTACGTAAGTGTCCTTAAAAAAATGAAAATTGAAAATATATATAAAATAGCCTATGATCCAATAGGCGCTTCGGTTCTAGCGTTACTTCTAGCGTCGCGTTCTAAATAAAATAAAGATTAAAAGCTAGCGTCGCTTTTAAATTGATTATATTTCAAACTGAATAAACATAATTTTTTAAATATATTAAAAACAAACTTTATAAAAAAAAAAGAGAAATTACTGTGCAGATGTAGTAAAAGGCGATGACCTGAAACTCTAAGCAGTCACAAAAAGATCGTAAAAACTCTAAAAAGTCACTCTACTATAGCGTCGCTTTTCTATATTACTTAAACGTCAAAGTGACGCTAGAAGCGACACAAATTTCAGGTCATCGTCTTTGGAGTTTGCAGTTTTGAATTGAATCACGAAGAATCTAATACTTATATTTTCGTATTAAATTCGTTAGAGGAATCTGTTAGCTTGAAGTTTTTAATAATTCAATTTTAATACGTTTCACTTTTAGAGAAATATTTGAAATTTAAATCAGAGAAACGTTTCTAAACTTTAAATATTTAAAATCATTAAAATTATTATCTAAAATCATTTTATTCAATTGAAACATATATTTAGCCTTAATCATGTATTCAGGAGTGTTTCGTCTCGTAATATCACTAGACATTTCAATATACTTGAAGTGTTACACTGCCAGACAAATTTCTGATTACACTTTGATCGATTCTCTAGGTAATTAAATACTAAAAGCATACTGAGTCGGTAGAGTAGAATTAGAGGACGAATCATTCCTAAAAACTTGACAAAGAACGATAGAATAATTAGTATCCCACTATGGTGTAGTAGTTTTTTGTTATAGAATTTTATATTTATTATACAATTCCATTTTAATGAATTTAATCTTAAAAAAAATTAAATGGAAAAAAATTATATTAATTTTTACCCTTTTGCTTATGCTATGATCCCCATAAAAATTGTGAGAAAATGTTGATGTATCAAAAGAATTCTAATAGATTAAGAAAATAATTATAATAAAAAGTTTTAGTATATTCCCACGATTTTATAACCTCTTTTGGATAAGAATATTTTAGAATCGAAATGAATAGTAAAAATCCGGAATAAAATATCTTCATGTTTCATTTAAAAGATTTACACGCACTGAACTTCATAGTTTAATGAAAACCATATAAGTATTTTATAATTAAAACATTTAAAATCAAAATAGTATAATTATAATTTTAATACTATACTGATACAAATCATGCTGGAATTCTGTAATTTTAATTAATAATAAAATGATTAGGATGAAAAATATTAAACACAAGCAAAATTATAATAAAACTAGCTTTACGGGTTGATTGAATGTTTTTAGGATTAGATACAATTTGCTTCTTTACAGTATATCAGATTTTCTTTTAATAAACGTCGTGTCAAAGGGGATTAAAAGAGTTCTAAGTCTGATTTATATAATCAACTCCTGGAGGACAAACTCATTTTCAACTTTTGAAGTCATTCTACCAACCATTTAAAAAAACTTTGCGTCTCAATGGGTTAAAGAATCCAACAACTTCCCATATTCAACTGAAAGTCGGACCAAACTGATTTTAGGAAAGTTGAAAGAAATCTTTTTATCCAGGCCACAACAACACAAAATGTTGTGGCACTAAAAAAAGGTTAAGAAACCCAAATCGTCAACTTTTTGAGGGTTAGAAGCCCAGTGCTGCACATTGCGCTGTCAATCAAGTCTTCAATTAACTTTTAAACTCTTACACTTCAATATAATTTGATAATATTTTAAAGGAGCGAAATCCACTTAATTTTCCAATATAATCAAAATTCCTATTCTAATGTAAAACTTCTACACCAATTTACAGGACTGTAATTGCGAATTAAGTTTTGGCTGATAAACGCGTAAAGTTTAATTTTCAATCAAATAGTATAAAATATTTTTAATAAACGAACGGACGTAGTGAAACTATTAAGAACATTTAAATATTGTTGTCATGTAAAAAATAGTCCTAAAAAATCTTGATGTTATTTCATTTTATTTGATATGTTAATAAAAATTATATTTAAATGAGATAAGTTAGTACAAGCTTAAAAAAAAAAGCTAATTAAAATAGATAAAAATTAAATCGAGGACATAAACTATAAAATTAAAGCCAGTGATAGTTTTTATAATTTCAATGCTATGGAGGATTGAACTAGATAATGAAAGCGAAGCCTAAAAAAATGACAAAAAGTATTTTAATATTACAATTTGTAGTATATACATACAAAATTGACAGAATCTCTATTACCAACCGTTTATATGAAATATAAAAAGCAGGACATACTGTTTTCACATTAAAATTTGGAATTAATGCAAATTAGAATTACTCTAGTCCGCAAGAACACAATCAAGTTGTTTTTATGTCTGATGTCCTTCTGTGTGTGTCTCTGTATGTCTGTATGTACTGTATAACTAATAGATAATAAAATTTTTGTATGGATGCATTGGTATCTTAAAAATCTTAAAAAAATATAGTTGAAAATTATTAACACAATAACGAGTTACTTTACCTTAAATAAGTAGCGTTAGATAAAGTTATGTATGATAAAAAATTTGTAATTATTAAACGTTATATAACTTTGATTAAAATTATTACGCAGGTAATTTAGTAAAAAATCTTTTAAAGAAATTTAATATTGCGTTTTTCCTGTAATAGCAGTTGATTCTTTGAAAGACAGATTAAAGTTCAGCTTCGTTATGTATTTTTACTAAGCTGTCGACTCTTTGGTTGTATCTATTGTATAATATTATGAATACAAAAATTCTAAATTTTGCGCCATCTATTAACGTACACATGAATTATACTTATATATTTGTACATATATATTTTTAGATTAGATAGGATCTGGTGACTAACTTAGTAAAAAGTTAGATGTTTTTACTGCTACGCCTTTGGTCAGATTTTTGAACAAACTGTGTCTACATGATTTTACTCCGTCCATCTGTCCGGATATTTATAAAAATTTTACACAGTTTGTAAAAAAAATTAGTTACAAAAATTATTGAGAGTAAATTAGTTTTATACAACCCATTGGTATTTCTGGAACCTCACCTGCTCTTCTTCTTCTTCTATAGCGCTACAGTCCGTTGCCGGTATTAATTTATTGCGAATTTCAAATTTCAAAAATTTGTTGGTATTTATAATAATGGAATATATATAAATCCAAATGGTTAAAATTAGTAACTTAAAATTTTGGGACGAGTTAGATCCTTAAAAATAGTTATGAGTCATTTAAAAAAAACTTTTCCTGCATACTTTTTCTTAATTTTTTACAATTGCTAGTAAAAAAAGTTTAAAAAAAAGTTCTACGATATTTTTTATTGAAAATTATTCGACCATTGCCAAATTTATATTTTTTAAATCTTAAACTGTAACACTTGTCAAATGCTATAAAAAACTTATTACACAAAACACAAAAGCTTTAAAAGATTCCCTGAGCTCTCAAGTTCCCAAAAATATAAAAAAAAACCACTTCTGAAATTTATAGAATATGTAAGTTATGTAAGGTATATTTTCAATCTGTCAAAATCTGAATATTCGCTATTATTTAATAAATCTATTATTTCAATACCTGTCAAATTGACTTTTTGAAAAAATAAAAAAACGAAATAAAATAAATTAGTTAAAGGTAAGGTTGATTTTTTGGGTGAAATTAAATATTAAAATATTTTTAAATTGATTTTAATTAAGATATTTAATCATAAGTATTCATATAGACTTCTTTAATATTTCATTAAAAAATATTTTTTTTTTTTTTTGCAGGGTAAGTTAATTTTTCAAATGGCATCATTAAAAGGAAAAATCGTTACACTTTAAGTAAGTGTTAAAATTTATTTAAATTTAAGGAAATGTCATCGGTTTTAAGAATATTGGGCTGTGCGACATTAAATGAATTTTTTTTTATTTTTTAACCGAAAATCAAAGAATACATTTGCAACCAAAAGTTTTTTTTGCATTTGCTCTTATTGATAACGCATTGGAAAATGTAAAACAGTAGTTCAAATTATGCATGTTCATAAGATTCAAAGTAATGAAATAAAAAGCAATGTCAAACTAGTGACAAAATCAGATGTACATAATTATAATACTAGAACGTCTAACCATATCAGCGCTCTCGCGAAGATTGGGTGGCCCAGATGAAATTTGAAATAAGTACTATTTTTTTATAAAAACGTTTTATTGACTCTCTACGAGCTATTATAAACTTATTTGAGATAAGAAATTAAATAAATAACTAAAAAAAAAACTGAAAAAAAGGAACGTCCAACTGATAGATAATAAAATTTTGACCTGTCTGTCAATCTTTCGAAAATCGTTTTGGACACTATTAACACAATAACGAGTTACTTTATTTTATATTAATAGGGCGTAAATTTCACATTTCGCTTTTTCTGCAACAGGAGTTGGTTCTGTGGTGGACACACCATATTATTTATATTAAAAATTTGTAATTTCAAACAAATCAATTACATATGTATTTAATATTTTAATAAACTATTAGAAGATCACGTATTCTTTCTGTTAGTTAATTTAATTAGTAATATATTAAAAAAAAACTTTTAAACGTTTAAAAACTTTTATATAATATTAATAGTCTTAATAACTCATACGCAAGATTATTTTATCGTTGTGTTTGGATAACAACGTAGCTTAAGTAAGTGAGTATCTCAATGAACTACACGAATTTTATTTAAACAAAAATAAAACAATTATTTCTATCCCATTGTTATTAATCTGAAATTTAAAAAATCAAAAAAGTCTGAAATAAAACTCAAATTGAAATATAAAATTTTACTAAACCCCATTAGGAGGGGAGAAATAAAGTCGAACGAAATAAAATTGAAGCGACCTTATTACCAAAAACAATGGAAATAAAATCGAATTAGTAATTCTATTTTATTTCCAATAGTTCCCAAAATTTATTAAGCCTCTTAGATCCGTCAGAGCATTTAAGACAATGACAAAGAGATTTAGAATAATTGATTTTTTAAAAATATTCAAATTTAATAAACGCGATAACTTTCATAATATGTTATAAATATACGTGTTAATAAATTTGAAATAAAACAAAATAAATAGAACAAACATTTATTTAATTTTAAACATTTGCTTCAATTTCAAATTTTAATATTAAAGCATTTGCATTTTTAATTAAAAATTTAAAAATAAATTGAAACAATCCACTTTGAAATGCAACTGTAGCTATATTTATAAATTTCAAATCTAAATCTCTTACAATTATTGGATGCTAAAAATAATAGAAATGACAATATTTTATTAATTATGTTATTGAAAGTTTTTAATAAATTAAATGTTTAATAATGTTAACTTACATCAATGGGGCATGTATGATTTAAATTTGAATATTTACGAAATATTTCTTTTAAATTAAGGATTTGCAGAAGTGGATAACCTTTTCCTTTTAAAAAAGCACAAAAGTCAATTTTGCCATTAAGAACCCATGGTTTCCAGCCACTATATCGTTGATAAGATCTTATATCCAACTAAAATATTTAAATATTTTGAATTTATATTTTTCCAAAAACTTATTCATTTTTTTTACCGATATTTGTTTAACAATAGCTGAAAAGTTAGCAAAAACATTTATTGTACTTGTCTTTCTATTAACAAGTTTCAATGAACAATTATAATTTGATATATAATTTTCATTAGCTGAGCATTCAAGCTTTTTTATTTTTAAATAATTATCCTGTAAATAAAATAATTAAAATTTTTAAATTGAAAAACAACTTTTTAACTTATAAAACTCACTTTGCTTTGAACGGACAAGCCGACTGAGATACATAAAATTATAATTATTTGAAATAATGTCTTTATATTAAATCTAAACATGGTTGAAATATGAATGAATGTCATTGTATTTTATATATTGTAAATATCAATATTAAATTAATTGTTTAAAACGTCTATTTAAAATCATAATACCGAAAAGATTTTTACATATAGATAAAAAAATAAAAAATAACAATAATAGATATACAAAAATATTTTAATTAATATTATTTTAATTTTTATCAGAAATTGAAATCAAATAGTTTTAATGAACACATGTATATGAAGTCAAGCGTCCGAGTCCTAGAAAAGAGATCCTCCGATTTCAAAATTTATACTATTGTGATGATCAATATATTCATGATTAAAATGAATAAACTAAAACTAAATATATATTTTAATAGGCACATGCTTCTATTAATCCAAGACTACAGTTAAACACTAAGAAGCGTAAGCTTCCATAGTTATGTTAAATGATAAGGTTCGAAAAACTTTTTAAAAGAAAATATTAAAAATACACACCCTGATAAGAATTTTTTGTAGCTGTAAGTTCTAAAGAATTATCCTATAAATATAGTTCTCTTTTAAATCAACACCTCAGTCAACTCAAAAGCTACATCAATAAGTAGACTATTGTCTTGATAATATTTTCTCCTTTCCAAAGGTTTTGAATAAATATTTTAATAGCGAATTATATTCGAATTATTATCGCACTGTCGTCGCAAGTCTCCTATTTTGTGTATATTAAGACCTTATTAAACAAATGATAAGGCTCCAGATTTAGAAAAAGTCTACCAAATGGAATGTTTCGCATAGGAAAATTCCTTTGCGGTTTTCTATAAATTTCATACCCTTTAAAAAATTAATAGAGTTCACTATTAGTAAGGTAAATAATGATTTACCAAAAACTTAAAATTAAAAAAAATAGTTTTAATTGCTAACTTAAATAAAATGTTACCTTATATTGATTCTCGGAATACTTATATTAAAACTTCTCTGCCAATTTATTACTTGAAAAAGTAGCTTTACCAGCCTTTGATAAGCTTAAATTTTCTCACCACTCAGTTAAAAAATAAATTTGAATTTGGATAAATCAAATATTTGGTAATATGAGAAATTTCTAAATCGCTCTAAACTTTGCTTTTGTTAAATTCCTGTTACTTCCTGTTAAATGAATATTAAACCGAATATCTAGGAAAATCCAATCACATAGGATACAGCTCCTCAAGCATCTAAGTGATATATTCTTAAAAAATGTGAAACACTAATATTACTTAAAACACTCATTCTACTGAATGCCAGTCACCTAATCTAAAACTTTAGGCTTTGAGGCTTTGATTATTTGCTAGAATTTAACAATTTTTATTATAATAATTGCTTTTGATAATTTTTTTTTTTTAAATTTAACATTTATTTGTAGGTGTATATTCATATTAATCGGAAAATAATTTAAAAAACAAACATTCTTAAAAATTTTAACTGGATATTTCTTAATATATAACACTAATACTTAATAATAACCCTAGTTACATTCTTTTACAACAAAATATTTAAATATTAGCAAAATTATTAAACTTATCATTCCACTTTTAAACATTTTCTATTTTTTAGTACTTAATATTTGTTTGATTACTAGTTATGAAACAAGATATTTGAAATTGGTTCCCAGAAATTAAATCAAATGAAATAAAGTCAAACATTTTTTCAGACAAATACACAAATTGATATAAATATTCTGTATGTGAAATAGGTATGCCGAATTAACATACATACAACAGTTCTTTATATTTTAGTGTTGGATGCGAAATTTACCTTCAATAATTTAGTTAGAGGGGGATTGGAGGTGGCAGCCCCCGATATTAAAATAAATTAATATTCAATTAATTTTTTTACATTCTATTTAAAAAAATTGAAAGCTTTCTAAATTTTTGGATAAAATAGGTATGCCGAATTGATTTAAGGAAAAGCGAAATCTAATTTTATTAATTTTAATATACCATGCTTTTAGAACCCCCCGCGCGAACTAAGTTATTGAAGCTAATAATTGCATCTAAAATAAAGAGAATTCTATGATAATTCGCATACTTATTCCATACAAAAAATAATCCCTATTAATTCAGAATTTTGCAATTGCATATATACAAATATTCTAAAAAACACGGCAATCCTAATTTTGAATCCAACCCGAAAATTCAACCTAATTCAGAATTTCACGTTTACAATTGGCTTTATTTCATTTCATCAAATTCGATTGCTGTGTATGGGCATTTTGAAGTATTTAAAAGTGCTATATTTGAAAAACCTTTAAGTAACTTCAAAATCAATTGAAACGTTACTTATAAGGTTTTTTTTTATCGTATATGTGAAAACGAAACGATAAATTCCTGAATTTAAAAGTGAGGTTCCAGTATCAATTTTTTCTAAATCTAAATCTTTTGCATAAATGTGACCCTTTAAAAAGAAAAATTAGTATTTTTTTGAAAAATAAAAATAAAATTTAAATAAATTTCTTACAGTGAATGGACATGAATGATTTAAATTTGAATATTCCATAAATGTTTTCCTAAATATTTTAAAAATTGGATTTGATGTTCCTTTTATAACTTTACAAAAATCTAATGTACGATCAACAATCCATGGTTTCCAACCATTAAATCGTGAATATGATTTAATATCAATCTATAAAAATAAAAAAAATATTTTAAAAACATTTATATGATCCAGCCGATGGCGCGGTGGTTTTGGCGCCGGCCTTTTATGCGAAAGGTCCTGGGTTCATCCCTGACTGGGTAAACTCAATAAATAGTATACAACAATATAAATGTATATATAGAAATAACTTATAGTTAAATATATAGCAGCCCACATGTCTATTTAGTAAAAGGGTCCCAAAATTGCGTGCAAATATTTATAATTGTATGTAATTAATAAATAAATAAATAAATATTTTTATGACCTTTTATACTAGTGGATCTTACCATTACATTATCTATTGAACCAATGATGTAAGTTGACAGTACAAGAATCGATTTATGTCTGTTAATAGCTTTTATAGCACATGTTGTATTATAAAAGTAATTGTTATTAGTATTACATTTTATATTTAGGAATTTTGTTCGGGTTTTCTATAATTATTAAATGTATAATTAAATATAAAATATATATGTTTATTATAGAATTTATATAAATTAAACTTACTGCATAAGTATTATTTGATTTAGTGGCGCCACCTTCAATATTTATGCTATGCAATAATATATAAAAAAATATGGTTATTAAAATAATCCCATTAAATTTGATTTGTTTCATTGAACTTTAAAGAAATATTTAAATATTTTTTTCTAAATGCGCTACAATATTATGAAGAACCAACTAAATTTAATTTTTGAATCTGAATGTAACATCTATAGTTTATTTTTTTTAAAATATTTTAAAATGAAAAAAATTTTGTTATTTTTTTTATATTAAATAATTAAATGATGAGACAAACAGATATTAAACAATTATTTTATTTAAAAACGAGGAAGATTATAGTTGCCCTTGTCAACTTTTAGATACCCGTGTGTGTATTAAATAAATAAGAATTTCATATATTGCAATTGAACTGTTTGACAGAAAATTCAAAATATTTGTTTTCTTATATTTAATTACAAAAAAAATTAATAAAAAAACATGTTGTATTATAAAAGTAATTGTTATTAGTATTACATTTTATATTTAGGAATTTTGTTCGGGTTTTCTATAATTATTAAATGTATAATTAAATATAAAATATATATGTTTATTATAGAATTTATATAAATTAAACTTAAAAATGAATTAAAAAGAAATATGAATTAAAAAAAAAAAATATGCTCTGAACGAGATTCGAACCCACACTTTTCAATTAAAAGGTCGACGTCCTAACCACTAAGCCATCGGCTTTATATTCAACTCGATTTTTTTTTTAAATTATTATAGTTGCTATGGTATCAATTGTTTGTTTTGAATAACTGTTTTGAATTTTTTTAAAAATGTAAAACTGTAATAAATGTTAATGCTCACCCCGAGCTGTAACGCTAAATGATGATGATGATTAAAAAAAATAAATAATTTATAAATGAGAGTTTTAAGATAAAATAAAAAAAAAAAAAAAATTTTGCCCCAGCCAGTCCCATGTTCTAACCACTACACCGTAGAACAATGAATAATTTGCCTACAACACGAGTTTTTATTTATCTTTTATTTTTAAATAATTGTAGTTGCTATGGTATCAATTGTTGGTTTTAAATAACAGTTTTTAAATAATTGTAGTTGCTATGGTATCAATTGTTTGTTTTAAATAACAGTTTTGAATTTTTTTATAGAAATATTAAAAAAAATTAATAATTTTTAATATAAATGAGAGTTTTCTGTCAAATTTTCTATAAAATAAAATTTTTCATACATAAAATAAATACATATATTTTATTAAAAAGAAAATAGATAACAAAAAATGAATTTAAAAAAAAAAAAAAAATTTTCCTTAGCCTGAATTCGAACCGAGACATTTTGGCTACAAGTGACATCTCCATCATCTTCTTCTATATATATAAAAGCGAAAGTTTAGATAGATAGATTGTAATCAAATAGTTTTAATGAATACATGTATATGAAGTCAAGCGTTCAAATCCTAGAAAAGAGATCCTCCGATTTCAAAATTTGTACTATTGTGCTTATTATTATTATTATTACTTTACATCACTATTGTGATGATGAATACATATTCTGATTAAAATGAATAAACTAAAACTAAATATATATTTTAATAAGCACAAGCTTCTATTAATCCAAGACTACAGTTAAACAATAAGGAGTGTAAGATTCCATAGTTATGCCAAATTATAAGGTTTGAAAAACTTTTTAAAAGAAATTATTAAAAATACACGCCCTGATAAGAATTTTTTGTAGCTGTAAGTTCTAAAGAGTTGTCCTATAAATATAGTTCTCTTTCACTTCAACACTTCAGTCAACTCAAAAGCTACATCAATAAGTAGACTGTTTTGATAATATTTCCTCCTTTCCAAAGGTTTTGAATAAATATTTTAATAGCATATATCGAATTATTATCACACTGTCGTCACAAGTCTCCTATTTTGTGTATGTTAAGACCTTATTAACCGAATGATAAAGCTTCAGATTTTTATTAAGTCTAGTTAATGGAAAATTTCGCATAGGAAAATTCCTTTGTGGTTTTCTATAAATTTCATAGCCTTTAAAAAATTAATAGATTTCACTATTAGTGAGGTTAACAATGATTTACCAAAAACGTAAAATGAAGTAAAATAAATTTTAATGCAAATTGAAAAAAAAATGTTACTTTATTTGTTATTCTCTGAAAATATTAAAACTTCTCTGCCAATTTATTACTTGAAAAAGTGGCTTTACCAGCTCTTGATAAACTTAAATTTTCTGACCATTGAGTTAAACAATAAATTTGAATTTGGATAAATCAAATATTTGGTAATATGATAAATTTCTGAATCGCTCTAAACTTAGCTTTTGTTAAATTCCTGTTACTACCTGTTATTAGGCCGAATATCTAGGACAACGCAATTCCAGGGTGAGCTCCTCAAACATATAAGTGATATATTCAAAAAGTGTGAAACACTAATATTACTTAAAACACTCATTCTACTGAATTCCCGTCACCTAATCTAAAAGTTTAGGCTTTGAGGCTTTGATTATTTGCTAGAATTTAACAATTTTTATTATAATAATTGCTTTTGATAATTTTTTTTTTTAGAATTTAACATTTATTTGTAGGTGTATATTCATATTAATCGGAAAATAATTTAAAAAACAAACATTCTTAAAAATTTTAACTGGATATTTCTTAATATATAACACTAATACTTAATAATAACCCTAGTTACATTCTTTTACAACAAAATATTTAAATATTAACAAAATTATTAAACTTATCATTCCACTTTTAAACATTTTCTATTTTTTAGTACTTAATATTTGTTTGATTACTACACCTTTTCCAATTGTAATTCAGAAAATATCAGTTGTAATTCAGAAAGTATAAATTGTAATTCAGATTAGTCAATTGTAATTCAGAAAGTATCAGTTGTAATTCAGATTAGTCAATTGTAATTCAGAAAGTATCAGTTGTAATTCAGATTAGTCAATTGTAATTCAGAAAGTATCAGTTGTAATTCAGAAAGTATCAATTGTAGTTCAGAACATTTCGACATTCGTCGAATTGTAGCAATTTCACAACAGGAATTTTATGTATTGAACGAATATTTTAATTTACTTCATAGTTAGCGAATTTTAGGTAAGAATCACTTGATAGGTTTTTAGAGATTGCGGAAGATAACACAACTTACCATTGAAATATGTATGTAGTTATTCAAACTTTGGACATATTCTGCTCTTTTCCTTTTATTTATGTCAGAGTTCATAGTGCAAGGTTCATTATGAACTTTCTTCGTAGTGAAGAGCCTGCTTTCTACATAGGTAATTGCCTACTGTTGACACAGATATCGATATGTTGAATTTGGTCAATATTTTTTGTTTTAATTTCTGCAATGTACAGCTGCAATCCTGTTCTACCCATGAAACAAGCAAATCAATTTGTGCCTCATTCAAAATTCGATGTTTTATACCTCCTCTTGCTAACATTTAGTGTTACCCTGATCGAATCCAATGAAACGCGGTCTTGTACTGGATGTCCAACGTCGCAGCTACGGACAGCCAATCATCACCTTTATTGGCACAATTCACGATTCTTTCACGATCTGCATTACATACAATTGATACTTTCTGAACTACAACTGATACTTTCTGAATTACAATTTACTAATCTGAATTACAATTGATACTTTCTGAATTACAATTGTAAAAGGTGTAGTTATGAAACAAGATATTTGAAATTGGTTCCCAGAAATTAAATCAAATGAAATAAAGTCAAACATTTTTTCTGACACATACGTATACACACATAACGCTGATTATGTCACCAACCCTAATATTCCTTTTAATTATTTTTTTTATATATTTTAACAACAATTAATTCAAAATAGGGGGTACTGTCATCCGAAAACTTCCATTAAACAGATTTTGAAATCAACTCTAATATTTATTATTTATTACATATATATTATGTATTAGTAAGATTATATATTAGTAAAGGAAGTTTTTATTTCCCCTTTTCCAAAGTATTTAAATATTTTTATGTGGGAAATTCTGAATAAGGAGGGATTTTACAGTTGGTTTGAAAATCAGGGTTATACGCTTTTTCCACAATATTGATATTTATGTAAATGTGAGATTCTAAATTAGTTGAGTTTAAATTATTTTTTTGTATGAAACAGGTATTACCTTCAATAATTTAGTTAGCGGGGGGGTTGGAGGTGGGAGCCCCCGAAATTAAAATAAATTAATTGTTAATTAATTTTATTACATTCTATTTAAAAAAAATTGAATGCTTTCTAAATTTTTGGATAAAATAGGTATGCCGCATTGATTTAAGTGTTGGATGCGAAATTTACCTTCAATAATTTAGTTAGCGGGGGATTAGAGGTGGCAGCCCCCGTTATTAAAATAAATTAATTTTTAATTAATTTTATTACATTCTATTTAAAAAAATTAAAAGCTTTCTAAATTTTTGGATAAAATAGGTATGCCGAATTGATTTAAGTTTTAGAAAAGCGAAATCTAATTTTATTAATTTTAATATACCATGCTTAGAACCCCCCGCCCGAACTAAGTTATTGAAGCTAATAATTGCATCTAAAATAAAAAGACTTGTATGATAATTCGCATACTTATTCCATACAAAAAATAATCCCTATTAATTCAGAATTTTGCAGTTGCATATATACAAATATTCTAAAAAAGACGGCAATCCTAATTTTGAATCCAACCCGAAAATTCAACCTAGTTCAGAATTTCACGTTTAAATAATAATATACATAAATATTCTGGAAAAAAAGTGTATTCCTGAAGAAGGCAATTTTTTTAAATACAAAAATTTAAAAACTAGTTTTTTGGCTTTATTTCAAATATGACAATGAAATAAAGTCAATTGACTTTATTTCATTTGATTTTATTTCAGAGACCCTTGAAGTATTTAAAAGTGCTATATGTGAAAAAGCTTTTATTAACTTCAAATTCAATTGACAAAGCTTTAAGTAACTTCAAAATCAATTGACATGCTACTTATAAAGTTTTTTTTTATCGTATATGTGAAAACGAAACGATAAATTCCTGAAATTAAAAGTGAGGTTCCAGTATCAATTTTTTCTAAATTTACATCTTTTGCATAAATTTCACCCTTTTAAAAAAAAAAAATAGAATTTTTTTGAGAAATAAAAATATAATTTAAATAAATTTCTTACAGTGTATGGGCATGAATGATTTAAATTTGAATATTCCATAAAAGTTTTCCTAAAAATTTTAAAAATTGGATTTGATGTTCCTTTTATAACCTTGCAAAAATCTAATGTACGATCAACAACCCATGGTTTCCAACCATTAAATCGTGAAAATGATTTAATATTAATCTATAAAAATAAAAAAAATTTTTTTTAAATATTTTTATGACCTTTTATACAAGTGAATCTACCATTATATTATCTATTGAACCAATGATGTTAGTTGACAGAACAATAATCGATTTATGTCGGTTAATAGCTTTTATAGCACATGTTGTATTATAAAAGTAATTATTATTAGTATTACATATTATATTTAAGAATTTTGTTCGGCTTTTCTATAATTATTAAATGTATAATTAAATATAAAATATATATGTTCATTATAGAATTTATATAAATTAAACTTACTGCAAAAGTGTTATTTGATTTAGTGGCGGTACCTTCAATATTTATGCTATATATTAATATATAAAAAAATATGTTTATTAGAAAAATCCCATTAAAATTGATTTGTTTCATTGAATTTTAAAGAAATATTTAAATATTTATTTCTAAATGCGCTGCTATATTATAAAGAACCAACTAAATTTAACTTTTGAATCTGAATATAACATCTACAGTTTATTTCAATATATTTTAAAATATTTTTAAATGAAAAAAATGGTATTTTTTTTATATTAAATAATTAAACGATTAAACAAACAGATATTAAACAATTATTTTATTTAAAAAAAATATAGATAAAAAAACTTCGCTATTATACTATATATCAGATATGTATAAAGAAGAAAGTTAATTGCTTGCGTTTTAGACAGACTAGATATCAGAAATCAGTTTATAAAATCAAATGCAATGTCCAAACATTTAATCAATTGCCATCGAAATTTAATTAAACCCCCCTCTTCCAAAATCTACCTATGGTATAAGGCCAAAACTATTTTTGGCAAAAGTTTAGAATTCAAGCTTCAATAGCTATAGATTTATGTTCATATAAGAGAAGAAGTTGTATGGCAGCTATTCGAACCCACTGCAGTAGACCAACTAAATTTTGCAGAAACTTTGGCATAACACTAAACTATTTTTGGCAAAATTTCAAACACCCAGCTTTCATTAATACAGAGTAAATGCTCATATAAAAAAAGAAGTTGTATGGCATTTATCGAACCCGTGGATCAAAATGGCTGGATTTCAATAGCGATGACGGCTATGGCATAAAAAATCCTAACTTCTTATACATAGCTAAATCGATTTACTTTTCGATTCTGATCCCATCCATACAGTTTAGTCTATATCTACCCCCCTTCTCTTCGTCCCAAACGTAATGCCAAATTTATAATACCTGCAGCCATAGGGGTATAAGAAACTAAAATATAACGGTACCCTTTTTGGGGCGGCACTAAATAGATTTATTTAATCCCCATTTAAAATAGTTTCAACAACTTCTTTATCCAATATACTCGTAGTTTTTAATTAGTTTTTTATCTAGTGTAAACTATAAATGTTAGAAGAGTTGCTGGAAATATTTTAGAAACAGAATAAAAAAGAAGAAATATATGACGTCATAAAAAAATGTCTCGTTATTTTAGTATATTTTACTTAAACTTGAGAAAAATCACATTTTTTTAAATCATTTTTTAAAATCAGCGGCATATGTGGGATTTTGAAATTTCATGGCGGGATATTAGAGTTGGTTTTAAAATCAGGGTTATACACCTTTTTGAGAATATTTAGGCAATGTTAGAATATTAATATATATTTTATATGTGTCTTATATTTGATTACAAAATTAGGATAATACGGCTTTGCTTAAAAACGTATATAAATGGTGGGGATGGATCTTAGAGTTTCTTTCAAAAGGTGTTTTTTAAAAATTTGTTGAGTTACGGGCCAGCAGCCCTCACTTTTATAAATACCCATACACTAAAAAGATCCTGTCGACGCTCTCATCACTTCGCGGCTCCAAAATAAATGCACCCTTACAGTTGAACAGTTACAACAGCACTTGGAAAAAAATGACTAAATGACCATCTTTCAAAATAAGTTATTTTTTTCAAATAAAACAAAACGTTAACTTACAGTTATTCTGTCTAAAAATCTGTTTTAATTTTATAATATATTCAAAAGAATAAAATAAAGTTATAATAACTTTTGAAATCAAATAATTAACAAAAAAAAACTAGTAAGTTTCAAAATCAAATACCATGTTAGCTAGATGAATTTTCTTTTTCATAATTTTGAAATCGAAACGATAAATTCCTGAAGGCATAAATGAAGTTCCCATTTCAATTTTATCTAATTCTAAATTTTTTGCAAAAAGTCGTTCCTTAAAAAGAATGCAATCTTTGTTATAGGGATAAAATTTATGATTAATTCAATAATATTCTTACAGTAAATGGACATGTATGATTTATATTTGAATATTCCATAAATGTCTTCCCAAAAATTTTAAAAATTGGATTTCCTTTTCCAGCTAAACCTTGACAAAGATTGAATGAACCACTAACAATCCATGGTTTCCAGCCACTTAAACGTGAATATGACTTGACATATAACTAAATATTTATTAGATAAATAAAAATTTAATTTTTTAAATTAAATTAAAATTTTATTATAATTTTATTATTACATATATTAAATAAATACGTTGATTTAAAGTTGGTGATCTTACTACAAGTTCATTTATCGAACCAATAATATAAGTTGATAGAACAGCAACGGTTTCATGTCGATTAGCAACTTTTAAGCAGCAGGTTGTATTAAAGAAATACTTTTCATTTACATTACATTTTATATTAGTAAATTTAGAATAACCTTTCTGTTTTTAAAATTAAATTAGTTAATATTTATTACTTGGAATAAAATTTACAAATTAAACTTACTAAATTGTTTTTATCTGATTTAAACGCACCTTCAACATTTATTATATAAAATAATATAAAATATAATATTACTTTTAAAAAAACCAAATTAAAGTTGAATTTTTTCATTAGAGAATATCAATATTATAATAATATATAATGTAAAATGTCAGCCAATAGTTATCCTTAAAGTGAAACAAAATTTTAATAATACAAATAATTATATTAGTATTATGCCTAAAATTCATATAATTATAAAAAAAAAAATTTATTTAGATGCGTATATAAGATATTATTTATTTTTATTCTGCCTATAGTATTAAATTTTATGTTTTTCTGCTATTTGTCCGTTTGTCCACAGACTATTTAGTATTTTATATTAGTATTTTATTCATAATTGTATTGTCAAAGGAATATGGAATAATTTGGGATTATGGTGGAAGTTATTTAGAAATTATGGGAGATGGGGAAAATTAAATGGGATATAAACTTGATGAGCGCTTGACAAACAAATTTCCATAAGCCGTGCTACGCCATCTGGTTAGCTCAACTATTAATTTATACTTCGGATAAGATGTTCCATTACACCATTAACCAACTCTTATACTTTTCGGATACGAGTGCTCTATTGAACCATTCCATCCAACATTTTCTATTAGGGGTTAGAAAACCTTTTTAGTAAACAATTTTAAGCTTTCCATCAACCGTTAGTTAATAAGCTGAAATTTAAAAAAAAAAAAAAAAAGAAAGATAAAATAGAGCAGCTTTAAGAATTAATAATAATGCAACTTTGATATACAGTTTATTGTTTTATTGTGTATAACTTAAAAAATTAGTTCCCTTAAAATTAAAATTTTTAATTGGTTGGAAATAAATAGTAATAAGTAATTATAATTAGTCTATTTAATTGTAAATTTCAATAATTGTTTGGTTTCTATTTTAATTATGACTTGTCAATTATGATTCTTCAAAACTTTAAATTTTTGTAATTATATTACAGCTTGATAGAAAGCTGCACAGCAATTTCATTTAAAAACAAAAGCAAAGTTGAAGGTCCTGATTAAAAAAATAGTACAATTATTGTGCCAATGAAAAAAGTGAAGAAGAAAACTTTTAGAAAAGTATATAATTGCAAATGTATGCAAACCTACTAGTCAATTATATAATGTGTAGAATAAAATTTTGTGTATTTCTTTTCACCCAAAAATAAAAAGAATCTATATTTTGCAAAGCTGTTTAAAGATGAATATTCAAAAGATGTGTACTTATTTTAATATTGTGTTAAATGAATTTCGATATAAATAGTCCCATTTGTCACAAAGGAATCTACTTTATTTCAATTGAGTAATATTATATATTTATATTATTATTCCAATTACAAATTTAAGCCTACTGTAAGAATAAGAATATTTTCAAATAATTTCAAAGGCCGTGGTCTTTTATCAACGTTAGTCTCACATGTTTGGTGGACTGAACACCGTCTTTCTATCGAAGATGTGGTCTACCTCTTCTGGAGTCTACTTAAATTGGAGTCAAAAACCGCTCTTGCTGGAGCATCATCGTTCATCCTTATTACGTGACCTAACCAGCGTTATAGTTGGATTTTAATCCAAATTACGAGATCAGTATCGTCGTACAGCTCATACAGCTCGCCATTGTGTCGCTGTCTCCAAACTCCATTTACTTTAATTGGACCAAAAATTTTACGTGGAGTCTTCCTTTTAAAAGACCCTATCAGATTTTCATCGTAGTTGGATATGGTCCATGATTCTGCACCATATGTCAGAACTGGTACCAAAGATCATATTAACTATTAACTATAGTTAATATGATCTTTGCTGATACGATGAGTGTTCTGTGGAATGTGATCTTTGTCTTTCTACACAGAGTTCTTCACCGCAGATTTTTTGCTTAACCCAAAGTAACAATGGTTGGCTAACACTGTTCTAAGCTTAATTTCCAGGCTGGTGTTACTGCCTTCTGTGTTCATTTGACAACCGAGATATACAAAATCTTTCACCACCTCAAAGTTCTAGTCATCAGCCGAAACGTTTTGAGTTACACGTTAGTTAGAGCATTCTCGCCGATCACCTTTCTTAAATATGGGTATAATCATGCTTGTGTGCCACTCATTGGGCATATTTCCTGTGGTCCATATTACGGTCATGATTTGGTGTATGCACCTTACAAAATCATGTCCAGCTGCTTTAAATAGTTCGGCGGCAATGCCATCTATTCCCAGTGACTTGTTGTTTTTTAAGCGCCCGAACGTAGTTTGAACTTTTTCCAAGGTGGGCGGTGGTTCATCGTCTTGGATATTTAGTGGTTTATAATTATGAGTAGATGGTGCGGTATTAACTGATGTTATGCCGCCGTTTAGTTGTTCTTCTAAGTGTTCGTGCCATCTACAAGGAATATCATCGCTTTTGGGAATAAAGTTCCCTTCTTTGTCTTTACAAACGATTGTCTTGGGCATTAAACCTTTTGTCTGAGAAACATTTTTATACATTTTCGGACCTCGTTTCTGTCTCTTATCCCTTCTAGTTCTGAGAACTGCTTGTCTTCATAAGCTTTTTTCGTTTATAATCCTCATAAGCCAATTTTCGATAAGCGGTGTTCTTATTCGCTATGATGTCAGGGCACTCTTCGTCAAACCATTAGTTGTGGGAAGATGGTGGTACCGAACCAATGACGTGATGAGCGGCTTTTTTGTTGATAGAAGAGCACTATGGTCACTGCTCTTCGACTGGTGCATCTTCGGTTATGGGTGAGGGCTGCATCATATAGGAAATGGCTTCGGCATATTTCTTTGAGGTCTTGGATGACTGTAGCGCTTCCACGTTTATTTTCTGCGGTTTACTACCTACGTGTCTTTTGTGTGTAGATATTCTGGCTCGAACTCTACCTATGACAAGGAGGTGGTCCGAGTTGACATTTGCACCTCGATATGTACGCACATCCATCAAATCTGCCTACTGTCAATCATTACATTATCTATTTTATTTGATGTTTTCTGATCTTGGGACCGCCATGTGAGTTTATGAATATTACGATGAGGGAACTTTGTACTACTTATCACCATGTTCTTCATTGCTGCCAGCGATATTAAGCGCAACCCGTTATCATTGGTGGAGCCATGGGTATTGTGGCTGCCGATGTCTTCTCCAAATGTCTTCTCCTTCCCAATCTTTCATTAAAATCCCCTACAATAATTTTAATATCATAGCGCGGACAATCATCATAGGCTTTCTCCAGCCTGTCATAGTAGGAATCTTTGTCTGCGTCATCAGATTCTTCGATAGGAGCAACGCCACAGATTACTTTAATATTAAAATACTTCTCTCATTAACGAGTGCTTATGTTAATGGGTTTCCATCCTATGACTTTTCCTTTCAACTTTGGTCCCACTGCAAAGTCACAACCAAATTTTGCAGTTTTTTGCTGACAGCTGTAATAAGTAGCGTAGTTCTTCCTTTGATATTTTTTTACGCTCTTTCCTGACCAGTTTAATTCCTGTAATGCGGTTAGGTCAGCGTTGTACTTGCCGAGTTGTTTTATAGGTCCGTATGTTGCACATGGGGCAGATGGTGAACGAATATTCCAAGTGCAAATTTTTAAAACTAATGGTATTACTTATAATTAATAATTTTATATCTTTATTAATCCAAATATTAATATATATATATATACAAGCTAATATCCGGTGCGCCTTGCTGTGCCTCTCAATTGTGGTTTAATGTAAGTATATGTTATTAAAAAAGTTAACACAAAAATTGCATATGGGGTAGGTAAATGTTAATTTCAAAATATATAATAATTTCGAAGCAGTATAAGCAAATTTTTTTAAAACAATTTTTCTAGGATTGTTCGCAAAATATTAATTCACTTGACATTATTCGCCAGGAACCCACCATTCTCAACTCCACCGTCAAAGACCACTATGTATAGGACAATTAAAAATAAGAATCTTCACGTATACAAACCGCTTTTAATTTAGAGTAAAGGAACCAAAAAATCTTTAAAAAGTGTTTGTGCCGCAATGGGTTAACGAAACTCGAAAATGTTCTTTTTAAACTTCCTTTTTGGCTTAAACAGGACTTGGCAAAATTGGACATAATTTCTAATAAAAATTTTGTTTTCCAACCGTTGGCTTGACTTGGGTTAACAAGTTCAAAATCTGTTAATAGTGCCAACCCGGTTTTCAAGAAGCATCAAGTATAGAAAATTTGAAATCAATCGGTCAATCCGTTATAATTTTAGAACAAAAAAGGTTAAATATTTGCACCACAGCTCCAACTTGGCGGTCCGGTCCGTTTGAGCAAAATTTTTAGTCCAGGATTTATTCCCGTACTCAAAACCTCCATTTACAAATTTTCATGATTATCGGCTGAGGAGTCTATTCGCTACATACAAACAATGAACAAACAAACAAACAAATAAACAAACTTTAATTTTTATATATATAGACGTATAAGATATGTATGCACAAATAATAAACAAGTGATGATAAAAAACTAAGGGTTTTTAAAAAAGCTCATTTTCAAAATAATATAGTGTTTTATACTAAGTATTTTATCGGAATATAATGTTCAAGCTTCAATATTAACGTTTAGGAAATATATACGTTGGTGACTAAGTTACTGCTTACTTATAAAAACAGTAAATTTTTTATTTTAAGGTTCTAATAGCCCTTCAATGGGGAAGGTTGCCAAATTTCTCAAGGACCTAACTTCATCTAACCCCCCTCCCTCTCCCTCACAATTTTTGTAGTTTCTAGGAATTAAACCAAAATGTGGAATTTTGCTTAGAATTTTATTATCTAAGCAAAAATGGGTAAAACTGAGAGACACTTTCTTCAATTTAAGGAACCGCTTTTAAATTTAAGAAAAACCTTTAGCATATGTTAAAATATAATGTTGGACCTTCAAATTTTGTATATTAATAAAAAAACAAGTGATGAAAAAAAACCAAGGGTTTTTAAAAAAGCACATTTTCAAATTTATATTGTATTACATACTGAGTTTAACTTTGGAAATATTTACTTGGAAATAGTTACTGCTTACTTATAAAATTAACTGCTAACAGTAAAGTTTTTAATGTAAAGTTGTTATAGCCCTTCAATGGGGAAGGTTGCCAAGTTTCTCAAGGATCTAACTTCATCTAACTCCCCCCCCCCCCCCCTCCGTCCACCTCCATTTTTTTAGGTTCTAAGAATTAAGTTGTGAATTCCACAAAAATTTGGAATTTTACTTAGAACTATACAATCTAAGAAAAAATGGGTAAAACTGAGAGACACTTTCTTCAATTTAAGGAACCGCTTTTAAATTTAAGAAAAACCTTTAACATATGTTAAAATATAATGTTGGGCCTTTAAATTTTGTATATTAATAAAAAAAAAATTGGACAGGTATTCAAGTTACAGGTGCTTAAAAATAGCAAAATTTAAATTTTCGAGTCCTTATAGCTCCTAAACAGGGGGCTTGACAAAAAAATTTTATTAACCGGCTCCTACTAATATTTGAGGATCTAACTTCTCCCAAAATTTCAGGATCCTATCTTAAACCGTTTAGGAGATATATGGGACCAAAAATTTTGCAAAAATTGAGTTTTATATAATGGTAAATTTTAGTACCGCATGGCAACCCTATACATTTACGCGATATATTTTTGTAAAGCCTATAAAAGCAGCTCTCTTCAACCGTTTTTTTATTGAAAATAAACCTAACAGAACTCTTGTTATATCAATTTAAATATAGGGCTTTTTCGAAATTTGCAGGGGCTGTAGCTTTGTCACCCTTGAAAATTAAGAAAAACCTTTGACACATGTTGAAATATAATTATAGAGCTTTGAATTTTGTATATCACTAAAAAAAAATTTGGACAGGAATTCAAGTTACAGGTGTTTAAAAATAGCAAAATTTCAATTTTCGAGCCCTTATATCTCCTAAATAGGGGGCTTGACAAAAAAATTTTGTTAACCGACTCCTACTAGTTTCTTAGTATCTAACTTCTCCCAAAATTTCAAGACACTAGCTTGAACCGTTCAGAAGATATGTGTGGCTAAAAATTTAGCAAAAATTGAGTTTTGTGTAATGTTCAATTTTAGTACCGTATGGCATCCCTAAACTTTTGCCTTTTAAAAATTTATAAAGTTTATGAAACCAGCTATCGTTTGCCGTTTTCAGATTGAAAATATATCTAACAGAACTCTTGTAATAACCATTTAAATATAGGGCTTTTTCCAACTTTGGGGGGCTGTAGCCCCGTAACAGGTGGGGCTACAGAAAAAAATTCTTCTACGAAATTATTTTTTTTGCAAAAACTACCCATGGTTAAAATTTCTTTACTCTATTTCAAACGGTGTAAAAGTTTTTGTAAACATACGGACAGAGTGAAGCTATATAGGCACATTTTTACAAAATTTTTTGAAAATGTGCTAAAAAGACTTATTTGTTTGTACTAGCTAAACACAAATACTACTGAACCGGTTTGTTCATGGTTTATGTTATAATTGGTGTTCGCCCAATAGAATTGTTCAAAAAATATTTTTTTACTATTATACTTTACTTTACTATTATATTTATATTTTTTTTTTAATATTTCAAGTAGCTCCAAATTTTAATATACCAACTTTTTAAAAACCCTATCATACAAAAACTTTTAGGCTGCATTTAGATTGGAGCTGCGATAAGTGACAAGAGCATCGATAGGGTCATAGCGTAGAAAACTATATATATTGTTTATCGTTGATCAAAGCGATGCTGCAATATAAACATCTCTATTTAAATCATGTACATAAGTTTCATGTGCTATGCTCTTATCGACGCTCTTATCACTTATTGCAGTTCCAATATAAATGCACCCTTACAGTTGAACAGTTAGAATAGCAATTGAAAAAAGAAAGACTAAAGAACCATCTTTCAAACAACTTATTTTTTACAAATAAAACAAAACTTTAACTTACAGTTATTCAGAGCTAACAATCTGTTTTAATTTTATATTATATAATTTAAAAGAATAAAATAAAGTTATAATAAGTTTTGAAATGAAATAATTAATAAGAAACTAATAAATTTCAAAATCAAATACCACGTTAGCTAAATGAATTTTCTTTTTCATAATTTTGAAATCGAAACGATAAATTCCTGAAGGCATAAATGAAGTTCCCATTTCAATTTTATCTAATTTTAAACTTTTTGCAAAAAGCCGTCCCTAAAATAGAATACAATCTTTGTTATAGGGATAAAATTTATAATTAATTTAATAATATTCTTACAGTAAATGGACATGTATGATTCATATTTGAATATTCCATTAATGTCTTCCCAAAAATTTTATAAATTGGATTTCCTTTTCCAGCTAAACCTTGACAAAGATTGAATGAACCACTAACAATCCACGGTTTCCAGCCACTTAAACGTGAATATGATTTGACATATAACTAAATATTTATTAGATAAATAAAAATTTCATTTTTTAAATTAAATTAAAATTTTATTATTATAAAAAATAAATAATTGGTTTTAAAGTTGGTGATCTTACTTCAAGTTCATTTATCGAACCAATAATATAAGTTGATAGAACAGCAACCGTTTCATGTCGATTAGCAACTTTTAAGCAGCAGGTTGTATTAAAAAAATACTTTTCATTTACATTACAATTTATATTAGTAAATTTAGAATAACCTTTCTGTTTTTAAAATTAAATTAGTTAATATTTATTACTTGGAATAAAATTTACAAATTAAACTTACTAAATTGTTTTTATCTGATTTAAACGCACCTTCAACATTTATTATATAAAATAATATAAAATATAATATTACTTTTAAAAAAGCCAAATTAAAGTTGAATTTTTTCATCAGAGAATATCAATATTATAATAATGTATAATGTAAAATGTCAGCCAATAGTTATCTTTAAAGTGAAACAAAATTTTAATAATACAAATAATTATATAAGAATTATGCCTAAAATTCATATAATTATAAAAAAATAAATTTATTTAGATGCGTATATAAGATATTATTTATTTTTATTCTGCCTATAGTATTAAATTTTATTTTTTTTTTGCTATTTGTCCGTTGGTCCACAGACTATTTAGTATTTCATTCATAAATTCTTATGACACGAAGAATGTAATATAGAGGAAACTTGTCAAAAGAATTATTGTCATCTCTGTTAAATTATTTTTTTTTTGTACGAGAAATGAAAACTTGAAAGTCACTGTTCGATTGGAACTGTGTGGTGTTACTTTGGGTAGTATGCAATTTAAACACACGAATACCACACACCTTTTTTAAACCAACTTGAGGAGGAAAATCTGTGAAACAAATGTACAGTTTGGTTACAGTGATGGTGATATGGAAGGATTTGGGATTATGGTGGAAGGTGTTTAGGATTTCTGGATTATGGGCGATGGGGAAAATTGGATGGGATATTTAGAAGAAAGATGTTAATGATTTTCTTAAATTTGGCTTGTACATATCAACTTTGGGCAACAAATTTGGTGGAATATGATTCCATAAACATGATCAGCGCTTGACAAACAAATATCCATAAGCCGTGCTACGCCATCTGGTTAGCTCAACTATTAATTTATACTTCGGGTAAGATGTTCCATTGCACCACTAACCAACCCTTATACTTTTTTGATATACGGATGCTCTATTGAACCATTTTCTATTAGGGGTTAGAAAACCTTTTTAGTAAACAATTTTAAGCTTTCCATCGTAATTTTTTTTAAAATAAATTAGACTTTAATCTATCAGAGAAACTTTAAGAATTAATAATAAAGCAACTTTGATATACAGTTTATTATTTTATTGTGTATAACTTAAAAAATTAGTTCCCTTAAAATTAAAATTTTTAATTGTTTGGAAATAAATAGTAGTATGTAATTATAATTGGTCTATTTTGTTGTAAATTTCACATTGCTTTGTTTTTATTTTAATTATGACTTTTCAAAACTTTAAATTTTTGTGATTATATTACAGCTTGATAGAAAGCTGCATAGCAATTCCATTTAAAAAAAAAAAGCAAAGGTTAAAGTCCTTGTATCAAATTCCAAGTTTTTAATTATTTCGTTATTAATTTGGAGATATGTTTACTCTAGCTCTTTTTGTTTTTTAAGTTATCGTGGTTTGATACAGACAGACAGTAGGATAGGCATACATTCTTCTTTAATTCCTTTAACCCCTATTGGGGCATAGGGCAGAAACAAACTCCTTCCATCGCTCGCGTTCTTTAGCCAGACGCTTCACTTGCAGCCAGGTTTTCTGTTGTGACCCTGCTTCAGCTAAGACGGTTGTCCTCCATGTTTTCTTTGGCCTTCCCACTCGTCGTGTCCCTTGAGGATTCCAATCCAAGGCTTGCTTTGCAATTTCTGTATTGTCTTTCCTCAAGGTATGTCCGATCCACCGCCATTTCCGTTTTCGGATCTCGACATCGATCGCGACTTGGTTAGTTTGCTGCCACAGTGCTCTGTTTGAAATAATGCGTGGCCAGCGGATTTTCAATATGCGACGAAGGCATCGGTTAATATACACCTGCAGTTTTTTAGTGATGGTTGCGTTGACTTTCCATGTTTCGCAGGCGTATAAAAGGACACTTTTGACGTTTGTTTCGAAAATTCTTAGCTTAGTGCGCATGGTGATTGCGTTCGATTGCCATACCCTAGAGAGAGCGCCAAATGCAGTACGGGCTTTGCTGATTCTGTTTTCAATGTCAAGCTCAGCTCCTCCATCTGGTGTCAATATACTACCCAGGTATTTAAACTGCTCTACTTCTCCTACTGCTACTTCATTGAAAAGTATGGCTTGATGTGTGCTGCGGCTCGTCCTAATAATCTTTGTTTTTTCAACATTGATTTTTAGCCCAACTTTGATCCCGTTGTTATGTAGGGCTTGACACATTTCGTTGAGTGCGCTACTTGAATGTGCCATTAGACACACATCATCGGCATAATCTAAGTGGCTTAGGCGTTTGAATGTATGCCACTGTATGCCATTTCTCTCATTTTCACCAACAGCGGTAGTCATAACGTCATCAACTACCGTTAAGAACAATATTGGTGAGAGTATGCATCCTTGACGCACACCTTGCTGCACTTCGAAGGGTTCAGTCAGCTGTCCGCAGTTCAAGACGTAGCTCCTTGCATTTTCATAGGAAGCTTTTATGATGGCTACTATCTTTTCTGGAATTCCTCTCCTATTTAAGGATTTCCAGATGTACTCCTGCTTTACGCGATCAAAGGCTTTCTCAAAATCTACGAACATTAGGTGTAATGGTGAGTTTAGTTCTGTAGATTGCTCAATAATGATACGTAGGGTGTTTATGTTATCAACACAAGAATGGCCGCTACGAAATCCTGTCTGGTGCTTTTTGAGCGTTGAGTTAATTCTTTCTTTGATGCGTTCTAGTACTATTCTCACCATAAGCTTGGAGAAAACGGATAATAGTGATATACCTCGCCAGTTATTGCAATTGGTCAGGCTACCTTTCTTAGGTATTTTAGCAATAACTCCTTCTTTCCAGTCACTCGGGTATATTTCTTCTTCCCATATAGCCTGAAATAAGGGAAGAAGTATAGATGCCGTTGTGTCTGGGTCTGCTTTTAAGAACTCTGCTGGTATACCATCTATTCCTGCTGCCTTGTTGTTTTTTAATGAGCTGATTGCTGATTTGATTTCTTGTACGGTTGGATTGCCCGTGTCAATGCCTCGAAAAGATCTGCGGTTTTGGGGGCTCACGGGTGTTGACTGTTCGACAAACTGATCATTGAGCAGTTTGCAAAAATGCTCCCTCCATCTTCGCAGTTGATCTTCAATCGTTACAAGTAGTTTGCCATTTTCGTCGGCAATTGGTTTTTGCGCTCTATTTTTACAGCCAGAAATTTGCCGTGTGATTTTGTAGAGCTCTGCAGCATCATTTCTGGCAGCAGCAGTTTCCGCTTTCTTTGCAAGGTCTTCCATATGTTTTCTTCTATCTCGTCTTACACTGCGCTGTGTTAACTTATGTGCTTCTTGATATTGAGTGCGAAGGATGTCTCTTTGGTGTTGATGTTGCTGGTGATTAATGTTATTCTTCAGCTGCTTCCTCCGGTCTATAAGATCCCATGAAGCTTGAGACATCCATTAATCTCCTCTTCTTCGCATCGCACTCGGCACATGTTCCAAACCAGTGTCAATAAACGCTTTTTTGATATGATCCCATCTGTCGTTTATAGATATTAAGTTGTTCGATGTTGCGGTTCTGTCACGAAGTTTATTTACAAAATTGCGACAAGTTGATGGGTCTTTTAAACCGTTGACATCGAATTTCGGTATTCTGGTTTGGTTTAACAATCTACAGCTGCTGTGCGTAACTGTAGACTGGCTACTACCAAATGGTGATCACTTCCGATGTCTGCACTTCTTCTGTTTCGAACATCGCAGAGGGATTTTCTCCACCTTTGTTGAATAATGCAATGGTCGATTTGGTTTTGAACTTGACCATTCGGAGACACCCATGTAACTTTATGACAAGTTTTGTGTGGAAACAGGGTTCCGCCAATTGTTAGTTGTCGTTCGTTGCAAAAATCAACTAACATTTCGCACATTATTGTTCCTTGTTCCCAGCCCGTGCCTGCCCATTACACGCTCTAATCCTACATTTTCCGTGCCGACTTTGTCGTTTAGATCGCCTATGACGATTTTAATATCGGCTTTTGGAGCGCTGTCATAAGCATTACTCAATTGGGTGTAGAAATTAAGTTTCGCTTCTTCCTCTGCGTCTTCGGTTGGAGCATAACAATGGATGATCGTGATGTTTCTTACTCTGGATCTGAAACGTGCTGATATCAATCTTTTGGAAATAGGAGCCCAGCTTATTAGACTGTGCTTTGCGCCAGTAGTCAACATGATACCAACACCACCTATTCTTGGTCCAGTTTGGTGTTCATCTTCGCCAGAGTATAACATGAATGTTTTCCCTGTAGAGGATGTATGTTCTCCAAGTCCTCTCCATTTGGTTTCGCTGATGCACATTATTTGGATGTTAGCTTGAAGCATTTCACGTTCTGCTTGCTCATATTTTCCAAGATCTAGCAAGGTACGGACGTTCCATGCCCCAATCAATGTGCGAACCTTATAATTGAAGGTCGGCTGTTGCGAGCGATTTCTTTCGTTTGTTTTTGATTCTTTTATCTTTGATTTATTTCCACTATTTTTGCATGAAATTCTTCGCACCCCCACATCCGATGTGCGATTTACTGCAGTTCTAGGAGCTACAGGAGGATTTCCTTCATTTTGAAGGTTACCCCGTGAGGACCGATTTTTCCACGTTTTAGATTTCATGTTTTGAATACTAGAAAGTAGACCTTCTTGTGTTTCCAGAGATATGGATGATAACGCCATAAGCTCAGATCTGACAGGCACACATGCCCTGCGGACGGTCAGATACATCTACAATTTAGGCCGCCCACTGTGGGTACAGACGCCTTTCATAGCCGCTTCTTGGAAGTACAGACGCTACTCGTATTTTTGTTTAATTTCGGAGTTTACCTCTCCTAGCCTTTGGGAATCCAATCCCACGTAGTACAAGGCAGCACTATCGGCAGTTACTTTGAGAAGAGAGTTCCAGGAAGGAGTCTAGGTAGCTATGCTACCAGGCCAACACTACAACCCACTCCTCTATTTTCGCTGCGCATCCCATATGGGTGGCTCATCCGCCTTCTTCGCCGTTGGACTTACATCTCATCCGCCTCCGAAGCCGTTGACCGGTTTTCACGTGTATCCTCGTCAGGAGCCCTCACAAGGTGCTATCAGCCGGGCCAGCTGAACCTAGGTTTTTTAACGAGGTTGGTACTCCTCCCCCTCCTCCTTTCTCATCCGGGCTTGGGACCGGCATTGGTAGAGTTATACATGCATAACTTAATCGATTTGGTTTTTGATGCTAATGTGATTCATACATTTTAGCTCAAGAATGGGTGGAAATAGATAAAGAGTTTATTTCTTTTTAAACAAATTAATTATGTTATTAAATGATTATTCAAAACTTATCTGAAATCTGAAATTTTACGTCTTTCTAAAGGGGTTCTACTCTTTGATCAATTTCTTTAAATTAAAATTGTAAATAATTGTCTAAAATTTTTGGATTATTGGTTCCTTAAAAAAATCAAACATTGGTAAACAAACATATTGCTTTTCAAAACGTAAACCTACATTAACTTACCCAGTTGAATCAATATACATCTTTATAAACAAATTTGAATTAGAGCTTCCATAAAATATTTAATTTTTCAGATTAGTTCATTAAGTTTGGAAAAATATACAATTTATTTTACAATGTGTAAATTTATTTTAAAAGATAATTTTGGGTTTGTTAATATTACAATATTATATATATATATATGAATATATATTTGTATCTATTTAAAAATAATATATATGAAACATTTAAAATAGTGTGCCTATTTCGACATCTAAATTTGTATCAAAGGAAATGCTTTGTTCATATACAACGAATACTTAAATCTATAAAAACCTTCTGGCATCACATATCCACGAAGAGTAATTCCACTAACATTAAGTCCAGTCATCCGGATTGAATGCTAAGTAAAAAAAAAAAATTTGTAACAATAGATTTAGATATAATCATTAATCTAATCAAAATATTTAATCTATAATTAATAAAAATCCCTTACATTATAAGGACATGAATGATTAAGATTTGTATATTTTTCAAAGAGGTCCCTTAATAATACATTGAAAATTAGATGAGATTTACCAGCTAAAAAATTGCATATATTTATTTTCCCATTCATAACCCAGGGTTTCCAACCATTTAATCGCTTTTATGTATTTAAATATAACTATAAAAATAAACAAAAATATTATATAATATATATTAACTATAATATTATAATTTATTAAAAATCTTACAATGCAATGATTTAAAGAAACTTTTGGTGTAATAATTACATTAATTACATTTATTTTTTTATTTACTGCTTTGATATTACATTCAGTAGTAAAAATTATGCTATCATTTTTATTACATGTTATTCCAGTAAATTTAACCCAAACACGATTCCCCTTTTTTTTTTTTTACAAAATCTTAATATAATAATTATCCTATATATTTATTTAATAAACTTACTTGACCTAATGCTAAAAAACTGATAAAAAGTGTTAAAAATATTATAAAACAACAGTATGATGTCATTCTAGGTGACTTTTCCTTCTAATACATGATCCTAATATAAAACAATTATTTTCATTAGATTAATTATCAAAAGATTTTTTAATTTAGTTGAATTTATTGATTTTTCTATTTATTATATTTTTATTTAATAAAATTTGCAATTTTCAGTTAATCTTTTTAAATTATTAAACGCTCCACTCAATGTATTTTTTGTTTTTGGATTTATGTATGAACCTCTGAAATAAATTTAAAACTTAATTCGTTTCATTCGACATTCAAAAAAAAAAAAAAAACGATTAAAAACAAATCTGATCTGATTTGATAATTAAAACGTAAAAATACTATAGCAAATAGTTTTCACTTATATAAATTCTATATATATACAACCTGTTAAATTTATTATTTAAAACATGCTTTATTTCAAAAGGTCAGTAGATATTAAAATGTTTCATTTAAATTCACTGAAAGTAATTATATTTAACTGATATTATCAGGATACATGAGGATAAAAAATGATTAATCTCCAACTTTGTCAAAGAACTTGCCCTATTACAGTACTTGCTAAAATTAGACTCAAATAGACTCATTACAATCACAATAATCGAATTAAGAACTTATGACAGCTTCTCAAAAATGATCGAAATATTTCTAAACTCCGAATAGTAATAAAATTGTTAACAATATTATATTACTAGTTATTTTAATTTTCAACCCTCTAGTTTTAATTAGGTGTGCAAATATAAGTATTCTGGTTCAAGCTATATCTATGGCAACTACTCTTAACTTGTCCCAAGAAATCTGAAAATCTGCAAACGAGCTTGCCATATTACTTTGCTTGCGTACTGTGAATTTAAACTTTGTAGTGTAATATATTGTAGTGTATTTAAAAACTCTAGTTCTTTTGCTTTTTGAGTTATCGTGCTGACACAAAGACGGACAGACGAACGGTCAGATATATATAGCTCGATCAGTTTACTTTTCGTTACTAATCCAATCTCTTGAGTCTATATCTATCTTGTCTAGATCGGTATGTTAACGGATAAGCATTTTTATTTACTATATGGGCATATTTTTGAAATCGATCGAGTTCGAAGATATAAATGCTTGTTGAGCTCCAATACGTATTTTATATCACAAAACTTATGTTTTTATACATACTTTAAATTTTGAATAGAAGAAGAAATACCATATGGACCTAAAGAGAAAATCTAAAAACAGGTTTTGTGATCAATGCCCAACAGTGGAATTATAATTTTATTTTATTTAATTTTAATGATTCGTTACTTAAATACTTAAATTTCTATAAATTACCCGGTTTATGGAAATTCGTTTGTTATGAATATGTCGAAAATATGGAACCATATTTTGTCAAATGTGTTCCCTAAAGTTGGTAGTTAGTATGTGTGCGACTTAATTAAATTTAAGAAAAATATTAACATCTTTCTTTTTAATGTCCTTCCAAATTTCCCCCATCTATCATCCCCTATTATACAAAAATCCAAACAGTCAAACAGTGGTCATTTGGCATTCTACAGAAATATGTTTGTCTGTCATTCTATAGAAATATGTTTTACAATTTGTTTTACAATACAATTTAAAATAGTTTTTTATTCCTTTGCAAATTACGATTATTTTATATTGCAAAATCACCAAGACAACCCTGCTTATTAAAAAAAAATTACATATTAATTAAATATATGTACAAGATGTTTTCTTACATAAATATGTATTTATTATTTTAATATTAGGCTTTATATTAAACTATATATCTATTGAACTTTATATAATATATAGTTAATTGACTTAATCCTTAATAAGTATATATATCATTGTAATGCACAAACTTTAATCAAAATGATTTTTAATGTCTTAATTTAAAATGTTTTTAATATCTTATTTTTACTGATTTTTGGAACCCCTAAAAATAAATTGTAATCCATTCGAACCATATTTTAAAAACTTTATTTATAATAATATAATTCCTTGGAGAAGAATGAAATTTAAATGGGGGAGTGCAACAGTTTCATAGGTATTAAGTCCATTATGATAACTTTGAACTTTGAAAATATTATCCAATTACTTCTTTATTTAATTGAAATAGACAGTAAATAAAATCATTGATTTTGTAACCGATAATATGAAATTATTCTGGAAAAATAGAATTCCCTGATTTTCAATTCAACTCTAAAATCTCTCTTAATTCAGAATATCATCGCATAAACACACATGCATTTATGTAAATATATACATATTGTGTAAGGTGTTGAATTCTGATGGCTTCGATACTGACTAGTCCGTCGTGAACGAGACCATTGCTCTGCGCGCCGTACGCGGAAGGGCCAGAATAATTTTTGGCACCGCGTTCTTCCTCTCCCTTCCCGCCTTTTAATTGATTATTTAGAATAAGCATAATAAATTAAAAGTTATATATTAATAGTTCTTTATGGATGGATTCCTTGAGATTTTTCGTCCACTCAAAGGAACATCAAGCGTAAAGATAACTTAATTAAGACAGTAACATTGATTTTAAATAAAATATTTTCTATTTTTTTAATTTTTTTTTTTTATTTATTGTTGCAATATTTTCAAGAAACTTCAAAATCTATTGTTATATTACCCAATATATCTTTTTTTATTAAACAACTAAATACAAATCGATATATTCCATTTGGCAACAATGCTGTTCCAATATTAATTTTATCCAATTGTAAATTTTTTGCAAAAATTTCACCCTGTAAATAATTTTATATAATTATTTGAACTTTAATTCAATATTTAAAAAAAATTTTATGATTTTCTCACCGAAAATGGACAAGTGTGATTTATATTCGAATATTTTTTAAATGTTTCTTTTACAATACTAAATAAAGGATTGTTTTTTCCAGCTAAACCCTGACACAAATTCGATGAACGATCAAATATCCATGGTTGCCATCCATTGAACCGAGTAAATGATTTTATATTTAGCTAACAAAAAAACAATGACTTAATATGACTTAACTAAAAAAAATAATATTTAACTTTAATTATTTACTATTAAATGATCTAATTTATCAATTATAAATGCCGATAAATTTGCAACAATTTTATTCCTTCCAGTTACTCTTAATTTACATGTATGATTATGAAAATATTTTGGATTTGAGATACAATTCAGATTAATAATCTTTGTTCCTTTCTGCAAATTTTTAAAATATTCAATGAGTTTTTTTTAATTAATTAATTTAGAACTATAAAGTTATATTTATTTTTTTCTTACCAAACCCGTGTTTTCAGCCAAAATAATTGGACAGCATAAAATTTTAATAAATATTAAATAAAAAATATAATTAAGACAATTCATATTTCATTGAAGCGAAATCTGATCTGCAAGTTATATTAATAAAATTTAAAAAAAAAATATTTAATAAAAATATTGCTCGTGTAATAAAACAATGATTTATGTTAGATAACAATTATATATATACGAGTATATATATATATATATATATATATAAATATATATAAATATAGAAATATCAAAATTTAGAACAACTTTAAAAGCTCAAATATTAATGAATATTTTTATAATTAAATTTCATTTTCGTTCAAATTCATACGTATATATATATATATATATATGTATATATAAATCAGAAAGGTTGTACGTTTGTTATTACTTTACATAAAACAATTTTGTAGGTATATAACCAACCGTGACATTCAATTTACAAATAATGCGTATTACATATTGAAAATAAAACATAATAAAAATCAAGAAAGATGGCAGTTGTGGTGTCAACAACTGTCATTTTTCCGTTCAAATAACCTATGACGTTTAAAATGAAATAAATTATCAAATTTTTCATAAAAAATTAAAACGAAAAAGAGTGCAGTAAAGTAGATCGTGTCGATTCTAGGATATCTCATAAAAAGCATGAACATGTATGTAGAGCATGAACTGGTGACATCCAAATTGCGAAAAAAATTTTTTGGGTATCTAGGATCATGTCATGCTTAATTAATGCTGCAGTATGGAAAAACAGTCTTCTAAAGAAAGCAATTACACATGGAATAATAAAATTTTATTCAAAGTATCATCTTATAGGTGTTGCAGGCTACTCCTTAAAAATAGTTGAGAAGTAAAGCAGGGTTGTAAAAAGCTCAAATTTCGACTCAACTCAAATTTTGAGCGGTTTGAGCGATACAATGTGCTCACAGGTTGAGCGGACTCATCATTTGAGTTCAGCTATGCTATGAGTTGAGTTTGTCATTTGAGTCCGCTCATTTACAACCCTGAAGTAAAGCATACAAAAAATTTTACGATACGTTATACAAAAAATGCGTATCTGTTAGCAAGAAAAATACATTTAGAATCATATTGCTTTGTAGAAAGCTTTTGTGGTTTTTTTTTAGAATTACTTTGTTCTAATACCTGCTCTTTACAATTTAGATGTCACGAAACATTTTATTATCTGATTAATTACTTTTGGCAAAATATCAAATATTCAACTTATTAGACTTTGAGTTATGTTTAAAAGAAAATAAAAGTTGTATGGCAGCTCTTCGAATCCCTTCCACTAGTTATTCTCATATTAAACAAGTGATGAAAAAAATTTCAAGTTTTTAAAAAAGCACATTTCTAAAATTACAAATTGTTCTATACTGAATTTTTGTTAATAATATATGTAAAAATAAATTGATAATATTATAATTTAGTTATAAAATGAAAATAAATTAATTGCATATTTAGAATGGAGTATACTTAATTGCCAATGGAATTATGAACCCTCTTAATTTGTGTCGAATTATAATGTTAGAACTTCAACAATAACTAGTAAATAAATACATCACCTAAGTTACTGATTTTTAAAAAAAGTAATTTTAAAAAATTTTTATTTTAAATTTCTAATAGCCCTTGAATAGAGAAGGTTTCGAAATTTTTCTGAGCAAACTTATATGCTAATTCTTAAGGATCTAAACCCCTTCCCTTCCAAAAATTATCAATTTAAAGCAATCAAATTATGACTTACACCAAAATTTAGAACTTGAGACACTTTTTTTTCAATTTTAATTAAGCATGTCAATATCTTGAATTGATAAATTCTAAAAGAATTGAATTCGTTAAAAAGCAATTCCTTTTATTTGCTTTAAGGAATCAACACAATCTTACTATTTTTTTTTTTCTTCCAAATTTTAGAAATATAAGAAACACAAAATTTTTAATTGAAATTTTAATTTTAATTGAAGAAATTTACAGTTGTTGCAGCTTTTGTTTTTTAAATTTTAAAACGTATACTAACTAAAAGATTTTTTGGGAAAAAACTTTTTTTGATTTAATAAATAAAAAATTAAAATTAAAAATAAATTTATATTTATGTGGTTTTTTATTAAAGCAATTTGTATTACGTATGTAAGTAAAAATTTTTTAAACGAAATTTTACATTACGCTTTACCTGCAATAGCGGTTGTTTTTGCGGTAAACAAACAAGTGTTTTTTATTCGTTTGTCTTTTTTCTTTGAATTTAATTCGAAATAAAATATTTTTGAAAGCCTTCAATAAATATCTTAGAGGGGGAGTGGTTTGAAGATTTACAGGGCCAATTATGTAGTGGTTCGGAACCGATGCAATTGATTTATCGAAAAGCAATAAATCTTGTTCAACTAACATTAAATGTTAAAACGTATACTAACTAACATGGCCAAGAATGCCAAATCTTTTTGGACACTTATAAAAAGCTTAAAAGAGGACGTTAGATAAAATTGTTTTTTTTTGTCAATCATTTTATAATGAAGAGAATCTATAATTTGAAGAAGTTATTAAATAAATGAAATGTTAATAATAATAAATGAAACGAATAATTTATTAAAGACTTCCGTGAAATAAAAATATATTAAATGATTCAATTCAATTCATATAATTACAGAGATTCAAAATCAAGTGTTATATTAGCAACAAAATTTTTCTGCATTGACATTGTAAAAACAAACCGATATATGCCTCCTGGTAATAATGAAGCTCCCATATTAATTTTATCCAATTCTAAATTTTTAGCATAAACTTCACCCTGTAATTAATTTTACAATTAATTAGAATTTTTACCTTAACTGAATATTAATGTATTACTTACTGTAAAAGGACAAGAATGATTAAAATTTGAATATTTGTTAAGTGTTTCTTTTATAATATTAAATATTGGATTGTTTCTTCCTGCCAAACTTTTACAAAAATCAAATTCACTATTAATAATCCAAGGTTTCCATCCATTTAAACGAGTAAATGATTTCATGTCTAACTAAAAAATGAACTAAGTTTATTAAGGGATATTAAATCATTATTTACCATTATATTATCAAGTTTAACTAAAAGAGATCCATAAAAGTCCACTACAATTTTACTTCTTTTTATAACTCTTAATTTGCATGTGTAATTGAAGAAAAAAAATTGTGGGCTTGTGTTACATTTTACGTTTCTAATTTTTGCTCCTCTCTACAAATTCAAAAAACTAATCAGAAATTAACCAAAGTAAATTATTTAACTATTTCTTACTAATCCAGCATTTTGAGCCGAAAATACTAAATCACTTATAAATACATAAAATATTAAAAAATTTAAATAATTCATAATTGCTTAAGTGAAATAATCAACAGCCTTTACATAACTAAACATATTTTTTAAATTTTGCATTTGCAAAAATTTTATTTTGCTATTAAAAAATAAAAGTGATGGTGATTCTGGATAAACATAAATTAAAATATTATTTAAATTACTTTTTATTGGTAGATAATCGTTTAATCAGCAAAGAATCTGTATTAAGAACTTAAAATAGTTTTTACTAATTAACTAGACTAACAATCTTGTTTTAAATTAAAAATGAAATTATTTTATTAATTTACTTAGAATTGAAATAATTTTGGTTATAAATTGCAACCATATTCTGAATTATTACAATATACAAGCGAACAGATTTGCTTCTGTTCAAGAGAACAATATTTGTATTTATTTGATTTATTATTCTGTTTTCGTTTTCACATTTCATTCCCTTTTATACTAACATACATTTTTAGTATAGAAAAACGCTTTTAGATAGTGGAAGAAACGAGGAGGAGTGTAGTAGAGTAAACTGGGTCAACGCTAAGCTACCGGTTTGACCAGTTAATTATTTTTGGCAAAATTTTAAATACACAAATTATTAGACTTTAAGTTATGTACAAAAGCAAATATAAATTAAAAGGCTTCGAAGGAGCAAACTGGCTGGATTTCAATAGCGATGACGGCTATTGCATAAAAACGAATTTGTGAAAATTTCATAAGCCTAACTCCTTTACTTTTTGAGTTATCGTGGGGACGGATGGACAGACGGATGAACACACTTAGCTAGATCGATTTATTTTTCTGATCCGATCCATACCTTTGAGTCTATATCTAACTCCCTACTTCTATGGGTAACAAACGTAATTGCAAATTTAATATACCCTTTTGACTTATAGCCATACGGGTATAAAAAATAACAATTAAAGAAAAATTTTTATAGAAATTTACGGACATCTGATCTTGTTGTTAATGTATTCCAAAGGGGAAAGGGTTATTAAAGAAGTACTATAACTTTCTTAAGAAATTCTTATGAAATATTTTGACTGAGCTATTAATTAGACTTAACAAAAAACGAGGAAGAGTGTGGTAGAGTAGACCGTGTCGCAGTTTTATTAAGGGTTCAGTAATGCTCATATAAAAGAAAGAGTTGTATGGCAGCTACAGAAACCCACTGCAGTAGACTAACCAAATTTTGCAGAAACTTTGGTCATACAACTAAACTATTTTTGGCAAAATTTCAAACACCCAGCTTCAACAAGTATATAATATTTATGAAAATTTATGAAAATTACAAAATCCTAGTTCCTTTATTTTTTGAATTATCAACTTCATACCGGTATCCCAGAGTTGACACAGTATACTTTACTACACTCTTCCTTCGTTTTTGTAAATTTAATTTAATTCATAAAACAGTTTTTTGCACATAACATTCTCATTGATTCTTGTATATTCATCTGTAGGGCAAATAAAAATATGCTCTAAAAAATCCGTTTTAAGCGCTTAAAATATGCTCTAAAAAATCTATTTTAAGCATTTAAAATATGCTTTATGAAAAGGATATCAAATACATAAAAAAAGATCCATTACTTAGAAAGCTTGAAATAAAATGAATATTAATAGGTTGGGCTAGTGACACCATCTTCAACAGTTGTTTAAATTTAAGAATTAAAAGCAGACAGTTTTTTACTCTTTTATATATTATTTTTATTATAATTTTTTTTTAGAGTTAAATTAATAGAAGCAAAATAAAATTAATTCATGAAATTAAAAAATTAAAACAAGATAAATTAGAGAGTAGAATAAGTTAAAATTAAAAAAAATAAATAAACATAAATTAAGTAAACATAAATAAAATTAATCCAAATAACGAAAATCTTAAATCTAGTAAAATTAAAAACTAAGTTTAACTGAAATTTTAGTTGCAATATATCACAACCATTTCACTTAAATTTTCAAATAAGAACTTATTCCGATCGTAGGACGCTTTTGTACATTTAAAAGCTCCTTTCTACATTAACTGAGTTAATTTGTGCGAATTTAAATGTAATAGTTTCGTTTATAGTGTAATTCATTGTAGCATTGTGTATCGCTTCACCAGTCAAAGCTGCAGATATAGTTTTTAATCAAGTTGAAAGTTTCTGAATCAAGTTGGAAGGGATAATAAAATAAATATGTATATTTACATGCATACATAGAATTTTCTTTAAATACCTAATACCTATATGTTTATTGTGAAAGAATGCTATTTTAAATGCAAGAAAAATAAAAAAATTATGATCTTTCGAACGAAAATTGTCAAAATGTACCAAAAAAATGCTCTTAAAAGTTAAAATATGCAAAACATGCTCTAACAAGTGAAATATGCAAAAATATGCCCTAACAAAACTAGCTTAAAATTCATAATTTTTGTTGAAACGAACTACTATCTTGTTCATTTATCGATAAGACATAAGGAAACAAGTGATGAAAAAAACCAAGGGTTTTCAAAAAAGCACATTTTCAAAATTATATTGTGTTAAAAACTCAGTTTAATTTTGGATATATATACTATGGGGGAATAAGTCACGCTTACTTGTAAAAATAACAAATTTTTAATTTTTAAGTCTTAATAGCTCTTCAATACTAAATTTCTCAAGAATCTAATCTCACTCAGCACCCCTCCCTCCATTTTTTTTAGATTCTAGGAATTAAACCAAAATTTGGAATTTTACTTAGAATTTTACTATCTAAGATAAAAATGGATAAAACTGAGAAACACTTTCTTCAATTTAAAGAACCGCTTTTGAATTTAAGAAAAACGCTTAACATATGTTAAAATATAATGTTGGACCTTTAAATTTTGTATATTAATAGAAAAAAATTTGGACAGGTATTCAAGTTACAGGTGCTTAAAAAAAGCCAAAAGCTTACAGCTCTTAAAAGGGGGGCGCAACAAAATAATTTTCTTAACCGACTCCTACTAATTTCTGAGGATGTACCATCTCCCAAAATCTCCAAATTTCTAGCTTGAGCCGTTCAGAAGTTATGTGGGGCCAAAAATTTTGCAAAAATTGAGTTTTGGATAACGGTAAATTTTAGTACCCATGGCAATCCAATGAATAAGTTTTTTAACAATTTGTAAAGCTTATAAAAGCAGCTGTCTTTTACCGTTTTCAGGTTGAAAATATACCTTATAGAACTCTTGTTATAACTATTTAAATATAGGGCTTTTTCCAACTTTGAGGGGCTGTAGCTCCGTAACGGAAGGGGTAATAGAAAAAAGTTTTAACATTAAATTATTTTTATTGCAATACCTACCCGTTGCTGATATTTTTTTGTCAATCGTACGTAAAAAAGGACGGACGGACAGAGTGAAACTATATAGGTACATTTTTACAAAATTTTTTGAAAATGTACTAAAAAAGATGCTAATGCATATTTTTATTTGCCCTATTCATCTGTTTTTGTTTATTTGGATAAACTTCCGGAAATGGGTTGAGAGCTATCAAGATGACGTCATCACATAACGGTACTAAATATCTCAAAGTTTGCGAATATATAAATTATTAATGGCGATGGCGCCATCTAGTGGTCGAAAAATGAATTACAAAATGTTTCTAAGATTTTGTAGCATTTTTATTAAAATGTTATATTTTTCCTGTAAGGCAAAAAACTGGAACCAACATCTAACAATATATCATGTAGGGCATGATATTGTCTTTCATAAATATCTTGTTTCATCTGAATCGGTGCTACCATTTTTGAGATATTGCAATTTCAAGTGAAAAATTAAAACAAAAAAAAAAAAAATTTTGAACTTTAAAAAAAATTACTATAAGTATGAAATTTTCCAAAACACCCTGTATTTTTTATGATACTGATAGAAAGGTATTTTGACACTCTTTCCAATGGTATATAATAAGTATGGTATTTGTTGACAAATAGCCACACCAGAGAACATAAACTCAAAACTGACACAAAAGGGATGTTAGATTTGGTTACAAAGTCAGCGTTATACGCCTTTTACAGAATATTTATATTAATTTGTATGCATTAAAAAAAAAAAAAACTTAAATATAAATATTTTTGATTTTATTTCATTTTAATTTTGACATTTCGATTTTACAAAATAATGTTTTTTAATGTTCTTTGAAATAAAAATTTGACGATCAAACTTCTTAATGAAGTGAGACAAATGAAACTTTAAAAAAAAAAACTGGTATGCAATGTTAAATATATTAAAAACTTAATTTATACAGAAAAATATTAAATAAATTTTGTAAACAATTTTAATAATTACTCAACATCAAATTCAATTGTTGCATTACCAATTATATGTTTTTGCATTAAAGCTGTAAGAACGAATCGATATGTCCCCTGTGGTAGTAATGAAGCTCCAAGATTAATTTTATCCAATTCTAAATCTTTTGCATACATTTTACCCTGTAATTTAAGTTAAATTCATTAAAACTAACAATAATTTATATTAAATTGTTGTAAATTTTATAAATTACTTACAACAAATGGACAAGTATGATTTAAATTTGAATATTTTTTCAGTGTTTCTTTATAAATACGGAATATTGGACTACTTTTTCCTGCCAAACTTTTACAAAAATCTATTGAACTATCAATAATCCAAGGTTTCCAACCGTTTAAACGATTATATGATTTTAAATTTAACTAAAAAAAACTTATATAATTTATATTGAAAAAATGTGTTTGTATATAATTTACGAATAAATTATCAATTTTAGTTATAATAAAACTTTGTAAGTCCGCCACAACCTTACTCCTTTTTACAACTCTTAATCTGCATGTGTGATTAAAAATAAATTTTGGATTTGTCCAGCACAATAAATTTTTTATTTTTGTTCCTGCCTACAAAATTTAAAACAATTTTTAAAAGCTAATTAAAACAAATTATTTAACTTTTCCTTACTAATCCAGTATTTTGAGCCGAAAATACTGAACCACTTATAAATACTAAAATTAACAAACTATTTATATAAATCATAATTGCTTCAGTTAAAAATGCAAAAGCCTTTCTACAACTGGAAACTTATTAAATTTACGATTGCAAAAATTTTATTTTGCTATTAAAAATAAAAGTGATGGTGATTCTGGATAAATAATAATTAAAATATCATTTAAAATACTTTTTATTAGTAAATAATCGTTTAATCGCAAAGAATCTATATAAGCCTTGAAGTGAAGCAACATGAAACGTAAAAAGCAACAATAAACGGGATATTTCTTAATATATTACAACTAATACTTATTAATAACCCTAGTTACACTCTTTTACAACAAAATATTTAAATATTAACAAAATTATTAAACTTATCATTCGACTTTAAACATTTTCTATTTTTTTAGTACTTAATATTTGTTTGATTACTAGTTGGTTCCTTGAAATTAAATAAAATGAAATAAAATCCAAAATTTTTTGAGAAACACACACAAATTGATATAAAATATTCTATAAAAGGCATATAACACTGATTATGTCACCAACCCTAATATTGCTTTTAATTATTTTTTTATATCTGTGGTGCATTAATAAATACATTTTAACAATAATTAACTTAAAATAGGGGGTACTGCCATCCGAAAACTTCCGTTAAACAAATTATTGAAACCCTGGTTTTGAAATCAACTCTAATATTTATTATTTACTAGCTAATACCCGGTGCGCGTTGCTGCGCCTCTCAATGGAGGTTTAATTGAATTTGATGTTACTGCAAAAAGTTAACACAAAACACGGTTTACACATGTAAATTTTAAAATGTGTGAAAGCAATCTTTTTAAAACGATTTTTCTAGGATTATTCTAGTAATTTTTGAAACTTTCTGTAATTCAAAGCAGTACGAACTACTTTCCAAATTTTGACGTAATTTACTTCCAAAAAAATTTTTTGAAAAATCGCAGGACCGACTGTTAACAGACTCAACTCCATTTTCAAGTTGCTTCACACATGTAAAATTTGAAGTAAACCGGTCAAATCGTTTCTAATTTAGAGTTAAGTAACGCAAAAATCTATTAAAAGCCACTTTGCCCCACTGGGTTAACGGAACTACACTTTCTGTTTGGGCAAAGCAGTATTGCGCAAAATTGGACGTAATTTGCTTCCAAATCACTCAACAAAATTTTTTTGAGGCTTTCTTTTTAGCCAAAGCAGTACTTCGCAAATTTTGACAATATTAGCTTCCAAAATTATTTTGACCGACATGGGTTAACAAATTCCAAATCTGTTAATAGTGTCAACTCAATTCTCACAGGGGAGCACGTATATAAAATTTAAAGAAAATCGGTCAAACCGTTTTTAATTTAGAGTTAAGTATTGAAAAAACCTATAAAAAGCTGTTGGCCCCAATGGGTTAATGCAAGTCAACAAAATTTTTTTGTGGGTTTTCTTTTTAGCCAAAGCAGAATTTCATAAAATCGGACAAAATTCGGACCCAAAATTTTTTTTGACACCCCGTCGGCCCAACATGGGTTAATAAATTCCAAAACTGTTAATAGTGTCAACTCAATTCTCAAGGAGCATCACGTATACAAAATTTGAAGTCAATTGGTCAAACTGTTTCGAATTTAGAGTAAAGTATTGAAAAAACCTATAAAAAGCTTTTGGGCCGCAATGGGTTAATGGAACTCAACAAAATTTTTTTAAAGCTAAAGCAGAATTTCGTAAAATCGGACAAAATTTGGACCCAAAATTTTTTTTGACCACCCGTCGGCCCTACATGGGTTAACAAATTCCAAAACTGTTAATAGTGTCAACTCAATTCTCAAGGAGAATCACGTATACAAAATTTGAAGTCAATCGGTCAAACCGTTTCGTATTTAGAGTAAAATATTGAAAAAACCTATAATAAGCTGTTGGCCGCAATGGGTTAATGGAACTCAACAAAATTTTTTTGGGGCTTTCTTTTAAACTAAAGCAGAATTTCGTAAAATCGGACAAAATTTGGACCCAAAATTTTTTTTGACCACCCGTCGGCCCTACATGGGTTAACAAATTCCAAAACTGTCAATAGTATCTACTCAATTCTCAAAGAGCATCACGTATACAAAATTTGAAGTCAATCGGTCAAACCGTTTCGAATTTAGAGTAAAGTATTTAAAAAACCTATAAAAAGCTGTTGGGCCGCAATGGGTTAATGGAACTCAACAAAAATTTTTTTGGGGCTTTCTTTTAAACTAAAGCAGAATTTCGTAAAATCGGACAAAGTTTGGACCCAAAATTTTTTTTGACCACCCGTCGGCCCGACATGGGTTAATAAATTCCAAAACTGTTAATAGTGTCTACTCAATTCTCAAAGAGCATCACGTATACAAAATTTGAAGTCAATCGGTCAAACCGTTTTCATTTTAGAACAAAGAAGTTTAAATACTTGCACCACAGCCCCAACTTGTCGGTCCGTTAAAGCAAAATTTTTGGGCCACGATTTCTTTCCGTACCCAAAAACCCCTATATACAAATTTTCATGAAAATCGGCTGGGTAGTTTAGGAGTCTATTCGCTACATACAAACAAACAAACAAACAAACAAACAAACAAACAAACAAACATACACACAAACATTCCCTTTTATATATATAGATTACATATATATTATGTATTAGTAAGATTATATATTAGTAAAGGAAGTTTTTTTTCCCCTTTTCCAAAGTATTTAAATATTTTTATGTGGGAAATTCTGAATTAGGAGGGACTTTACAGTTGGTTTGAAAATCAGGTTTATACGCTTTTTCAACAATATTGATATTTATGTAAATGTGAGATTCTGAATTAGTTGAGTTTAAATAATTTTTTTTTATGAAATAGGTATTACCTTCAATAATTTAGTTAGCGGGGGGTTGGAGGTGGGAGCCCCCGATATTAAAATAAATTAATTGTTAATTAATTTTATTACATTCTATTTAAAAAAAAATTGAATGCTTTCTAAATTTTTGGATAAAATAGGTATGCCGCATTGATTTAAGTGTTGGATGCGGAATCTAATTTTATTAATTTTAATATACCATGCTTTTAGTACCCCCCGAACTAAATTATTGAAGCTAATAATTGCATCTAAAATAAAAAGAATTATATGATAATTCGCATACTTATTCCGTACAAAATATAATCCCTCTTAATTCAGTATTTTGCAATTACATATACAAATATTTTAAAAAAGGCGGCAATTCGTATTTTGAATCCAATGCGCAAATTCATCCTAATTCAGAATTTCACGTTTAGATAATAATATACATAAATAATCTGGAAAAAAGAGTATGTCCCTGCTTTTGAAGACAATTTTTTTTAATACCAAAATTTAAACTAGTTTTTTGACTTTATTTCAAATATGACAATTAAATAAAGTCAATCATTATTTCATTTGATTTTATTTCAGAGACCCTTGAAATTTATCAAATCCAATTGCTTTGAATGCGGGTATTTTTTAGTATTTAAAAGTGCTATATGTGAAAAAGCTTTTATTAACTTCAAATTCAATTGACAAAGCTTTAAGTAACTTCAAAATCAATTGACATGCTACTTATAAAGTTTTTTTTTATCGTATATGTGAAAACGAAACGATAAATTCCTGAAATTAAAAGTGAGGTTCCAGTATCAATTTTTTCTAAATTTACATCTTTTGCATGAATTTCACCCTTTTAAAAAATAAAAATAGAATTTTTTTGAGAAATAAAAATATAATTTAAATAAATTTCTTACAGAGTATGGGCATGAATGATTTAAATTTGAATATTCCATAAAAGTTTTCCTAAAAATTTTAAAAATTGGATTTGATGTTCCTTTTATAACTTTGCAAAAATCTAATGTATGATCAACAACCCATGGTTTCCAACCATTAAATCGTGAAAATGATTTAATATCAATCTATAAAAATAAAAAAAAATTTTTTTAAATATTTTTATGAAGTTTTATACAAGTGAATCTACCATTATATTATCTATTGAACCAATGATGTTAGTTGACATAACAAGAATCGATTTATGTCGGTTAATAGCTTTTATAGCACATGTTGTATTATACAAGTAATTATTATTAGTATTACATTTTAAATTTAAGAATTTTGTTCGGCTTTTCTATAATTATTAAATGTATAATTAAATATAAAATATATATGTTCATTATAGAATTTATATAAATTAAACTTACTGCATAAGTATTATTTGATTTAGTGGCGGTACCTTCAATATTTATGCTATACAATAAAATATAAAAAAATATGTTTATTAGAAAAATCCCATTAAATTTGATTTGTTTCATTGAATTTTAAAGAAATATTTAAATATTTATTTCTAAATGCGCTGCTATATTATAAAGAACCAACTAAATTTAACTTTTGAATCTGAATATAACATCTACAGTTTATTTCAATATATTTTAAAATATTTTAAAATGAAAAAAATGGTATTTTTTTTTATATTAAATAATTAAACGATTAAACAAACAGATATTAAACAATTATTTTATTTAAAAAAAATATAGATAAAAAAACTTCGCTATTATACTATATATCAGATATGTATAAAGAAGAAAGTTAATTGCTTGCGTTTTAGACAGACTTGATATCAGAAATCAGTTTATAAAATCAAATGCAATGTCCAAACATTTAATCAATTGCCATCGAAATTTAATTAAACCCCCCTCTTCCAAAATCTACCTATGATATAAGGCCAAAACTATTTTTGGCAAAAGTTTAGAATTCAAGCTTCAATAGCTATAGATTTATGTTCATATAAGAGAAGAAGTTGTATGGCAGCTATTCGAACCCAATGCAGTAGACCAACTAAATTTTGCAGAAACTTTGGCCATAACACTAAACTATTTTTGGCAAAATTTCAGACACCCAGCTTTCATTAATACAGAGTAAATGCTCATATAAAAAAAGAAGTTGTATGGCAGTTATCGAACCCGTGGATCAAAATGGCTGGATTTCAATAGCGATGACGGCTATGGCATAAAAAATCCTAGCTTCTGATACATAGCTAAATCGATTTACTTTTCGATTCTGATCCCATCCATACAGTTTAGTCTATATCTACCCCCCTTCTCTTCGTCCCAAACGTAATGCCAAATTTATAATACCTGCAGCCATAGGGGTATAAGAAACTAAAATATAACGGTACCCTTTTTGGGGCGGCACTAAATAGATTTATTTAATCCCCATTTAAAATAGTTTCAACAACTTCTTTATCCAATATACTCGTAGTTTTTAATTAGTTTTTTATCTAGTGTAAACTATAAATGTTAGAAGAGTTGCTGGAAATATTTTAGAAACAGAATAAAAAAGAAGAAATATATGACGTCATAAAAAAATGTCTCGTTATTTTAGTATTTTTTACTTAAACTTGAGAAAAATCACATTTTTTAGCACATTTTCAAAGAATTTTGTAAAAATGTGCCTATATAGCTTCATTCTGTCCGTCCGTCCGTCTGTCCGTCTGTCCGTCTGTCCGTCTGTCCGTCTGTCCGTCTGTCCGTCTGTCCGTATGTTTACAAAAACTTTTACATCGTTTGAAATAGAGAAAAGAAGTTTGAACCACTAGTAGGTATTACAAAAAAAATAATTTCGTAGAAGAATTTTTTTCTGTAGCCCCACCTGTTACGGGGCTACAGCCCCCCAAAGTTGGAAAAAGCCCTATATTTAATTTGTTATAACAGGAGTTCTGTTAGATACATTTTCAATGTAAAAACGGCAAACGATAGCTGGTTTCATAAGCTTTATAAATATTTAAAAGGCAAATGTTTAGGGTTGCCATACGTTACTAAAATTTAACATTACACAAAACTCAATTTTTACAAAATTTTTGGCCACACATATCTTCTAAACGGTTCAAGCTAGGGTCTTGAAATTTTGGGAGAAGTTAGATACTCAGAAATTAGTAGGAGTCGGTTAACAAAATTTTTTGTCAAGCCCCATATTTAGGAGCTATAAGGGCTCGAAAATTGAAATTTTGCAATTTTTAAACACCTGTAACTTGAATACCTGTCCAAATTTTTTTTTAGTGATATACAAAATTCAAAGCTCTATAATTATATTTCAACATGTGTCAAAGGTTTTTCTTAATTTTGAAGGGTGACGAAGCTACAGCCCCTGCAAATTCCAAAAAAGCCCTATATTTCAATTGATATAATAAGAGTTCTGTTAAGTTTATTTTCAATCGAAAAACGGTAGAAGAGAGCTGCTTTTATAGGCTTTTCAAAGATATGTCGTTTAAATGTATAGGGTTGCCATACGGTACTAAAATTTACCATTATATAAAACTAAATTTTTGCAAAATTTTTGGTCCCATGTATCTCCTAAACGGTTTAAGATAGGGTCCTGAAATTTTGGAAGAAGTTAGATCCTCAAATATTAGTAGGAGTCGGTTAACAAAATTTTGTTGTCAAGCTCCCTGTTTAGAAGCTATAAGGGCTCGAAAATTTAACTTTTGCTATTTTTAAGCACCTGTAACTTGAATACTTGTCCAATTTTTTTTTTATTAATATACAAAATTTAAAGGCCCAACATTATATTTTAACATATGTTAAAGGTTTTTCTTAAATTTAAAAGCGGTTCCTTAAATTGAAGAAAGTGTCTCTCAGTTTTACCCATTTTTGCTTAGATTGTATAATTCTAAGTAAAATTCCAAATTTTTGTGGAATTCACAATTTAATTCCTAGAACCTAAAAAAATGGTGGGGGACGGAGGGGGGAGTGGAGTTAGATGAAGTTAGATCCTTGAGAAACTTGGAAACCTTCCCCATTAAAGGGCTATAACAAATTTAAAATAAAAACTTTACTGTTAGCAGTAAATTTTATAATTAAACAGTAACTATTTCCAAGTAAATATTTCCAAAGTTAAACTCAGTATGTAATACAATATAAATTTAAAAATGTGCTTTTTTAAAAACCCTTGGTTTTTTTTCATCACTTGTTTAAATCATTTTTCCTTTTTAAGCACCCTCCAGTCAAACTGGTTCATATCATGTAACATTATGTGTTAATGGAGACAGCTGTTTCTAGTTCAGGAGTCTATGACTTCATGGTTTAACGGACTATTGTTTCTTAAGTAAGTTGCTCCTTTAAATTTATAAAGAGCTTATTAAAGCTTATATCGTCCCCTTCGCTAACTCGGACTTATATATCGATACGACCTATGTATATTTTAGGTGAGTTCGTGAAAGATCGGACATTGCACCTAAAGTAAAGTGTATTCCTTCAATTAGCTTAAAACTCTTCCAAAAATATTAAACTTTGTGAATTCAAATTACTATAACAATATAAAAAATGCTTCAAATTAAAGATTTAAACAAAACTATCTCGACAATTTATTTGTGTCGACACATAAATTATTATCCAAAATTGTTTCATCTCACCTTTTTCAATTGTTTGCAATTTCAGTTTCCTAAATCAAGTTAGCGTGCATATATATAAAAATAAAATGGCGACCTTTTTTTTTCAAAAATGGCGATTGTACTAAATAAATACCGTTTTTAAAAATATTGACTGAGAAAATGTCGACTCTAAGAATACCTACAAAATATAATTTTTTTTTTAACAAAATTCCATAGCGTAAACTAGGAGGTATTTGACATTTGGTTTCAAAATCAGCATTATACTCCTTTTCCAGAATATTTAGGCAATGTTTATGGATTTAAAATCAGCGGCATACGCTTTTTACTGAATATTAACATATGTGGGATTTTGAAATTTCATGGCGGGATATTAGAGTTGGTTTTAAAATCAGGGTTATACACCTTTTTCAGAATATTTAGGCAATGTTAGAATATTTATATATATTTTATATGTGTCTTATATTTGATTACAAAATTAGGATAATACGGCTTTGCTTAAAAACGTATATAAATGGTGGGGATGGATCTTAGAGTTTCTTTCAAAAGGTGTTTTTTAAAAATTTGTTGAGTTACGGGCCAGCAGCCCTCACTTTTATAAATACCCATACACTAAAAAGATCCTGTCGACGCTCTCATCACTTATCGCGGCTCCAACATAAATGCACCCTTACAGTTGAACAGTTACAACAGCGCTTGGAAAAAAATGACTAAAGGACCATCTTTCAAAATAAGTTATTTTTTACAAATAAAACAAAACGTTAACTTACAGTTATTCTGTCTAAAAATCTGTTTTAATTTTATAATATGTATATTCAAAAGAATAAAATAAAGTTATAATAACTTTTGAAATCAAATAATTAACAAAAAAAAACTAGTAAATTTCAAAATCAAATACCATGTTAGCTAGATGAATTTTCTTTTTCATAATTTTAAAATCGAAACGATAAATTCCTGAAGGCATAAATGAAGTTCCCATTTCAATTTTATCTAATTCTAAATTTTTTGCAAAAAGTCGTCCCTAAAATAGAATACAATCTTTGTTATAGGGATAAAATTTATAATTAATTTAATAATATTCTTACAGTAAATGGACATGTATGATTTATATTTGAATATTCCATAAATGTCTTCCCAAAAATTTTAAAAATTGGATTTCCTTTTCCAGCTAAACCTTGACAAAGATTGAATGAACCACTAACAATCCATGGTTTCCAGCCACTTAAACGTGAATATGACTTGACATATAACTAAATATTTATTAGATAAATAAAAATTTAATTTTTTAAATTTAATTAAAATTTTATTATAATTTTATTATTATATAAAATAAATACGTTGATTTAAAGTTGGTGATCTTACTACAAGTTCATTTATCGAACCAATAATGTAAGTTGATAGAACAGCAACGGTTTCATGTCGATTAGCAACTTTTAAGCAGCAGGTTGTATTAAAAAAATACTTTTCATTTACATTACAATTTATATTAGTAAATTTAGAATAACCTTTCTGTTTTTAAAATTAAATTAGTTAGTATTTATTACTTGGAATAAAATTTACAAATTAAACTTACTAAATTGTTTTTATCTGATTTAAACGCACCTTCAACATTTATTATATAAAATAATATAAAATATAATATTACTTTTAAAAAAGCCAAATTAAAGTTGAATTTTTTCATCAGAGAATATCAATATTATAATAATGTATAATGTAAAATGTCAGCCAATAGTTATCTTTAAAGTGAAACAAAATTTTAATAATACAAATTATTATATAAGAATTATGCCTAAAATTCATATAATTATAAAAAAATAAATTTATTTAGATGCGTATATAAGATATTATTTATTTTTATTCTGCCTATAGTATTAAATTTTATTTTTTTCTGCTATTTGTCCGTTTGTCCACAGACTATTTAGTATTTTATATTAGTATTTTATTCATAATTGTATTGTCAAAGGAATATGGAATAATTTGGGATTATGGTGGAAGTTATTTAGAAATTCTGGATTAATGGAGATGGGGAAAATTAAATGGGATATAAACTTGATGAGCGCTTGACAAACAAATTTCCATAAGCCGTGCTACGCCATCTGGTTAGCTCAACTATTAATTTATACTTCGGATATGTTCCATTACACCATTAACCAACTCTTATAATTTTCGGATACGAGTGCTCTATTGAACCATTCCATCCAACATTTTCTATTAGGGGTTAGAAAACCTTTTTAGTAAACAATTTTAAGCTTTCCATCGACCGTTAGTTAATAAGCTGAAATTTACAAAAAAAAAAAAAAAATAGAAAGATAAAATAGAGCAGCTTTAAGAATTAATAATAATGCAACTTTGATATACAGTTTATTGTTTTATTGTGTATAACCATAAAGTAACATATAATATAGAGTATTCACGTAGAGTAAAATTTTTTTACCAATTTTTTTAAAAAATATTTTTCGTTTTTACTCATTACTCAAAAATTATTCTCATAACAATTATTTTTAGTTAAAAATTGAGAATAATTTGTTTTTAAACTCATAAATAAAAAAAAATTCTTCTCAATTTCTTGTTTTGAGTATTTATTAATATACCTTTAAAAAACTATATGAAGGGTATATACATACATACATACATATTTATTTTTATACATTATTCTTCTTATTCCATATAAAAGTATGAAAAGCTAAATCTATACTGCATGCATAGTGTATAGGTATATTAACACATATAAAATATTTAAGGTCTTTTTACTTTTTTTCGTTACTTTGAAATTAAAAAAACTAAATAGAGATTTTACATCTTTTATTGATGCATGTGTGAAATATGAAATTAAAACAGCTAAGTGTATTTTTCGTTCTTCTTGTAAATCAAAATAGAAAAATTTATTTTCATATTTATTATTTGTAACTTTTGATATTAATGTTGAATGAATGTGCGACAGACAAGCTTATTATTAAAAGTTGTATGGCTTGTAAAATCATAAATAATCTTATCATTTTAATAAGTATATATAAGAATTTTACGTTTAAGAAGAATTTAGTTCGTTATTTTGATTGACTCAAATTTTTTTTTTTTAAATTTAAATGGACATGAAAGGTAAAAATATAAAATTTAATAAAACACCGTTCGAATGTTTTCTAAGGGTACTTTTAAATTTTCTAGATTTTTTTGACTATAAACTTTAATATTTGAGTTACCTATTATTAAATGTTTTAGAAAAAATATTTTCTTTATTAAAATTTGAAAACTCTTTTGACTGAAAGTTTAAATTAGATAGTGGAGTTATAGGATTGATTTCAATATTATTATGTGGCAAACACAAACTTGGAAAAGCTCCCTTTTTTAGTTTTCTCCCTAAAAATTTTTTCTCGAAATGGTCTTCGCAAATAAATAATTTTTTTGTTTTTAAATTTTCTATACTTACACTACATGCCGATACCCAAATTTCGAATAAATTTTTCTCTTTTGGAAATTCATACAGCCTACCGTCAAAATTACGTCTACTTCTATTGCACACTATGCAAGGGGTACCATTCTTACGGTAATCTGCTTTTACGTCCTTAAACATTCTTCATTTAAAACATACATAAAGAAAATGAAGGAATGACAAAAGGAATAAGCAGAGAAAATAGATATTTCTGACAATGCGGAATATATCTATCAGGCCGAAACGCTAATTTGATGTTCAGAATTTAACCAAATTTAAGTATATTTATAAAAAAAAGTTTATTATTTTATAATAATACATCAAATACATAATAATCATAAGATTATTACATAAAAGACATAAAGTATTATAATATTTTTCAGAAGATTAATAGACAAAATTTTTACATGGCTTTATAAAAATATACCGCATTGTTTCAGATCAAGAAATTTAGAACGTATAAAAATGCAAGGTGTTTCATGAGTAAAGTATTTTTTATTCCTAAATACATGCAGCAATTAAGTTTATCTTTTAAAATTCATAATCCAAATTTTTTTTTACATGTATGTAGGTACATACATATTATTATGATTACTATTTCTAATGTAACATCTTGCATGATAAGTTATAAGAAAAATGCAATGAAATTTAGAGAAAAGCTATAGTAAAAGCAATAAGCTATGATGTGACAAGTTATACCTCGTAATTACACGAAATTTTGGGGGATATGAAAAAATTTTTTAACTGGAAATTCAAATTTTGTAAAAAAAAAAATTTCGTAAAAATATGTAATTACTTTAATAATGATAACTTGTCATGTAGCGAATGTTATTTTTCTTTTTTAATTGCTTTTGTCTAAAATATAATAGGTACTTATTCTAATAGAAAATTTATAAACTAATACTTACATGTAAATTTTGTTCCTCAATTTTTTTAATTCAAATTTTAATACTTAATAATATGTTCATAATCATAACAAAATAAACACTTGTAACAAAATAAACACTTGACATTTTTAAAAATGCGCGCCTTTATTAAATTGATTATAATTCTTAATATCAAAATAAGAATACATAAAAAATACATCAAAAAAAAAATAGAGAAAAATATCACATAAAAAAAGTTACATTTACAAAAAAATATGTACACACATACATTTTTCTTAACATTCATAAAAATATGCATAAAAATGTAAATATGTGAATATGTACATACATATACATATACTCTTCATATAATATCATAATATTCAAATTATGAAGAATTTTTTTTTTTTCTAGAACTTAAAAAAAATTCTTCTCAATTTTTAAGTAAAAATATTTGAGTTTTAAAATGAATTTTGAGTGTTGAGTAAAAATGGGACGGGATATTGAGTAAAATGGGACGGGATTTTTAAAAAGAAATGACTAACGAATTTTGTTCTACGTGAATACTCTATATATATGTTACTTTATGGTATAACTTAAAAAATTAGTTCCCTTAAAATTAAAATTTTTAATTGGTTGGAAATAAATAGTAATAAGTAATTATAATTAGTCTATTTAATTGTAAATTTCAATAATTGTTTGGTTTCTATTTTAATTATGACTTTTCAAAACTTTAAATTTTTGTGATTATATTACAGCTTGATAGAAAGCTGCATAGCAATTCCATTTAAAAAAAAAAGCAAAGGTTAAAGTCCTTGTATCAAATTCCAAGTTTTTAATTATTTCGTTATTAATTTGGAGATATGTTTACTCTAGCTCTTTTTGTTTTTTAAGTTATCGTGGTTTGATACAGACAGACAGTGGGATAGGCATACATGCATAACTTAATCGATTTGGTTTTCGATGCTAATGTGATTCATACATTTTAGCTCAAGAATGGGTTGAAATAGATAAAGAGTTTATTTCTTTTTAAGCAAATTAATTATGTTATTAAATGATTATTCAAAACTTATCTGAAATCTGAAATTTTACTTCTTTCTATAGAGGTTCTACCCTTCGATCAATTTCTTTGAATTAAAATTGTTTGTAAATTTTATGAAGCTTTTGAAATGGGAAGTATGGGAATATTTTCTGAATATTCAGAACTTAACTTTAAAGCTAAAAATGTGTAAATTTCAGTTGTAAATAATCTTTTAGGAAAGATTCAAAACTTTGTAAATATTTGTCTAAAATTTTGGGATTATTGGTTCAAAAACTTTGTAGCTGTTGGTAATTTAGCTATTTTTCTGGTAAACATATTGCTTTTCAGAACGCAAACCTACATGATCTTACCCAGTTGAATCAATATACATCTGTATAAACAAATTTGAATTAGGGCTTCCTTAAGGGAAGGGAATTCGTTTAAAATCAATTCCTTTTATTTGCTTTAAGGAATCAATACAATCTTACTATTTTTTTTTTCTTCCAAATTTTCTTTATAAGACTGAAATCATTGAACAAATTAATCTTATCTCTACGTAGAGAATGCTTGCATCCTGCTTTCTTTTCATGTTTTGAATAAAATATTCACGTTCAATCTTTGATGAAAAATGTAGTTAGAAATACAAGAAACACCAAATTTTTAATTGAAAAAATTTACTGTTGTTGCAGCTTTTGTTTTTAAATTTTTTTTATAATAATAGCTGTAATATTTTTTTTGGTAAAAACCTTTTTTTGATTTAATAAATAAAAAATTAAATAAAAAAAATTAAATAATAAATTTATATTTATATTTATTAAATTTTATATTGTTTTTTTTTTTATTAAAGCAATTTACATTACGTATGTAAGTAAAAATTTTTTAAAAGAAATTTTACATTACGCTTTAACTGCAATAGCGGTTGTTTTTGCTGTAAACAAACAAATGTTTTTTATTCGTTTGTCTTTTTCCTTTGAATTTAATTCGAAACAAAATATTTTTGAAAGCCTTCAATAAATATCTTAGAAGGGGAGTGGTTTGATGACTTACAGGGCCATTTATGTAGTGGCTCGGAGCCGATGCAAGTGATTTATCGAAAAGCAAAAAATCTTGTTCAACTAACAGTAAATGTTGAAACGTAAACTAACTAACATGGCCAAGAATGGCAATTCCTTTTGGACACTTATAAAAAGCTTAAAAGAAGACTTTAGATAAAAATGTTAAACAAAAGCTTTTGAAATATCTTTATCGTAATACTATATCGTATCGTCAGATGGTCAACCGGTGTCGGCTTATCTATGCTTCAAGCTTAAAATCAGTTATCACCTTAGTGGCGAATCCGTTGTTGTGCCTTTGGATATTTCTAAATTTTTAAAAAAATTTAAAAAAAAAAAGAGAATCTATTATTTGAAGAAGTTATTAAATAAATGAAATGTTGATATTAATAAATGAATGAAAAATATATTAAAGGCTTCCTTGAAAAAAAAATATATTAAATGATTTCATTCAATACATATAATTACATAGATTCAAAATCAAGTGTTATATTTGCAACAAAATTTTTCTGCATTGACATTGTAAAAACAACCCGATATATGCCTCCTGGTAATAATGAAGCTCCTATATTTATTTTATCCAATTCTAAATTTTTAGCATAAACTTCACCCTGTAATTAATTTTACAATTAAATAGAATTTTTACCTTAACTGAATATTAATGTATTACTTACTGTAAAAGGACAAGAATGATTAAAATTTGAATATTTGTTAAGTGTTTCTTTTATAATATTAAATATTGGATTGTTTCTTCCTGCCAAACTTTTGCAAAAATCATATTCACGATTAATAATCCAAGGTTTCCATCCATTTAAACGAGTAAATGATTTCATGTCTAACTAAAAAACGAGGAAGATTATAGTTGCCCTTGTCAACTTTTAGATACCCGTGCATACCCACTATGGTGTATAAAATAAACCGTAATTTACTTCTCTTATACATTTAACTCATTACCCCATAATTTTGACGTAAAAAAAAAAAAAAAATTAACAAAAAAAAAAAAAAAGTCACAAAACAAAAAACAAAATTTTCATTCATTGTCCCATAACTTAAGCTTAAAACAAAAAAAAAAGGGGGCCCTAACATTTTGAAACTTCATATAAGTGCTCGATTCATTATATAACTAACCGTGTGTAATTTTCATCCGCGTAGTATAATTAGTTTTGAAGAAATTCATATTGGTGCAAGGAAGTTGTATGGCAGCCCCCCGAAAATGGGGCCCTAACATTTTGAAACTTCATATAAGTGCCGGAGTCAATATAAAACTAACCGTGTGTAATTTTCATCCCCGTAGTATAAATAGTTTTGAAGAAATTCATATTGGTGCAAAAAAGTTGTATGGCAGCTCCCCGAAGCCTTGGTCCGATTTTAACCAAAAACAATAGGGAACCTAGAAATTGTCTAAAAATGACTTTGTGTGAATTTCAAGACTCTAGCCCTTTTAGTTTTTGAGTTATCGTGATGACACACGGACGGACGGACGGACGGACGGACGGACAGACACACATAGCTAGATCGACTAATTTTTCGATTCTGAGCCGATACGTACCCTTAACACTATATCTAGCTCGTCTAGATCGATGCGTTACAAACGGAGGAGCAAATCTAATATACCCGATGTTCATATATATATGCACGGGTATAATGAACTAAGTTTATTAAGGGATATTAAATCATTATTTACCATTATATTATCAAGTTTAACTAAAAGAGATCCATAAAAGTCCATTACAATTTTACTTCTTTTTATAACTCTTAATTTGCATGTGTAATTGAAGAAAAAAAATTGTGGGCTTGTGTTACATTTTACGTTTCTAATTTTTGCTCCTCTCTACAAATTCAAAAAACTAATCAGAAATTAACCAAAGTAAATTATTTAACTATTTCTTACTAATCCAGTATTTTGAGCCGAAAATACTAAATCACTTATAAATACATAAAATATTAAAACATTTAAATAATTCATAATTGCTTAAGTGAAATAATCAACAGCCTTTCCATAACTAAACATATTTTTTAAATTTTATTTTGCTATTAAAAACTAAAAGTGATGGTGATTCTGGATAAACATAAATTAAAATATTATTTAAATTACTTTTTATTGGTACATAATTGTTTAATCAGCAAAGAATCTGTATTAAGAACTTAAAATAGTTTTTTTTACTAATTAACTAGACTAACAATCTTGTTTTAAATTAAAAATGAAATTATTTTATTAATTTACTTAGAATTGAAATAATTTTGATTATAAATTGCAACCATTTTCTGAATTATTACAATATTCAAGCGAACATATTTTTTCCTGTTCAAGTGAACAATATTTGATATGGGTGTAATTGAATTCTCATTCTGTTTTCGATCGTTTTTACACTTCATTCCCTCTTATACCATCCACGAGGAAGATTGTAGTAGAGTAAACTTTGGCAACGCTAAGCTACCAATATGACCAGTTAATTATTCTTGGAAAAATGTTAAATACACAAATTATTAGACTTTAAGTTATGTACAAAAGCAAATATAGATTGAAAGGCTTCGAACCTCTTCCACTACACAGACTATATTTTATTCAGCCGATGGCCATTAAAGGTAACTACTATTTACGACAAACTTTCAGACATCCATCTTTATAAGGTATAGAGTAATGCTCATATAAAAAAGAAGTTGTACGGCGGCTCTTCGAACCCGTGGAGCAAATTGGCTTGATTTCAATAGCGATGACGGCTATTGTATAAAAATGAATTTGTGAAAATTTCAAATCCTAGCTCCTTTATTTTTTGAGTTATCGTGGGGACAGATGGACGGACGAATGAACACACTTAGCTAGATCGATTTATTGTTCTGATCCGATCCATACCTTTGAGTCTATATCTAACTTGATACTTCTCTGGGTAACAAACGTTATGGCAAATTTAGTATACGCTTTTGACTTATAGCTATACGGGTATAAAAAATAACAATTAAAGAAGAATTTTTAGAGAAATTTATTTAATACTTTTTATTAGTAAATAATCGTTTAATCGCAAAGAATCTATATAAGCCTTGAAGTGAAGCAACATGAAACGTAAAATGGTTGAACGTAAATAGCTAAAATTAATATCTAGTTTTAATTAAAAACTAAATAACATATTTTATTAATTTACTTCAAATTGAAATAATTTTCATTTTATGTTACAACCAAATCCTGAATTAAAACATTATATTAACCAATATAATATGAAAAATATTCTTTAAACTTACTTATTTGATTCTAGAACATCTGTTGGAGCATCGGGCGTCTAAGAATTCCTTTTAGTTTTAACCATGTTTTGCGTTGCGGTTCTGCTGCTTTCAAAACAGTACTTCTTCATGTTTTTTTTGATCTACTTACTTGTCGTCTGCCTTGTGGATTCCACTCAAAATATTGTCTAGTAATGTTTTCTTCTGATTTTGTCATTGTATGTCCGTTCTATCGCCATTTTCTCTCCCAGATCGCGACTTCTATAATCTTTTAATTCGGTTTTTGCCACAAGTGTGTGTATTTAATAATTTTCGGTCAACGAACTTTTATAATACGGCGTAGACATTGGTTTATATGCGACTGGTGATATTGGTCTTTCATGTTTCACAGACGTAAAGAAGTATTGATTTGTCGTTTGTTTTAAATTCGGTTATCGTTGTGCATGGGGCGGTATGGGAGTCAAACCATATGTTTGAGTGTATTTCGAAAGACCTTCATTTGATGTTGCCATGCTACCCAAACAGTTGAACTGCTCTACCTCTTCAATTTGCCTTCTCATAAAACTTACTGATGTGTTGAGTGTTCTGTCCACATGATTTTAGTCCTGGCTGCTGCGTTCATTTTTAGATCAGCTTGTTTACCATTTGTGCTCAAATTTTAGCACATTTCGTCCAGACCACTTTTTGTGTGTACCATGAAAACTACATCATCAGTAAAATCTAAGTGACTTAAACGTTTCCCTTGTTGCCATTAAATGCGATGTGTCCTCTTCTATACTAACAGCGTACCCCATTCAATAGTTGCGAATTCTGTTCAGAGTTTATTCCGTTTTTTAGTAATTTACGCCTAGCTACGTGGTCCTACGACATTTGTGAGATCTATGTGGTTTCTTGCTGTAGTTTTGGGGATATTGTTTCTCTTCCAGTTTCTACAAATACTTGTTTAAATTTATCTCACTTAGCATTTATAGAAACTATCCTGTGATGTCATTAGTTGATGCGCTTTCTCGAAAATTTTTGTACAAAATTTCCACATTATACGGAATTTTTTTAACGCTTCAACTTCGAAAAGTGCTCTTTTGATATGCACTTGAGTGCGGACACATCCCAAATATATATTAATATAATTGGTAATAAAAAAAAATTTTTTTTCTATATCTAGCTTGATTCGTTTCAGTGATTTCCAATAACGTACCAAAGCCCCTATACCTTCTTTAAATGTAGGATATAAATATGTTATTTTATTTTTTTAAAACGACATTAAAATTAAAAAAAAAACAAACAAATATACCATTATGTGAAGCTGCAACTCACATTTTAAAACACGTTTGAACAAATTTCATTTAAAAAAATATTAAAATATTTGTAAATTTACAACTTTTGGATTTGTGCAAGGTCTTGTATTAATTTTAAACTGTTATTCAAATTTCAGAAGATCTCCTTAAAGACAACTATTACACTGAAGTAATTATTGTTCGAAACAAATGAAACTTTAAAAATAATTCTAATATGCAACATAAAGTATATTATACACTTAATTTATAGAGAAACATATTATTTAAATATTATAAACATTTTTAATAATTACTCAACATCAAAATCAAATGATACATTACCAATTATATGTTTTTGCATTAAAGCTGTAAGAACGAATCGATATGTCCCCTGTGGTAGTAATGAAGCTCCAAGATTAATTTTATCCAATTCTAAATTCTTTGCATAAATTTTACCCTGAAATTGAAGTTAAATTCATTAAAACTAACAATAATTTATATTAAATTGTTGTAAATTTTATAAATTACTTACAACAAATGGACAAGTATGATTTAAATTTGAATATTTTTTCAGTGTTTCTTTATAAATACGGAATATTGGACTACTTTTTCCTGCCAAACTTTTACAAAAATCTATTGAACTATCAATAATCCAAGGTTTCCAACCGTTTAAACGATTATATGATTTTAAATTTAACTAAAAAAAACTTATATAATTTATATTGAAAAAAGGAGCTTGTACGAGTATTTAATTTACGAATAAACTATCAAGTTTTGTAATAATAAAACTTTGTATGTCCGCCACAACTTTACTCCTTTTTACAACTCTTAATCTGCATGTGTGATTAAAAATAAATTTTGGATTTGTCCAGCACAATAAATTTTTTATTTTTGTTCCTGCCTACAAATTCAAAACAATTTTTAAAAGCTAACCAAAACAAATTATTTAACTTTTCCTTACAAATCCAGTATTTTGAGCCGAAAATACTGAACCACTTATAAATACTAAAATTAACAAACTATTTAAATAAATCATAATTTCTTCAGTGAAAAGTTCAAAAGCCCTTCTACAACTGGAAATTTTTTAAATTTAGAATTGCAAAAATTTTATTTTGCTATTAAAAAATAAAAGTGATTGTGATTCTGGATAAACAAAAATTAAAATATCATTTGAAACACTTTTTATTATAGTAGATAATCGTTTAATCGCAAAGAATCTGTATTAAGTTTTGAAGAGAAGCAACGTGTTAATCTTGTTTTAATTAAAAAACTTAATTATTTTATTAATTTCGTGAATTATCAAATCGTGAATTATGGCAATATATAAACGAATTGTTTTGTTCCAGTTGAGGGGAAACATATTTCATATAATAACTTGTTTGATCCTAGAACACCTGCTGGAGCATAGGGCATCTACAAATGTTCTCCACCTTTCAAGGTCTTTAGGAATTCCTTGAGCGTTATGCTTCTGCTCATTTCCGTACTTCTTCATGTTTTCTTTGATCTACCTACTTGTCGCCTGCCATGTGGAATCAATACAAAACATTGTCTAGCAATGTTATTTTCTGATTTCCTGAAGGTATGTCCGATCTATCGCCCTTTTATCTCTCGGATTTCGATCTCTATTATCTTTTACTTTGTTTTTTGGCACAAGTGTGTGTTTTTAATTATTCGCCGTAAAAAAGTTGTCGTTTGTTTCAAATATTTTTATCGTTGTGCATAATATGGGAGTCAAACCATATGTTCGAGTGTATTTCGAAAGCAGCTCCAACTTTAATTATTCTGCTGTCAAAATCAACTTCGGTACCTCCATTTGATGTTGCCATGCTACCCAAACAGTTGAATTGCTCTATCTCTTCAATTTGGCTTTCTTCTAAGATTTGCTGATGTGTTGAGTGTTCTGTACACATGATTTTAATCTTGGCTGCGTCCATTTTCAGACTAGCTCGTTTGTGATTTGTGCTCAAGTTTTGACACATTTCGTTCAGACCACTTCTTGTGTGTACCATGAAAACTACTTTATCAGCAAAATCTAAGTGACTTAAATGTTTCCCTTGTTTCCACTAAATGCGATGTGTCGTCTCGTCTGCTATACTAACAGCGTAGCCCATTCAATATTCTGTTTTTATTCTGTTTTATAGTTATTTAAGTCTGGCTATGTTGTTCCCACGAAATTTCTGAAATCCATGAAACTTCTTGCGGCAGTTTTCGGGATATTGTTTCTCTTTCAGTTTCTACAAATGCTTCTTTTACTTTATTTCACTTATCATCTATAGAAACTGTTCCGTGATCTTGTTTATTAGCTTCAAATTTACAACATTCAAAACAATGTTGATGCTTTCTCAGAATTTTTGTACAAAATTTCTACATTATGCGGGATTTTTTAACGCTTAAACTTCGAAAAGTGCTCTTCTGACAGGCACTTGATTTCGACTTTGGACTCTTACCAAATATATATTAATATATTTGGTAATATTCTAAATATTTTTCCATATCTAGCTTGATTCCTTTGAGTGATTTCAAACACCTTACCAAAGGTATAACATACCCCTATATCTAATTTAAATGAAGGATATAACTATGGTATTACATTTTTTTTAGCACATTTTCAAAAAATTTTGTAAAAATGTGCCTATATAGCTTCACTCTGTCCGTCCGTCCGTCCGTCCGTCCGTATGTTTACAAAAACTTTTACACCGTTTGAAATAGAGAAAAGAAATTTTAACCATGGGTAGTTTTTGGAAAAAAAATAATTTCGTAGAAGAATTTTTTTATGTAGCCCCACCTGTTACGAGGCTACAGCCCCCCAAAGTTGGAAAAAGCCCTATATTTAAAGTGTTATAACAAGAGTTCTGTTACATATATTTTCAATCTGAAAACGGCAAATGATAGCTAGTTTCATAAGCTTTATAAATTTTTACAAGGCAAACGTTTAGGGTTGCCATACGGTATAAAAATTTAACATTACGCAAAACTTAATTTTCGCAAAATTTTTGGCCACACATATCTTCTGAACGGTTCAAGCTAGGGTCTTGAAATTTTGGGAGAAGTTAGATACTTAGAAATTAGTAGGAGTCGGTTAACAAAATTTTTTTGTCAAGCCCCCTATTTAGGAGCTATAAGGGCTCGAAAATTGAAATTTTGCTATTTTTAAACACCTGTAACTTGAATACCTGTCCAAATTTTTTTTTAGTGATAGACAAAATTCAAAGCTCTATAATTATATTTCAACATGTGTCAAAGGTTTTTCTTAATTTTGAAGGGTGACGAAGTTACAGCCCCTGAAAATTCCAAAAAAGCCCTATATCTAAATTGATATAACAAGAGTTCTGTTAAGTTTATTTTCAATCGAAAAACTGTATTAGAGAGCTGCTTTTATAGGCTTTACAAAAATATGTCGCTTAAGTGTATAGGGTTGCCATAGGATACTAAAATTTACCATTATATAAAACTCAATTTTTGCAAAATTTTTGGCCCCACATATCTTCTAAACGGTTCAAGCTAGGATCTTGAAATTTTAGGAGAAGTTAGATCCTTAGAAATTAGTAGGAGTCTGTTAACAAAATATTTTTGTCAAGCCCCTTATTTAGGAGCTATAAGGGCTCGAAAATTTAAATTTTGCTATTTTTAAGCACCTGTAACTTGAATACCTGTCCAATTTTTTTTTTATTAATATACAAAATTTAAAGGTCCAATATTATATTTTAACATATGTTAAAAGTTTTTCTTAAATTTAAAAGGGGTTCCTTAAATGGAAGAAAGTGTCTCTCAGTTTTACCCATTTTTGCTTAGATAATAAAATTCTAAGTAAAATTCCAAATTTTTGTGTAATTCACAATTTAATTCCTAGAACCTAAAAAATTAGAGAATGGAGGGGGAGTGGGGAGTGGAAGTTAGATTCTTGAGAAATTTGGCAACCTTCCCCATTGAAGGGCTATAACAACTTTTAGATAAGTCAGTAGTAACTATTTCCAAGTAAATATTTTCAAAGTTAAACTCAGTATGTAATACAATATAATTTTGAAAATGTGCTTTTTTAAAAACCCTTGGTTTTTTTTCATCACTTGTTTAATACGATATTTTAGTGAAAAAAAAATCAAATATACCAATATGTTGAAGCTGCAACTCACATTCTAAAACAGGTTTGCATAAATTTCATTTAAAAAAATATTAAAATATTTGTAAATTTACAACTTTTGGGGTTGTGCAGATCAGAAGATCTCCTTAAAGACAACTATTATACTGAAGTAATTATTGTTCGAAACAAATGAAACTTTAAAAATAATTCTAATATGCAACATAAAGTATATTATACACTTAATTTATAGAGAAACATATTATTTAAATATTATAAATTTATTATATATTTTAATAATTACTTAAGTTTCAAAATCAATTGATACATTAGCAACTGAATGTTTTTTTTTTATCCATGTAAGAACGAATCGATATGTCCCCTGTGGTAATAATGAAGCACCAATATTTATTTTATCTAATTCTAAATTTTTTGCATATACTGCACCCTGTAATTTGGAATAAAATTCATTAAAACTTAATAGTTAGATTAAATTGTTATAAACTTTATAAATGACTTACTACAAATGGACAAGTATGATTTAAATTTGAATAATTTTTCAGTGTTTCTTTTATAATACGAAATGTTGGAGTACTTTTTCCCGCCAAACCTTTACAAAAATCTATTGAACTATCAATTATCCATGGTTTCCAACCGTTTAAACGATTATATGATTTTATATTCAACTAAAAAAAAAATAAATTTTTAAATTTTATATTGTAAAACTAAAATAGATTATTATAATTTACCATTATATTGTCTATTTCAAGAAAAGCAAATGCGTACAGGTCTGCCACAACTTTACTCCTTTTTACTACTTTCAATTTGCATGTGTGATTAAAAAAAAATTTTGGATTTGTCCAACAATTTAAGTTTTTTATTTTTGTTCCAGTCTACAAATTGAAAAAAAAAATATCGAAAGTTCGAATAATTTCAGTAAATTATCTTACGAAACACGTTTCTTACTAATCCAGAATTTTCAGCAGAGATATGACCGGAACCAATTATTAATATAAAAAATATCAAATAATTTAAAAAATTCATATTTTTTATATATAAGTGAAATAAGTCAAGCTTAACTTAAAACTAAACATTTATACAAATTCATTATTAGATTTTCCGTGTTAAAAAAAAAATAAATAAACTCTAGACTCTAAATAACCAAAAATTAATTTAATTTATCTTTTTAATCAATATAAAATTATTTAATTTGTATTGAACGCTATACATTTCAAATTTACAGTAAAGCAAAGAAAAACCATTTCTAAAATCTCAATAATTTAACACACAGTTTAGAATCTAGGAGATTCTAAATTAGTTTTATTAGTTTTTTTAAATTGAATATTAAGAAACCTAAACTCAAATTTAGTTGCAGAAAATCAACATTAAGTGTACATGTATTGAAAAAAACATTGCTTTATAAGGTCCGAGTATTAAAGATTTTTTACTTGGGCCGTAGGTTCTCAAAAATTTTAAAACATCACTAAAATGAGATACAAGTAAAAATATAATGTGCTGCCGCTCTTATTTGATTTTTCCTAAAATCAAAATTTGAAATCAAAATCATTTAGACAGAAAAACAATAAAATACAAAATGATTACACAAAAACCAGTTTGATGTAGATTGTGGCTTCGGTGTAGCTGTCATAGTTTGTATTTCAAAGTTTTAATATAACAAAAATCACATTAAAACTTTTGATTATTGATAGGAAAATTTCGTAAATTTGATAGTGTCGTGCCATCTTCCTCGGTTCAATTTGGCCCTTCTGCGAAACCGTTCTTTATTTTGGCAAAAAAAGCATTCACACTAAATTTCATTAAAATCGGTTGAAATTTTAATGTATTAATTGAAATTGACATTTCCCAAACTCGTGGAAGCTGTTGCCTCCATGATACTAGAATCAATTACTGAAAGCTACTCTTCATAGGTATTCACCAATAGTCTATGTGCCAAATTTCAGCTCATTCCGGCCGTAAGAAAACCAGATTTCACGAAAACTTTGGTTTTTTTGTATGGGAGCCTTCCAATCGCATTATCCGATTTAGTCTATCTACGAACTTAAACTTACTTTTGACCAATACAGCATTTAAACCAAAATTAATCAAAATCAGTTGAAATTTATCCGAGTTATCATGCTGCCAGTACACGAACACACAGAAAAAAATTTCGCACTTACCCGTTTCTGAGAAAGTGGAACAAGTTTTGTGTGGACGAAACAAATTCTTTTTTTTTTTAACTGACGAATTAATAATTCCCTTCTATAGCATGTATACTAAAAAAAAAAGCTAAAGACTGGGGGTTTCAAATTTTTTAAGCAAAATTTGTATATTTCTTAGAAAAACTTTGTTCTAGAATTTCACATTATGCTAAGTTCAATTGTTAAACTAATAAGCCTGTCTTTATCATAGGTCTTTACATGTTGGTACAGTAGTACATGATATATTCTTGTGATTAAAATTCATCTTAATTCATCATCCACATACAATTTAAAATGCAAATAGTACTAGGCATCTAGAACATGTAGAAACGTCTAAGATTTTCAATAGATACGATTCTGTTTGTTATATATTGTAATAATATTGGATTATAAAGTATTTCTATATCTGTGAGGTATATTATTAAATTAAATTATTTGTTTATATTTTTATAGTTTTTTTTTTTAATGATCCATACTTATTTCCTAATAGATTTAATAATTCTCAAAAATTTAAGTTAAGGTGTCATTACGTACATTTTTAAGATTTGCTAAAATTAAGCCTCGTATAACGGTAACTTAAAATATCGTTGGGCAATACTAAATATTATATTTATTAAAAAAGCTTATGTAAGGTCATTTGTTGTTGACACATTAAAATTAATGTTATAGAACTTATATTATTTAAATATAGGGCTTATTCGAAATTTTGAGTACTGTAACTCTGTAACGGAGTTCAATCAAACAAATTTTATGAGATACTATTTGAAGTTGATTTCAATTGTCTTTTTTGAACGGTGCAGAACTGCTATAAATAATATCGGGACAGAAGAAGGAAAGAGTTTAACTATATTAGGATATTTATTTCAAAATTATTTAAAAAACGAGGAACAGTGTAGTAGAGTAGACTGTGCCATCTCTGGCAAACCCGTATGACCGTAATATAGATTATCTGGTTAATTAGTTTTGGCAAAATTTTAAATACACAAATTAATAGACTTTCAGTTATGTAGTTCTTCGAACCTCTTGCAGTACAGCGCCTTTATTTTATGCAGATTTTGACCATTAAAGTTAACTACTATATTGACATAGAGTAATGCTCATATTAAAGTAGTCGTATAGCAATACTCGAACCCACTGCAGTAGACTAACCAAATTTTGGAAAAATTGCAGACGCCAGGCGAAGTATTGAAATATTAGCGACTACTCGAATCTCGTGAAGCACAAAGGCTGGATTTCAATAGCGATGACGTCTATTGCATAAAAGCGAACCTGTAAAAATTTCAAAGTCGTAGCACCTTTACTTTTTGAGTTATCGTGCTGACGGACCGACGGACACACATAGCTAGATCGATTTTCATTTCAATTCGGATCTGATCCATACTCTTGGGTCTAACGTAATGGCAAATTTAGTTTACTCTTTTCACACAGGTATTTAGAGCAAAAATAAGCAAAATTTTCTAAATATAAACACACGTTTACGTTTAGCCTTTTGCGCTTCCTCCATGTATTATTTAAATATTTATTTTTTCAATATTATATCAAATTCTGACATCAATTACAGTTATTAAATTTTAAAAAAAATATATTAATAACAAATGTATTACTGTTAGTTCCAATCTTTTAATAAATTGTAAATTTTTAATATTTATAAAGTTAAAAGAATAATAAACTACGCTTCAACAAGTTTTTTATTAATTATATATTTTTTATAAAAATTAATTGTCAAATACCTTGAAGGTGACTTTTAGGCGATTAAATAGTTTTGATATATTTTACATAGGTATAGAAAATATTTTATATGTAGGAAATCATTTTTATGATTTAAAATTTATTTGACACGGTGTTGAATACAATTAAGTTTATTTTATAATATATTTAATAAATAATTCTTGTAAAATTTTAAAGTTTTTTAAATAATTTTCTTTTATTTACAGAAAAATAAAAACAACAACAATAAATAGTTTTGATCCCTCAGGAAATTAAAACCGGAGATTAATTTCAATTAAGTAATCAAATATAACAAATGTAAGTGTCTATTTAATATAAATGCATTTTTATTAATTACATTTTTTTTATTCAAAATATATTAAATATAATAAATATTTATGACAATTAGTGTTGAAAATGTTTAAAAATTAGTAAAATATAAAATGAGTTATTAACGAGGAAGAGTGTAGTAGAGTAGACTGTGTCAACTCTGGGATACCCGTATGACCGTAACATATACATTATATCATCCGATTAATTACTTTTGGCAAAATTTCAAATATTCAGCTTTATTAGGTGTAGAGTAATGCTCATATAAAAGAAGGAGTTGTATGGCAGCTACTCGAATCCTTTGCAGTAGACCAACCAAATTTTGCAGTAACCTTGGCCATTACACTAAACTATTTTTGGCAAAATTTCAGACACCCAGCTTCATTTGGTGTAGTGTAATCCTCATATAAAAGAAGGAGTTGTATGGCAGTTACTCGAACCCTCTGCAGTAGACCAACCAAATTTGCAGTAACTTTGACCATTATACTAAACTACTTTTGGCAAAATTTCAGACACGCAGCTGTAATAGGTATAGAGTAATGCTCATATAAAATTAGAAGTTGTATGGCAGGTACTCGAACCCGTGGACCAAAATGTCTGAATTTAAATAGCGATTCCGTTTTTTGCATAAAAACGAATTTGTGAAAATTTCATAATCCTAGCTTCTTTACTTTTTGAGTTATCGTGATTACGGACGGACGGACGGACATACATAGCTAAATCGATTTATTTTTCGATTCTGATCCGATCCATACACTTGAGTCTATATCTACCCCCTCTCCTTCTCTGCGCCACAAACGTAATGGCAAATTTATTATACCCTTGGACTATATAGTCATACGGGTATAAAAAGTTGATTAAAAGATGAGTTCAAAAATTATTAAAAAGTTAAAAGTTTAAGAAAACATATGAAGGTTAATGAGAGGGAAAATTAATTTTTTTTAAGTGCTAACTGTACAGTTAGGCTAATAGGACAAACTTCCGGAAAAAGTTTTGAGCTATCAAGATGACGTCATCACATAACGGGACTAAATATCTCAAAGTTTCCGAATATATAAATTATTAGTGGCGGTGGCGCCATCTAGTGGTCGAAAAATGCATTACAAAATTTTCCTAAGATATTGTAGCATTTTTATTAAGCTCAATAATCAATAGATACAATTCTATTTTTATTTATATTGCAATATTTTGTATTTGAGTTGTATGGTATTCTATATCTGTGAGTATTATTAAATTAAATTATTTGTTTATATTTGGCATTTGTTATATTAATATATTGTTTATTAAAGATATATACAAATATACAAATATAAACCAAATCGCTGCAAAGCTTCATAAATTTATTTAAATTCAGGACATTTTTGTATTATGCAGTATATATTCTACAGGTCTGGTACATATGTATTTTTTAGAGGCAGATATGTATTTAGAGGCATGCCTGTCAAAAAACTCTCTTTTTAATAAAAAGGATATTTTTCGATAAGTTTTAAGCCATATTTTAAGTTTTAATTAAAAGAATTGTATTTATCACAACATTTTTATTAATAATATCATGATACGATTAACAAGTTACTAAAAGAAATATTAGTAAGACTGATAAAAGAATTTTTACAACAGGATGAAATTTGATATTTGCTTTTATAGAAACTTCATTCCTTAACTATTAAATGTTAACTACTATTGTATTGAAATTTATTTGAGTTTATTTTCTTAGTAGCCTCTGATGCGTACTGGATCGATTTACTTGACCTAGTTTTTTTTCCAAAAACTACTAGACCGACTTTTTTTTTTTTTTATTCATTTAATTTCTCTAAACAGCCTTGAGGCTCTTACAGAGTTCCTATAGGTTTTCTTATAATATAATTAGTTAATTTAATTTAATTTAAGTGCAATTTTCAATAATTCAAGTAATTTAAGGTATAACAATAAATATATATATATATATAACAAGTTACTAAAATTACAAGAAATATATATATATATATAATACGTATAATATACTAATATTTACTTTATAATAAGGCAATGGCTACATTAAATGATAGTTTTAAGCTTCTAAGTAATTAAGCTATTTAGATGTATAATTTTAATATTTACTTATGTACAAAATTTTCCAGTATTTTTTAAATGGGTGATAAGGTCTTAATGTTATTTGGTATACTGTTATATTCTTTTATACTGCTATTAAATATTGGCTCCAGACCCTGCAGGTTGTGGCTGGAAACTGTCTTAATGTGGTGAGTACAGCAGGTGTTGTATTCATGAACTCGTTATTGGTTGTTACTTCAGTGTTAGACTTGATGTTGTTTTTATTCATGTTATAGATTTGTAGTGTTTGTGTATAGGTCTTTAGTTTTAAGCATTTCATATTCTTTATGCATTGAATTTGTTGAAGTACGAATTGGCAAGTTGTAGAGATTTTTTAAAGTTCTATTTTGAATTTTTTGAAGATTTTTTATATTGTTGTTTAATGCATTATAGGAAATCGTTTTGTTTAATGTATTATAGGAATCATAGGAAATTGTGCTATGGAAAAGACTATACGGATTTTTTTTAGACAATATGGCAGTCTTCTTCCTAGTTTTTTAGTAATCTACACTATGTGTAGACTCCATTAATATTAACTTAACCAAAGTGAAAACATTTTATTGTAATAGCGGTATTTTATAGCGTATATTTAACATTTGATACAAGTTTCAATATTCAACTACTTAACCGAAAGTGTAATATAAAATTAAGCTTTAAACAATACTAAACCATTTTTATTACATCTCCCTCACTCCTAATAATTTGAAACAATTAAATGCAAATATAAAACCGGAAGTTAATAATATACTTAAAATAAATCTTTGAATTTTTGATGCATTTTAATACTTAAGCCTTTCTTGTTGGTATTATCTGTAAATAGTATAAATAAACAAAAACAAAATTTCAAGTATCGTTTTTTTTTTTATACACGACTAAAATGGGCCCCACCTTAAAAAAGAAAACTTTCACTTAAGTTTAAATAATTACCTTTTGAATTAATTTTACAAAAAAAAAAAAAAATTTACATTATTTTTATAGACATTATTATGTACATTCACATTACTATTCATATTATATACAAATATATATAATAATATCTATTATGGAATTTTTGAATTACAGTTTGAAATCGACTGTTTGGAATTTAGCATTGTTTAGAAATTTCAATATCAACCAAATTATGAAGTGCAATATAAAAATGTGAAGTGTTTAAATTCGATTTTACAGAACATTAGAATGTCAAATTAAATTATGTATAACACATAGAAATAATTAAATAAAATGTCTATACATTCAAAATGTTAAAAGAACATTTTAAAAAATTTATTCATACAATTTATTTATTTTTAGTACCAGATAATAGTAAATATTGCCTGATAATATTAATGCTTTGCCTTGTTTGATATTTGGAGTTCTTATTAAATTATTTTAAAATACACTATATTTTTTTATTAGATATGATCCGACCAGGACCCGAGACTTTTCGATTAAAAAGCCGCCACTTCACCACTGAGCTTTATTCATACAAATATCCATTTATAATTACTTATACAGGGTGTTTCTTAACTAACAGCACTGTTATATACCATTGCATAGATACTTATGCGTAGATAAATTTTGTGTATGGAAGCTAAGCTATGCCTCTTCTAGTTTCCAAGATTTGGGGCTTAAATTCCAAATTTTTTTTTTAAAACTTAATATATCCCCATTCAAGTATCTATTAATTTTTCTTCCTTCTATGGTCTCAAGTCTGTGTGAGATTTTAAACTTGCAAAATGTAAAAACTTTAACAATTTTTTTTTTTTTAAAACCACGTTAACTGAATAACATAATATAAAAAAGCTCAAACATTTTAAACTTATTTCTAATCTTTGAATTTTCAGCTTAAATTTGCAGTACTTTTTGTTATTCAACGGCTTATGCGGTTTAGGATTACAGCTTTGGTAAAATTTTGAATTTTTTATTTCAAAATTTTGAAACTTTTTCAAGTAACATCATAGCTTAAATGTGATTTTTTCAGTTTAATTGTTGAAATTTCTACAGTTGTTAAATTTAGAAACCCGCAGAAGATAGAAAAATAAATAAATACTCGTTTTAAAGAAGACTGCCAAAGCTTTTTTATGCATTTTACAGAATTTTCACATGTTCTCTAAGAGCGGAGTAAAATAATAATTTCCAAAAACAAAAAAAAAGTTTGATAATTTTATTTAAGGCCCTACATCTTGGAAACTAGAAGAGCTTCCCATACACAAAATTGGTCTCATAATTATTTATACAATTGTATATAGCAGTGTACTTATTTAGGCGACACCCTGTGTACAATAATCACACAAAACATAAAATTAAAGTTATTTGCAATTAGAATTTCTTTGTATAGGGCAAAATCAAGGAACACTGTATTTAGGATTGGGTACGTAATCCCCAATTGCAAAATCCCAATAACAAAATCAAGAATACAAAATCCCAAATTACAAAATCACTAAATCCCAAAACTTTTTCATATTATTACAAAATCTCTATCTCGAAACTTTTGTTTTTGATCTATTACTTATCCTAAAAGGCTCCCATAGTTATTTCCAAGGATCTTTTAAAGCCTTGTAAAATTGTATTATGAGAGTTTGAATATGGACCTTTTTTTTACCATAACTTGGTAACGCGTGAATCTGCAGAAGGAAGTTCCACAAAATTTATAGTTCTATTTCCGTATCTATTCGTATTTAAGTTTTCAACGGTGTAAATTTCCGTTTATTTATCTAAAGTTTAGACAGAAAGAGAGTACTTAATTAAGTACTTTATGATAATTAATTAATTAACTATTTTCAAAGTAATAAATAAGTTTTCCTATTTTTTTAATCATTGAAATTTTAAAATATTTTTAAACGCATTCTTTAAATTAATGAACATAAAATAAGTGTTTTAACCTTTTTTTAAAAATTATGTTTAGTATTGAATCAATATTATTTATAGCATAAATCCAAGAATTTATGCAATTCTATAATAAATTAAATTCCTAACTCAAGTTTTTTATAATTAAAAGTTTACATAAATGTGAATAAATCAATAAAAAATTTTTTATGCTATATCCCACTAAGTATTTAGAAACTATTTTAAAATTTTTCCAAATAAAAAGAGAAGAACTTGATATTGAAGGCAAATCTATTAAAATTTATTAAAAACAGTTAAATTACAAGTGTTTAAAATAAATTTAAAATCGAATGAGATTCATAATTTAAATTTTTGAATTTTTTTATATTTCTATGTAGCTGAACGTCTATTTTGCAAAATCAAATAAAACAAAATTAAATCAAATATTTATAATAACTATTTAATAATAGCGATGATATACCATGATTAACATGTTTATTTTTTTAAATTTTTTAATAACTCTTTTTTTTTTAATTGATATTTAAAATGTGTCAACTCTAGGATACCTGTATAACAGGAATATAGACATTTCGTAAAATTTCAAACACAGAACTTATTAGACTTTTAGTTATGGACAAAAGAAAATAGAAGTTGAAAAGCAGCTCTTCGAACCAGTACACCGACTATATTTTATTCAGACGTTAGCCACTAAAGTTAATTACTACTGACAAAATTTCAAACATCAAGCTTTATTAGGTATAGAGTAATGTTCATATAAAAAAGAAGTTGTTTGGCAGCTACTCGAACCCGAGGAGTAAGCTGACTGAATTTCAACAGCGATGACGGCTATTGCCTAAAATCGAATTTGTAAGAATTTCACAATTCTAAGTTTCTTTATTTTTTGAGTTATCAGGTGGACGGACGGGCGGAAGAACATACATAGAAGAACATGATTAACTTTTTTATTCTAATCCAATCCATACCTTTGAGCCTATATTTACCCCCTCCATCTCTGTGTCACAAACGTAATAACAAATTTATTATACCCTTTGAACTATAGTCATTCGGGTATAAAAAAATTTACCTGTTTAATCACCCATCCTAATACAATCTTAAAATTAAACTATTTGAATATTAAGTAAAATTAATATTAATTTCATTTTTAAGACATTTGAAGGTGGTCAAATGTTAAATTATTTTATTAGGGTTATATTTTAATAATTATAATAACTTCCTATAGTAATTAAAGATAATTTTATGGACATGTGTCAAAACTTATTGGTTTTTAAAAAAATGTACTTAAAATGAGTTTTTAAACTGTCAGTCGAATTGTTTGTATTTTATTTAGTTGAACTTGTCAACTTCAACAGTTACATCTTTCGCTAGCTACCTTAAGTAGATGTTAATAGGGTAAAGTAAAAAGGAATATACAACAGATTTATTTTTGGTTTCGGAAGCCTAAAAATATGCAAAACTTTTATTTTCTAACTTCTTTAATTTTAGAGCTTTTACACCAATAAATGAAATTTTTAGAAATAAATATGTAAATATATTTTTATAAACCTTAAAATTTTGATGAAACTAATAAACTACTACCATTTTCATCATGCACATTTGGGCTCTTAAACGGGCGTTTTGCATATCAATTTGCAAAATATACACAGTTTTAATGTTGTACTTTAGCTGCTCTTTAGTTTGAGGCTTGTTTACATATACTCATTTTTTAAATAACCCCATAGGAAATAATCAGGCGCAGCTAAAATAAAATCCCGAATTTCTGGTGATAATTTGGTCATCAAAAATTTCAATTAGCAGAGTAATTATGGCACTGGCCGTGTGTGCTGTTGCTCTATCTTGCTGGAACCAATTGTAGGCTGCTGCAGGACGCACAAAATTATTAATCATAGTACGATATCTGTCCCCATTTATTGTAACAGTATTACCAACTTTATTCTCAAAGAAGTAGGGCCCAATAACGTAAAAAGCCGATTTTCTAACGACTACGTCACCGGTCGAATCCCACAATATAGGTGTTACTTAAATGTAAGAAATGGAGAACAAAAATACTTTTAGAATATTTAAATCAAAAAGTTTCCGCTGTATATCTACTGAAAAGTATTGATAATTGCTAGATAGGTTATTATAGTTGTCAAAACATTTTGAATCTATATCCAGGTAATACTTTCGTTGGCTGGTCAACAACTGTGGGGTTTACAATAAAAACCGTATATTTCGCTTATTCACATATGCATTAAGATGGAAATATGCTTCGTCACTCATAATTAAATTGTTCAGTAATTTTGTAAGGAAAATAATAAAATTATGTGGCCATTGTAAAAGCAACAAGGTTTGAATCAGAAAATTTAAAAATAACATAATAAAAAAAAAAGTTATTCAATTTTTATAGGCAAACATGACTTTTGGCCCACCCTGTATTAATAAAAATATCTATTTACTTAACTTGGAACATATTCCTGAATTCTTTAGGATTGAATCCACACTCCATTAGTTTAAGCTTCTACTATATTACCGCGATAACTCTCAAATTTCTTTTAGTATCTTGATCTAATATTTGATCTAATATTATGATCCTGTTCTTGAAATAATATTTAATAAATAATGATTCACAAATTTAACTGTTTCTTAATCTTATGTTAAACAAAAGTTTATCTGAAATTTTACTTCAGGTCTAAGTTATATGTTACCACTTAATCCCGATCTTAAAATTCAATTAGTAATGCATAGTTCATATTATTAAAATTAATTATTATATATTATATACTATACACGAACCAAACTAAAATACCGTAATTTTTATAACGGTAAAATTTTTAAATTAAAGGTAGTTTTATTATCAAAAAAAAAAAAAAATTAAAATAAATGTTAGTTAAAATTTAATGTCTATATAATAAAAAATATTTAATTTAATATTCTTTAAAGAATTTTGTTTTGGTTTATATTAAAATTTTTAGAAATGAATTATTAATATGTATATATATAGAAATTCATGATATATACAATATATTAATGATATGTGTTTAAAACAAGGTCAGTTTCATCTTAAGTATCTTAAGTATCATTTTAGTTATATTAAATAAAACCTGATTTGATAAATATTTGCATACTAGTATCAACTTGTTTCAATAAATTAAAACCAAAATAATTAACATATGAAAGTAGACCATTGGATTTTTAGCACTTTGGTACTAAAAAAAAAAAAATGCTAATTTTCAATCTTCCAAATTTTTTTTTAAAGTTTGTTTATCATTTTAATTTGTTTTTTTGGGTTTTGATTTATTTATCAAGTAATGTTAAAGAAACATGTGATGTTCTTATGCAAATTAGTTTTTATTTATTAATAACCAACTATAAGTTTAACTTTGCATTTTTAGGAAACAACTGTATATACAAATATTTTACAAAAATATAGTATTAATTAATAAGTTAATATTTAAAAAAGAATTTGGGTGCTTTCTGTAAAATATCCCGCAATAAAATTTTATGAAATAAAGACTTTATTTTACATTTGAATTAAATAATAAACCTAATTTTCGATATTCGCTATTAGGACTTATATTTTAGACCTTATTTTAGAATGTGATTGGGCCTTATAATGTAACTGGGGAAAAAATTCACTGGGCATATATTCTAGACCTATAATTTGCAGTTCCAGAATAATATATTACTTACCTATTACAAACTTTTGCAAAGGGTCTTTTTTTAAGATTGTTATTGTTCAGTTGTGCGTTTAAAACTAATGGAACAAGCGCTTCTGGATATATTATATCAAATACCTAAAAACATGTTTGTAGATTTTAAAAGATATATGTGATTCTATTATAATAAACTTTAATTTAATACTATAAGGTATTTTTTTTATGTCTGTGAGTTATATCGTTCGATTAAAAAATATTTAAATTTTATATTGGTTTAAATGTATTATTTCAATATTTTTTATTCTTGATATATAAAATTATTAATTAAAGGCTATATGTTATATGACTTATGACATTAAATTGAAACTAATGACGAATGGTAGCTGATTCGAAGTCAGATCGCTCAAGGAAAAGTTCGGCACTCTTATCACTATGTCATCTAGCTGTGAATTTCTTAAGATTTTTATAATGGAGAATTCATTAATATTATTTTTAAAAATTTTTTGAATATTAATGATTTTATTAACTCTCCTAGAATCAATGGCGACTTAAGCTAATTAAACCAGAGTTAAAATTACATAAATTAGGTTTCAGAAAATTTTTATGAACACTTTCATAGCGTCAATAAGTAAATTCTGTGCGGAGACTAAACACATTTAGCATATCTCGAATACCCGAATGACTGTGGGCATTGTGGGTAGATATAGACTCAGGTGGTGTATGGATCGGATCAGAATCGAAAAAAATGGATTTAGCTATGTATATCCGTCCACACGTTAACTAAAAAACTAAAGGAGCTAGAATCTTGAAATTTTTGCAAAATTAGTATTTTGCGATAGCCGTCATTACTATTTAAATCCAGCCATTTTGGTCCATGGGTTCGGGTAGCTGCAATACAACTTCTTTTTTTTTATATGAGCATTACTCTGTACCTACTACAGTTGCATGTCTGAAATTTTGCCGAAAGTAGTTGAGTGTAATGACTAAAGTTACTGCAAAATTTGGTTGGTTTACTGCAGAGGGTTCGAATAGCTGCCGTACAACTCCTTCTTTTATATGAGCATTGCACTACACCTAATAAAGTTGGTATATTTGAAATTTTGCGAAAAGTAATTAATGTTTATAATAATAATGATATAATGTTTATATAACGGTCATACGAGTATCCAAGAGTTGGCAAGGTCTACTCTAATACACTCTTCCTCGTTTTATATACCTTTGCTGAATTTAAGAAATAAAGACAGGTTCTTGAATGTATAGAAAATTTAATATAAGTTTTTAACTCAAATTTATTACAAATTAATATTTTAATATCTGCATCTAGTATTTCAAAAAATTTGACTAATTATTGTAGCTAATAATTTATGATTATGATTATATATTAATATATTTATATCAAAATTCCTAAATTGTTGCTACGACAAAATATTACCAACGTTTAATTAACTTTTATAATTAAAATTACCATTAGAGGGACTTTTTATTTTATTTTATTCAAAAATAGGAGATATTTATAATAGTTAAAAAAAATAATAAATTCCATACTAATAGCAAAATTAAAAAGTTTATCACGTTTATATTAAAGCCATTGAACTCAACTAATTAGACACATGAAAATGGCAATGATATATTACAATACGCTTTAAATTTATATTTTAATTGTGTTTAGCTTAACTCTAAAATATTTTCCAATTGTAAAAATAACTTTAATTAAAATTTCATATCTTAAATTTAATTTAAGACTTTCATTAAATCCAAGGAATACTGTAGAACCACAAAAAATAGTATAGGGGCGATACATTTAGTGTATGTATAGATGGATGCACAAGTATGTATATACTTTTAATTAGAAATTCAATTAGCATACTAGGATTTTACTTATTTAAGAATATAAAATTTAAATTAAAAAATAATTGAAGGTGACAACAATCGTTTAGATACAAATTTTTTAATATCACGTATCTATGAGTATGTAGATACTTTTTTAAATAGTTTGAATAGTTTATATTCTATACACATTTTATGCATTTAATTGTCTTTTAAATAATATTGAAAAAAAAAAAAACAACAACAACATTCTATTATTAGCACATTTTCAAAAAATTTTGTAAAAATGTGCCTATATAGCTTCACTCTGTCCGTCCGACCGTCCGTCCCTTTTTACCTTCGGCTGACTAAAAAATATCAGAAATGGGTAGATATTACAAAAAAAAAAATCTTCTACGAAATTATTTTTTTTTGTATCACGTTTATAGTGAGGACAGGAAGGGTGAGGACAGGAGGGGGTGGGCAGATCCATCATAAGTTTGCTAAGCGAAAATTTGGGAACCTTCGCAATTGAAGAGCTACTCAAAAGGTGTTCAAAAATTAAAACTTTTATGTTCTTATAAAACAGTAACTTATTCACCAGTGTAAGTTTTTCCAAAAAAGCCCCACCCGTTACGGAGCTACAGCCCCCAAAATTGGAAAAAGCCCTATTTTTAAATTGTTAAAACACGAGTTTCGTTAAGTGTATTTACAATCTGAACGGCAAAAGATAGCTGCTATTATAAGCTTCACAAAAATATAAGGATAAAATGTATAGAGTTGCCATACGGTACTAAAATTTACCATTAAGCTAAACTCAACTTTTGCAAAATTTTTGGCCCCATATATCTTCTAAACGGTCCAAGCTAGGGTCCTGAAATTTTGGAAGAAGTTAGGTCCGAAATTAGTAGGAGTCGGTTAACAAAATTTTTTTGTCACGCCCCCTGTTTAGGAGTTATAAGGGCTCGAAAATTGAAATTTTGATATTTTCAACCACCTGTAACTTTAACACCTGTTCAAATTTTTTTTTACAAATATACAAAATTTACAGCTGCAGTATTATGTTTCAACATACGTTAAAGGTTTTTCTTAAATTCGAAAGGGTCTCTTTAAATTTAAGAAATTGTTTCTTAGTCTTAACCATTTTTGGTTAGATAATAATATTCTAGGTAAAATTCCAAATTTTGTTGCAGTTTAAAATTGATTTCCTAGAACCGAAAAAAATGGAAGGGTGAGGACAGGAGGGGGTGGGCAGATCCATCATAAGTTTGCTAAGCGAAAATTTGGGAACCTTCGCAATTGAAGAGCTACTAGGTGTTCAAAAATTAAAACTTTTATGTTCTTATAAAACAGTAACTTATTCACCAGTGTAAGTTTTTCCAAAATTAAACATTAACATTGAAGCCCCAACATTATATTTCGCACTTCTTAACAGATTTTTTGAGTGAATTAGAGTTATATTCTAAGTATTTCACTATTATTCATATAATTAATAAATCAATGAAATAACTAAATTAATATTACCATTTATTTTTATATATATTTTTATAAAAATAAATGATGAAATATTCAGTAAGAAACCGTATATAATTTTGAAAATGTCCTTTTTAAAAACCCTTGGTTTTTTTCCCTCACTTGTTAAGTTACTATTATGTCAATCAGTACTAAATAAAAGGAATACTTAAGGTTATATATTTTAACTATTTTGAATTCTAAATTCTTAACATTAAAATATTTCAAAGGTGTGAATTGTTTGTATTTAATTTAAAAAAAAATTTGTTACTATTATTTTTTTTTTTGTGTCAAAATTTGATATTATAATAACTATTATTAAACAGTAGGAAATTAAATCACACTAAGGTAAAAAAAAAACACAAAAAAAAAAAAAAAAAAATTAACAATAGCAGTTATAATAATAATAACAGCCATTCTTTATATAATGAATGACATTTCATAACATTCTTAATTTATTTTTAAGTTAAAACTTGTTTTTATATTTTAACGTGTTTTTTGTTTTTTTTTTTTGAGTATAAAATGATATGACAAAAAGAAATAAATGTTTAAAATGCCAGTTATTTGTCTATACATATCATTGTATAAAGGTTATAAAGTTTACAATTATACACAATAGGTAGAGGTATACAATATTCGAATGAATTGTTATTAGATTTTTACTTTTCAAATATTAAATCAGGTTTATGTTTATCACATAGTCATTGTAAATATTTAGTTATGTAAAAAGAATTTTAATTCAAGTAAATGTATGTTAGTAATAATATTATAATAGTCTTATAATAGTCAATATACTCGTATATACATTTAATAAAAAAAAACCAAGTTATAAACATTTTTTTGTAATAACCTTGAATATTTTCTAAACTATACATTGAATACTTATCGTATACTTATCGAATACTTATCGAATACTTATTAAAAATTAGTGAACTATAAATGAAATTTCATTTAATATAATTTTTTTTGCTGGTATTTATTACTAACCGCTTATATGAAATATATTAAGCGATAGGTAATGTTTTCGCACTAAAAATTTTATCCTTATAGCCTATTTACAATGAACGCTCTCGTTTCGCTCTCTACACGTATCCTATCTGTCAAACCAAGTTAAGTATTGAATTATATGAAAGCTTCTACAATAGACGCAGTCATGTCGCAGCCATTACGCACTTATTAAAAAAGTTGTTTAACTTTTTCGCTTTCTCTACGGAGTGAAATGTCAAATAATTGAAAAATAAAAAAAATTACCAGAATAAAAAATTATTAAAATTATTTCCTTTTTTTCTATCATGGGTTAAAAAATATCAAACCTTTATTCAAAATAGCTATACAATAAACTTTAAACTATTGAATAGTTTTTAATTCATGAATATTGTATTAAAAAAACGCTGTCATGTAGATTTTATTGTGGGCACTCCTTTGTTGACTATGTATGGAGAGCGAAACAAAAGCGTCAGTGTAGATAGGCTATTAGATTTTTGCGTATATGCAATATGCTCATAAAAGAGGTTTTTCATTATTTCTGACAGTGTGTCATGACTACAGCTTAACTGGCTGGACGGAAGACGTCCATATTTCATATTATAAGGTTTTGACGTTAACATCTTGAATTGATAAGCTTGCTTTCAGAAAAATTCAGGTAACTCAAAGAGACACTTCTATACGTCCTTCTATAAGTCCACATTTCATATTTTTTTTATATATTTTTATCTCATTTACAACTCAAAAATTTTTTTAGATATGCTATTGTTGAAATGCATTGTAAAATTAAAACTCGACAAAAATTATGATCTAACTGATGGGTAATAAAATTTATATATATTACTAGCTAATACCCGGTGCGCGTTGCTGCGCCTCTCAATGGAGGTTTAATTGAATTTGATGTTACTGCAAAAAGTTAACACAAAACTTCACACGTAAACTTTAATTCACATGTAAATTTTAAAATGTGTGAAAGCAATCTTTTTAAAACGATTTTTCTAGGATTATTCTAGTAATTTTTGAAACTTTCTGTAATTCAAAGCAGTACGAACTACTTTCCAAATTTTGACGTAATTTACTTCCAAAAAATTTTTTTGAAAAATCGCAAGGCCGACTGTTAACAGACTCAACTCCATTTTCAAGTTGCTTCACACATATAAAATTTGAGGTAAACCGGTCAAATCGTTTCTACTTTAGAGTTAAGTAACGCAAAAATCTATTAAAAGCCACTGTGCCCCACTGGGTTAACGGAACTACACTTTCTCTTTGGGCAAAGCAGTATTGCGCAAAATTGAACGTAATTTGCTTCCAAATCACTCAACAAAATTTTTTTGGGGCTTTCTTTTTAGCCAAAGCAGTACTTCGCAAATTTTAACAATATTAGCTTCCAAAATTATTTTGACCAACCGTCGGGCCGACATGGGTTAACAAATTCCATATCTGTTAATAGTGTCAACTCAATTCTCACAGGGGAGCACGTATACAAAATTTAAAGAAAATCTGTCAAACCGTTTTTAATTTAGAGTTAAGTATTGAAAAAACCTATAAAAAGCTGTTGGCCCCAATGGGTTAATGCAAGTCAATAAAATTTTTTTCTGGGTTTTCTTTTTAGCCAAAGCAGAATTTCATAAAATCGGACAAAATTCGGACCCAACATTTTTTTTGACACCCCGTCGGCCCAACATGGGTTAATAAATTCCAAAACTGTTAATAGTGTCAACTCAATTCTCAAGGAGCATCACGTATACAAAATTTGAAGTCAATTGGTCGAACCGTTTCGAATTTAAAGTTAAGTATTGAAAAAACCTATAAAAAGCTTTTGGGCCGCAATGGGTTAATGGAACTCAACAAAATTTTTTTTGGGGATTTCTTTAACGGTAAAGCAGAATTTCGTAAGATCGGACAAAATTTGGATCCAAAATTTTTTTTGACCACCCGTCGGCCCGACATGGGTCAACAAATTCCAAAACTGTTAATAGTGTCAACTCAATTCTCAAGAAGAATCACGTATACAAAATTTGAAGTCAATCGGTCAAACCGTTTCGAATTTAGAGTATAATATTGAAAAAAGCTTTAAAAAGCTGTTGGGCCGTAATGGGTTAATGGAACTCAACAAAATTTTTTTTGTGGCTTTCTTTTAAGCCAAAGCAGAATTTCGTAAAATCAGACAAAATTTGGACCCAAAATTTTTTTTGACCACCCGTCGGCCCGACATGGGTTAACAAATTTCAAAACTGTTAATAGTGTGTCTACTCAATTCTCAAAGAGCATCACGTATACAAAATTTGAAGTCAATCAGTCAAACCGTGTCGAAGTTACAGTAAAGTATTGGAAAAACCTATAAAAAGCTGTTGGGCCGCAATGGGTTAATGGAACTCAACAAAAAATTTTTTGGGGCTTTCTTTTAAACCAAAGCTGAATTTCGTAAAATCGGACAAAGTTTGGACCCAAAATTTTTTTTGACCACCCGTCGGCCCGACATGGGTTAACAAATTCCAAAACTGTTAATAGTGTCTACTCAATTCTCAAAGAGCATCACGTATACAAAATTTGAAGTCAATCGGTCAAACCGTTTTCATTTTAGAACAAAGAAGTTTAAATACTTGCACCACAGCCCCAACTTGGCGGTCCGTTAGAGCAAAATTTTTGGGCCACGATTTCTTTCCGTACCCAAAAACCCCTATATACAAATTTTCATGAAAATCGGCTGGGCAGTTTAGGAGTCTATTCGCTACATACAAACAAACAAACAAACAAACAAACATTCCCTTTTATATATATAGATAGATAGATATGTGTTTTGGAATTTTTTAAAAATCTTGTTTTGATAAAAAATTTGACCATGATGTAGGCAAAAAATCTAATAAAGAAATTTTGTATTAAGCTTTTCCTGTAATAGCGGTTGGTTCTGTCATTGCATAGTTTTTTTTAATTACACGATAATTAAATATTTTATTAGTTATTTATTTAACAGTTATGTAGTAATTATTGATTGCAATAATTGGAACTAAATTGTCATGATTCAATTGATTTTGATAAAATCACTGAAATTCACATAAAAGTTATATTGTAATAAATAAGTTCTAACAAAATATTTTATTTTTATTTATTTATTTACATTATATAATAACAAATGTAATTAGTTAGTTCATATTTGTGTTCGATTAGAAATTCAATTATTCCGAAAAAAAGCGCGGCGAACTCATCAGTTATATTTAAGTTATAGACATGTAGCTATTACTAAGAAGCGTTGTATGGATTAAAACTGTGTCATATAGCCATACAAATTAATTTTAGAACCTATTTCACGGTGTTTTTTAGTTTTTAGCCAGACATGGGCTAAAATTTTATTATAAATAATATTCTGTACAGATCTATGTTCAGAATGATAAAATCATGAAATTTAAAGTATTCTGGCGATTATGTCTACGAAAAGTAGACGATCCGATGCTCGATTTGTTTCTCATGTCGATAAGTCGTTTAAAACATACATTACATTCAAATACGACTTAAGGCTAAACGCGAACGCTAAGGCTAAACGCGAACGCTATTCTGAATCCTAAGTGATGACTAAAGCGCCGCATTAGTGGTTGCTAGAAAACAGCAATTTTTCACGTTGATAACAATAAAAATGTAATATGTTCTCCCAATTCCAACATTTTCCTACGATATGTATGTGGAGTGTGCAGAGGCATATAAGTCAAAAAGTTGAACTATTATAGACAAGCTTTTTATTAATTTAAATAGCCTTTGGAAAATTTTTTTATATGGGATGGTGCACAAATTTCAACCAAATGATTTAAAAATTTATAGGTCTTATATATTTAATATTCAGAATATTGTTTATAACCAAATCTATGGATATAGCGATCTTTGATAAAGATTGAGTAAATGTAATGCATCTTATTCAAAAAATGTCTATAGTAATACCCATTAAGATCGTAAAACTAAATGCAATCCGCAATTATTTAAATAAAACTATTTCTTAAATTGAAAATAAAATATAATTTGCTTTGAACATTAATTAATTTGGTAAAATTTGCTAAATGAAGCCTAATCAGTTTTAAAAATAGTTAACTGATATAATTATTGTACTTAAATTAGTTAAAACAACTGTAAATTAGTTAATTACATCTGATCTGTATCTATAAGATGGTAATTTAACATTTTGGTATTACAATTTATCTAGTTATTCTCAGCTTTTAAGCTATTAATATCTCAATATTAATACATTTGTTCATCTATTGGGTATAGCAATGTGTTATATGTGAATATTGAAATGTTAATTTGTCTAATGTTGATCTTCTTATAAGGGAATTGAAATTTTGCGATGTAATTCTATGATTTAAAATAAAATTCATGAAATGTTTTGCATTCAAAATAATTGTAAATAATACAATATTGTATGTATATGAAACCAATTTGCCATTCAAGAAATTTACTGCAATCTTGATTAATAAATGAATTATTTTTAATTTACCAATTTCTGATCACTAACAACTGCTTAAAAGCGGAAAATTGCATAATTTTAAACTAAAAATTATGAAGACATACTTTTTTAAGATCTTCAGTATTAATCAAAGACAATTTCAAAAGTTCTTGTTTTCAGAATCCCGCAGATACAAAGAACTTCATTTTTATACCCGCATGACTATATGTCAAAAGGGTATTCTCTCTCAATTTGTGACGCAGAGAAGGAGGGTGGCTAGATATAGACTTAAAGGCATGGATCGGATCAGAATCGCAAAGTAAATCGATCGAGCTATGTATGTCCATCCGTTTGTTCGTCTTTTCGTCCGTTACATAAATTCGTTTTTATGCAAAAGCCATCATCGCTATTAAAATCCAGTCAGTTTCGGCCACGGGTTCGAGTACCTACCATACAACTACTTTTTTTATATGAGCAATACTCTAAACCTATTGAAGTTGGGTGTCTGAAATTTAGCCAAAAAAAAGTTTAATTTTGTAGCCAAAGTTTATGCAAAACTTATTTGGGATAGTGCAGTGGGTTCGAGTAATTGCCATATAACTTCTTTTTTTATATGAGCATTACTCTTTGTCAATAGTAGTTAATTTTAATAGCCTACGTGTAGTGGAAGAAGTTCGAAGATCTGCTTTTTAACTTATATTTTATTTTATACATAACTAAAAGCCTAATAAATTATGCATTTAAAATTTTGTCAAACGTAATTAAACGGATGATATAAATGGTCCTACCGGTATCCCAGAGTTAACATAGTCTACTCTACCACACCCTTCCTCGCTTGTTGTAAAATTAACACAACATAACACGATATTTAATTGATGAACTGTATGGCTCTTAGATCAATATTTTTTAATTAATTTTAAATATCCAAACCAACCATAACTAATTAAATAAAATTCTAAATTAAAACTATATAATTGTTAAAGAATTTGATTTTCTCTCTTATTTTAATTTAAATTATAATCTAATTTAAATTAATTTTAGGTTTATTCAATTAATTGGAAAAATTTTTTTTTAAAAATTTTCCAATTAAAAAAAAAAAGACCAAAGAAATATTTTTTAAAATTCCTTTAAAGCATTTTTGATTTTATAGTTACGAATTAAAATGGAAAATTTAATTGAATTTATTTTTAAATCCATTACAGATTAGCCATATTTAAATAATAAAATTCATTTAAAGGTATTTGATTTAAAAGATTTTCGTACATTTTAGAATACTGATTTAGATATATGGACGCCCCTTCGTTTGATTGTCAATCTGTTAGCCAAACCTTGTAACTGTTCAATAACTTTACTAAAGTAGTCCGATTAGTTTCGGTAGAGCTTCTCGTTGTTCGTAACAACTTAACAACTCTTAGGTAAACAACTGTTTCAAAATGATGTAAGGTTTAGAAATTATTAGAGTATTTCACATACTCTAATAATTTGGATTAATGGAAATGAATTCCACTTCTTGAATGGTATTCCGGCACTTATATTTTTATATTTAAGACCTCTGTCTATTCCAAACCCTTAGAAGTAGGAAAAAATAGGGAAATAAAATTTTTTAGGGGTTTTTGTTTGCCTTCAGATTAGAGTGCAGAGGTCAAAAATTTGTTGACAATTACCGATTTTTGTTTTAATTTACGCCTCTAAGAAACTTTTGGTTTTACAACTACCTTATTTTACTAATTGATATTACATATATTACATACATTTTATTAAAATATATTACATACATTTTAAAAAAATTTAACAAGCTTAAAATTACAAACTTGATATTTAAAAAAAAAACTTTCATTTTTAAGCAAAATTAGCATTTAATTTTGGTAAAATTCCAAATAATTGAATTTGATTAATTAAGGCTTTGTAAAGAAATAATGTTTTAATAAATTAATACAATATGTATATATAATACAATTTTATGAAAATAAAATTAAATGTTTCTTTATTTGTAAAATAACTTCCCTGTGTTATACAAAATATAAAAAATGTAATAAAGTTGTTTAACTCCTAACAATTCTCTTAATATACATTAATAATTCAATTGAGGTTTTTAATATATATAGTATATAATATTAATATTTTAATATAATATATAAGATAATTTTAATTCATTAATTTAACATTTCGTAACTTTTTGATGAATACCTGAATACAAACAATAATAATTGAATTTCTTATCAAGCAAGGATGATACAACTCTCAATATTATTCTATGCAAACCCTTCATATATTGCTGGAAGTGCAATTATATATCATCGTTTAGCTAATAAATCTAATTGCTATATTTTTAATATTATCATTGATTTCTATTTTAGTTTTTAACGAAATTTGCAGGAAGAATTTAATTTATTTAACCTAAAAGTATGCAATTCGCCGAAGTGATTATAATAAATTAAAATGTGGTAGAGAACTTCGTATAACAGCAAAGCTAGATAAGGATTGGAATTTTATAAAACAGTTTTATTTATTCACTCTTAATAAATCGAAAATTAATTAAGTTTGGCAATTCTGCAGGATGCATTTAATTTATTCAACCTAAAAGTATGCAATTCAAAGAAGTGAAATAAACTCTTTTTTAATCGTTTTTACAATTTATTGTATTAATATTAAATTAAAATAAATAAATTAACATGGACAGAGTGACTGCATGAAAAAAATCCTAAAGAAAACGTCCCCAAAACCAAAAATTAAATAAGCCTCCAAAATTTGTTTGAAACTTGAGTATTTGACAATTAGATTCAATTTCTAGCAAGTTTAGTTATCGTTAAAAAATTTTTTAAAGAATTATAGAGTTGGATAAGCAAGTATCGCTTTTTCAAGAAAATATGAAACAATTACATATGACCCCAACCCCGACCTCTCGCTTAACAATCGATTCCCGATTTTTAACCAACTATCGACTTCTATTTTTTTTGGTTTTGTCTAAGTTTTTTGTTATATTTGGGATTGTTTCTTAAATCTAAAAACCTTTCAAACTTTTTTTCAAAAAAAATATATCAGTCACAAAACATTTATTTTTGGGATTTTTTCCTTTATTTTGGAGACTTTTTACAAAAGGTATATTTTGGGGACTTTTTAAATCAGAGTCAGAGCCCGAGTTATATTAAAAGTTATCCATAAAACAAAATTTGATACTTGCTTATTCAATGCTTTGAAATTCGAGTTTTGAAGCCTGGTATGGTGACATACGAGTATTAAAGAATGTTAAGAATGGAAAATTTTTAATTGATTGTTAAGTAAATCCATTCCATTGACAGTCAATGTTAATGAGAATTTGAAGTTTAACCACGTTCAAAGCTGTAAAAAAAAATAATTAACAAATAAAATAATTCTTTTCATAATGAAACAAGACATTAAATGTACAAACTAACAATTAAGATTTTAGTACATAAACAAAAATATCTTTAACTGCATAAAAAAGAATAGTATAAATTCTTTTCGAACTGAGAACTTAGAATTTTAATGCAAAAGTTAATATATGTCATTTGCTAAAATGAAATTAAAAAAAATGTTTGAAAACAGTGACGACCCTCTTTTAAAAACGCGGAACACTAAAAGCTTAGTAAAAATAAGAAAATTTGACCGGTTTAAATACTTTTTTCTCCTCATATTGCTAACTACCTATTATTTTACATAATTTAATATTTCATGATATATAAAATATCGTATGTAAAATAATATTATATAAGTGCATATTTTATTACTGTATTAACGATTCTAATTTCTTATTTTAACAGCAGATACTGAGGAGGAAATCATTTTTTTATAATAAATAACGAAATTCAAGTTCTTGCTTAAATGTACACAGAGCTAAAATTTCAATGGCAAATTATAAAAAGAAATTGCACAAAATTAGTTTGGAGGTGGACCGTTGTTATCCGCTTGAAAGATATGAGCTATCAAAATTTATTTAGTGTTATGTCTATAAATTCTATAAAAGGAATCTTACCAAGTCTTTTAGGTTTTTTGAAAAAAGTTCTATAAGAGTTTATTTGCGAACCATATTAAATTAAAAGCACTAACCCATTTTTAACCTAACATCGACCGCCACTGATTAAAATTAAAATTAATTATGCAACAAATATCTTAATATTATGCAATGTAATTTTATTTTCAAAGCACATATAAATTTTATATTTTAAAATAACCTTTAGAATAGAATTTAAATTATTTTAACTATTGTGCTTGTATTGTAAATTTTTTAATAATGTATTGCAGTTTAGTAACAATGTGATTTAAGAACAAACAAATTTAATAAATTACATAAGATTATTATACAAGATCATGCATATGAATACATATATGCATACCTTAAATTCCACATGTTCAAAAAACCATTTACTATATTTGTAATCGAGGGCTCTTAAAAAACAATTAATGATTTTAAAATTTGAACAACAATTTAACTTAAAAACTTTTAATAAAAGTTAAAATGACACTCGATTACTAAATTTCGCAACAAAGTGAACAAGAGCACTTGACCCGAATGGTTTTTGGATATATTAACTCTAAGATTCTGAAGATACCATAAGTTGATATCGAAATGAAGATTTGTCTCATGGCATAATCTAAAAGACTGATTTATACTCTGAAAATTTAACGACATATGTAATGACTTCTTATATAAGATTTTATATATACAAGCCAACTATTAATTAACTGAGGACTATGAGATACTTAATTTTGAAGCTTAATTTTTATTATTTGTAAAATAAAAGATGCTTTAGTCCTCCGGAAGACTTATGATTTCGTTAACTGAAATTTTTAAAAATATATGATGGCATATGTAAAATTCATTTTCAGTTTCAAAATTTGGCTCACTCTTCGTGAGTCATAACTGTCAGGGGTCTTTTGACTCCGGAACTTTTATCACAACACCGTTTTAACTCCAAAAATGTTGATGAAAACTAAAAGACTTGTCAATTACAATTATGAATAACTATAAATACTTTCATTTTCTAATTCAATTTTAATATTCTTATAATTTCATTTTTCAATTCCATTTTTATTAGGTGCCATTCAATTGTAGCTTTCATCAAATCAAAAATCAATAGTGATAGTTTTTTTTATTAATTAATTTCAAAACAAAGTGGCTATTAATCATTCATATCATGGATAAACTTATCAAAACTCACAATATATAATTTTTTTTTGCGTCTTTACTAACTATGTAATATAGTTAGCAGTTAAATGCAAAAAACAAATAACTACTATAATATTATAACAATGCAATTTTAATGGTAGGGTATTGAAAGTTATTTATTTATTTTTTTTCAATTTAAAAGCAATCACGTAATTTCGGTCAATGAAAACTACTAAAAAAAAATTTTGTGAGGTGGGAATGCAATGGTGAATAAAATTTTTGAAATTTTAATTCTAGTCCTATTGAAAAGTTTATATCAATATTTTGGAATATTATTGAATTGTTCAAAATGAAAATATATTTAATAAGTTTAAAAATTCGTAATGGTTTTAGCACATTTTCAAAAAATTTTAAAAAACAAATGTGCCTATATAATTTCATATTGTCCATCTATCCGTTTGTCTATATGTTTATTAAACTTCTACACTGTAAGCTTATAAAATTTGAAATGCAGAATGAAACGCAGAATTTGAAATGCTTAAATTGTTTAATAGGAGGTGTAATTGACTTTAGTTCAATAGAGCTATTGTCATTACCTACAAAATATCTATTAAACAGATAAATCGCACCAATATTTCAACGAGAGTAAAGTGGAGTAAGCGTTACTTGTTCGACAGGGTTGCCTATAAGGCGTAACGCGCCAATCCAAATATGGGAGTTATAGTCCTTCTTAGATCGAATATAGGCTTTATGGATATTAGACAGATCCTTAGGAGAGAAATTTGTTTCGCAGCTTAGATTTTCTGGTCGTTCTATATTTTCTCTTTGGAATCGCGGAATTGCGTTAAACAGATTTCTTTTCCAGAAATCAGGCAGCTTTGTTTTTTTAGTATTAAACTCAACTCTATTACTTTTACCCCGATCAGCTATTTTAGCTAAGTCATATTTAACTATCATATTTCTCTTCTAGCTGATTACGGTAGATGTGACATTAGATTTCTTAAGAAATGCCACTAGAGTGCTGTCGTCGGCGAAGCTATGGATTGGATTGAGGGTAGAGGAGAGTAAGTCGTTGATAAAAATCAAAAAAATAAGTTTATGTTATGGCACAACATTGTGGAACGCCAGCGTTTATTTCTAAAGTGTCAGACATAAAACTATCGACAAGGACACGAATATGACGATTCGAAAGAAAATTTCACTCCATTTGAAGGAAGGATTACCATATAATAAATAAAAAATAATTTTTTGACATCTTAAGTTTTTTTTAGACTCCTGCGTTTAAGATTTATAAGGGGTCAGAAGCTGGAAATTCCCTATTTATATAAGTTAAATTACAGTCCAGCTTTGCCATATACCTCAATTAAGCGAAACTCAATCTTTGCAAAATTGTCGATTCCTTAAATCTTACAAACGGTTCGGGTTAAAATATTGAGATGAGTTAGTTAAGTAAATTTTTTAATATGACCCTCTGTTTCGAAGCTGTAACGGCCTAAACTTAAAAATTTAATTTTTTTAAAAGTAATATACAAAACTTAAAGCTTCAGCATTATATTTTTAATAGCTTCTAACAATTTTTCATACTTATATAGTGCTTTCTTAATATTGAGGAAAGTGTCTCTGAATTTTTTAAAATTTTTGCTGCACACAAACAAAGTTCGAAAGAAAAGTTCCTAAAAATTATTCAACATTTTCAAACTTATTAGGGAAAATTATTTAATTGTGGAAATGTGCTTTTTTAATCAACTTCATTTTTTTCAATATTAGTTTAATTCATTTTTTTTAAAAATTAAATTAAAAAATAATTTATTTTGATTTTCACATATTGATAATATTAAATTTCGTAAAGAGATTATTAATATGATTAAAGCTACTTTTTAATAATCAATTTGACATCAATTTTAAATTTTTGTCATTTTAAAATATTTATTTTATTTAAAACAGTAGACAAATATCATGAATATATTAATAAAATTGATAAAATTTTATCAAACGAATTCATTCATAAATTATTTTAATGATAAAAACTAAAATTTGAGATAAAAATTAAATTCGAAATTAAATATTTAAAAAAGAAAAAAGCAAATAAATGTCATTGACATATTATCGATTAAATTACTAATACTTATAGGTTAGTTATCATTTAATTAAAATTATTAATAAAATATTATGATATATAAAGCAAGACTTTCCGAGTCGAAGTCGGAGTCTACTTGGTTACTGTTAGGTTGGAGTCGAAGTCGCAGTCATAATTAAATAAAACTAAGCGGGGGTGAAATGTCAATTTTTAGTTGAAGTCAAAGTTGGAATCGTTTGATTCCCAACTACGCAGCGCTGATATAAAATTAATAACAATAAAATATAAAGTAAAACTATTATTATACTAGCTTTTGGCCCGTCACAGAATGACGGAATGTCAATTGAAAGAAAAACTTTTTCTAATAAGAATTATTTCTAATTTTATTATATACATGTACATATATTGTATATCAATATTATTTTCTTAAATAAAGTCGAAACTGTTACATTTTGTAATACGTAGATTATATTTCGATTCTAGTAATTGATACACAAAAAAAAATGACTTATATAACTTCTTGTTGTTTCTTAAAAATTTGAAGATGAATAATAAGTTATGTAGTCTACGTTTTGAATGTTTTAAATTTGATAAAATTTGGGGGTCGTTAGTTCAAATCCCTTCTTGGTGAATTTTTTTTTTTAATTTCAATTAATTTTTTTTTTATTCAATTAGTACTTGTTTAAATTTTAAATTTTTAAATTTAAATTCGATAAAATTGTTTGTTAAAAGATTTGAAATTTTTTTAAAGGTTTATTTTGTTTCAATAATGATCTATTTCTTTATTTATTAACTTTATATCTACTGTTTTACAGCAATATACAACAATTTTTCATAAACATTCAACATTTTTTCATCCAAATTAAACATTTCGTCATATTTATTATATCAACAAATGTTTAATTTGGATGAAGAAATTTTGAATGTTTATGAAAAATTGTTGTATATTGCTGTAAAACAGTATAGACATATTTTTAAAATGTTGCTAAGCTCTGTATATTGATTGTTTCATAACCTTTGTTTAGATTCAAATCGAAATACTTGTATGAAGAAGTAAATTGGCTGGGTGGTTCAGACGGTGGTGACTAAGTATTGTATTTTAGGGTGTTAGGTTCAATTTCAATCCAGGGCAAAATTTTTTTAAATTTTTTTTTTAATACAATTAAATTAAATTTTTAAAAGAGATTCACGTCTCATATGTAAATATCGTGAAATTATGAAATCTATTTGACAAAAAAGCATATTCAATATGAATTTTAACAGAAGTCTTTCTACCTAATACAATAATATACATATATATTATTATAAATATTAAAAATGATTCGATTTCAAAACCAATTTCAAATATTGGTTTAGCGGGATTTGGGGATGGCACTACGGCAATCCCTACTTAAATATTTTATATATATTAATTGAAGAAAAAAAAATAGGTAAACGGGATGGATTTAGAGTTAATTACAAAACTATTAAGACCATATTATTATTATACACTTATATAATTATAAATGTTAAAATATAAACAAAAATTTTATTTTTTTAAGTCCCTGTGAAATCGAAAGAAAAGTTAGGGAAAATTTGAAATTGCTTTGGTTGCTTTGCTTGGTATATTTGCTTTTCAAAATAAAGCAAGCAGAGCACCAAAGCGCATATTTGGCCTATACTATTATTAATAATTCAGTATTTCACTAAAATTAATGAAGACTTAAAACAGGAATAATCCTGTAAATCATAGTCTCGATTTTAAATACAAAATGTTTTACTATTTATTTAAATTTTCCCAAAAATCTTCTGTGATTTTTAAAACTGAAATTAATTTTTTCATAAACTAAAAAAATTTTTTTTTTGTTAATTTTTTTTATTAAAAATTAATAAAATATTTTTTGGCCTGCTTATGATAATTTATGATATTTTATTTTCTAAAATAAAACACATTCAACAAAACATTAATATTTTATTTTTTAATAATTGAACACATCCAACAAAACACATTTAATTGAATGCGTTTGTTACACCTCATTCCAGACAAATATATTAATAATAATAATAATGTTAAGTTGTAACAACCTCAATGCTTGAACGTTTTTTCTAAGGTTGTTTCAAGCACACAAGTTTAACTGTTAAGACACGTCATTCCAATTATGTCAAATCAATTCAAGTTAAAGTGTCGAACTATAGCAAGGCACTTTTACATATCTTTACTGTGGATTTACCATAATTTTTAAAAAAATAATTGAATTCTTTTAATCAGATGCATAAAATTTAATGTAGACAAGGTTTTTAGCCTAAAAGTTGGGCCGAATCCAAGAAACTGAACTTTAACAAAAGTTACAAAGAATAACTAAGCTTGAACTTGTGAATTTGATTTATACTACTTTAACATTTCTGCTTTAAATATTTTTAAATCAAAATGCGTTTTCCATGCTCCAAACAATTTAAACTTAATTTAAGTCAGAATTTCAATTTGCAAAAGCACATTTTTTAATTATTCCATCATTAGAGAATAACTTCATTTATTCGTAAAATACAGTTATTATAAATTTACATTAACTAATAGAATACTTATACAAACATATATATATATATCAACATAACCATTTTTAAATATCAAAAAGTGACTAATTATTTCAATATAGTGATACTTTAATTAACACTCTAAAACATGTTAATTTTAATCCATCTTAAGCTAATATCACTTATTTTGGTAGATTTTAATAATCGTGTACACTAATCCACCTGCCGTTTCAAATTTTAATATTATGTATAAAAATGCGTGATAAATTAAAAACAAATATAAAGAAATGGTAAATGTTATTTCATGTTTTGTATCATCTGTCATCATTTGGATGACAGTTGAAATGATTTTAAATCAATACACAAAATGAATCAGAAATTAAATAATTAAAAGAGTAAAAATTAAATGAAAAAAAAAGTTATGGTAAAAGAAAACGAAAAGTGAAAGTTTCTGTAATTTAATTTTTATTGTTTTTTTTAAATATTAAAATATTACTTTAAAAACAAATTTGGTTTAACTGAAATATTTATTTTTAATAGTTGAGTCATAGCTGAAAAGTTGGTTAGATTGCCGCGCTTTCATTCGAGGCCTGGATTTGAATCCCATAATCCCATAGTAAAAGCATACTTAATTCATTAAGATCAATTCTAAATATAGATATATAATTTATCCAATAACTTCTGTCCTGTTCTAACATGTATCTATGCCGAAAGACGATAGTCTGACACTTTAACAGTGACCACGTAAAAACATGTCATAATCATTATAACCTAATGTCATAAAATATCCGATCATATGTCATAATTTATTAATATTAGTAACTTCATTCTAACTTTGAAACTTATAAATAGTGGTATATCGAGTTTTTTGGAATTTTTTAGATTTTAGATTATTTTAGATTTAGATCTAGATTTTTAAAATATAATTAGAAAATTGATTCGAGTTCTGATATTTTTTTATTTATACTCATTAGTCATTACTCATTAATTTAGAAGAGTTAACTACTTTAAACGAAGTAACCTTACTTTAGTTTCTTTGGACAAACTTAAATGTATGTAAAAGCGTATACAATGCATACTAGCTGCATTGGGTAAAACGTCCAAGACCTTCGGTATTATACAAAACGTTGAAGAAATCTATATATAACGTTCAAAGGGATGTTTCTATCTTCGACTATGAAACGTCGAACAATCTTATTGAACACATTATAAATTCTTTAATTCTGAATCAAGCGAATTTCTTACGAAATTTACGAACTTTCTAAGTTATGCCAGTTATCGTAAAACGAAGTTGTAAGTTTCTTCCATGGCATACGACGGGTGTCGACTTTATATTTGGTTCCAATCATTTTATTTAGTTCGAAGCATGTTCGCAGCAAAGTGATCTTGGATTATCACATTTGTGATGCTATTTCAATAGTAAAATAGGTTCTGCTTAATCTTTCCCTAATTTATATCTAAATAAATTTATTTATTTTATAATAACTTTCTTTTTTAATTTCAAAATCAGTATTAAACAAATAACTTTCCTTAGTAAAACTGATCAAAGTTTATTAACATTAAAAATGTAAGCAATTAATATGCAACGCATGGGCATATTTAATTACAGCCTACATAAATAAAAAGATTTTCAAAAGAGTTAACAATTCCATACGGATATTAACGTATTTGCGTTCATTTACACCTGTTTTACCTGAACAAACTGTTTATATATTTTTTTTTTCGTATTTTTATCCACTAAAGCCATCGCAGTTTTTTTTTGTTTTGTATACCAAAGCATAATTTGATATGAAATTGGAAACTTTCAATTCCTATAAAGTTGAAAGCACGAAGTCATTGCAACAGAGACAACAAAAAATAAAAAAAGAGAAAGATATTTTAATAAATGCCCACACTATTTTTTATGAAATGCATAAAAGAGTATATGTTTATGCATTTATTTACGTATACAATAAACATATCTAGTTAATTAATCAATTATATATTATGTAATCTGAAAATATGGCTTACAATACAATTTAGAAGTGCATGTTTAAAAGTTTCATTAATTTTATTTGAAAAAAATATGCGTTTTGGTTTATAAACAAAAATATTCAGAAAGAAAGAAGATACTTTATAATTAAATTCATCTTTCTTAAAATGAATTTAATTAAATACCAGAAATATGTTGCACATTAGGTTGATTATAAAGAATGTTACAACTTGCAACTTTTTATAAAAAGAAACCTATATTAATAAATTTTAAATTAGAATAAACTCATGGAATGTGCTTATAATTATGTAGGCAACGTGTTATGTGGTCCCTGATCATTACGCTCTTGGGAAATATGTCCCACTAGGGATGAAACATATTGCCAAAATTCAATTTGGGCATGATAACTCAGTATCAGTGAGTTATAATGTTCTTAAATAGGTGCGACATATCATCCAAATAATTTTTTGTCATTTCTTGATCTTATGACTTACGCCTTAATGTAGGATTTTATGACCCACCTAAATAAATTCTTAAAACATTTAAAAAAGAAAAAAACAAGTACCAAAAATGAACAAACAAGGCAAAAGCGGATATTGGGGAGGAACCAGATAATACATATAGATATTAAGTGTATGTTTATTCTCTGAGCCCGGCACAAACCTAGTGGCCGGAAGTGCACGCCAACCTCGAGCGGGTTATTTGCCAGTTAAGGAAAAGACATAATACTTACATGCACAACGTATTATTATATAACACATTCTAAATTCGGAGGGGTTTTTATAGTTGGTTACGAAATCAGAGTTATGAACTTTTCGCAGATATACATGACCTTGATTTTGTTACCGAATATAAAGACCCTCTTAATTCAGAATCTCGCATACAATACTATTTAAATATTATAAATATTAATTATAAAGTCACTTCAAATTCAGAATCTAGAATATACATAATATAAACACATTCTGGAAAAACGGATTACCCTGATTTTGAATCCAATTCTAAAACCCCTAGATGCATTTTATAATCTTTTAACTTCTTTGGTGTTGTGTTCGACCAATTAAGAGGCATTGGGAATCACAGATAATGAAATAATATCTATACATACATTTGAACCGCAACACCCAAGGGTATCATGTGCAATTTTGTGAGTTATTTGTGTAAAGAAGACACCTTAAAATTAATTCAGAATCAAAAAAGTTATGATTAAACATTCCAACATAAGTATAATTCCATCTTTTTTTTATCTTAGTTTATTAAACTTCAAGCCCCCCCATTAACTTCCTCGTTTATTTATTAACTATAAATAAACTTTAAAATGTTTAAAGATCTGAAAATCACCTGAGTTAAAATAATTTACATTGTTTATTTCTTAGAAATCATTCCCTATCATTCCCGGAAATAATTTCATTTGTTTTTTTCATTCATTTGTTCTAAGAAAAATTTCTCCATTTTTCGAAGTTTAAATTTCGAAATAAAAGTTCATTAATTTTTATTGGCATTCCTGATTTAATTAATTCCAGTTGATTTGAATCTGGAAAATATCATGGGGTCATTAATATCAATTGGATTTTTTTTTTATTTTAAAATAAAAAGAATAAAAAAATTATAGAATATCTGGGCATCTGTCTCTCGTTTTCACACCGCTGCAAATAAGAAAATGAAAAAGATTTGAATGAATCTTTGAATCTAAATGAAATTTCTGACAGGAAAAGATACAAAAACTTTGAAATGTAAACACAAATGAAAATATAAACAAAAGTTCAATTTGTTTAAAAATTTTAATTATGTCCAACTTAAATATAGTCTCTTCCTGTTACCATGCTTAATAAATAGACAGTAGATCTGGTGTTGTGTTAATTTTCCAATTTTTTGTTAACAACATTTTTAATGAGTTCAATAACAAATCGTTGCGTGTAAAATTTCATTAAATTTTATTAAATTTAGAATAAAATTATATGAATTTAATTATTGTAAGAATTTATTTACGTTTATGCTTTGTGGAACTTATGAAACATGTATTTCGGAAATCCCAGAATTGGGGTGATCTTAGAATGATTATTTTAAAAATTTTTAAAATGTTTATCCGAAAAAATTCAATGGTGATTTAAATCCTCTTATGTTGTCCAATGATCAAATTTAAATTACCTACTTTAGTTATACATTATATTTTTAAACTTTCGGTGTTCCGACTGTTTGCAGTCATTGGGAGGTTAATTATTATGAACACTTAAACTCGTGTTCTTCCCCAGCGCCTTGACATAATAATCGGAATTTCCGTAATAAATTTGATTCTGATTAATATAAATATAAAATATGTCTTTTTATAATCAAAGTGTTAGAGGTCTTCTAAAAAAAAGGTGAGGGATGATTTCTTTAAATTTGTTTAAATTACAATTCTACAATTTTCTTTAGCTGAGACGTTGTTAAATCCAATCATTTTGGACTTAGAACTTTACGACAACTCTTACAACTGTTTTAAGATAAATAGATTCTGGAATATATTCGATTACCTCAATATTGTAGTTCCTAAAAAGGGGTGGAGTTTGAATTTTAAGATTATATCTATGAAACGGAAGATTTGAAATATATTATTGTGAAAATCGAATTTTAGTCTAAAAATTTATTTCTTTTTTTTTTTACGCGGGAATGAAAGCTGGAAAGGCACCCATTGAAACTGTACGGTATTTCTTTGGGTAGTGTGCGACTTAAACTCACCAAAACCACAACCTTTTTGAACCAAACTGTAGGAGGGAACTTGTGATACAAATTTACAATTTGGTTACAGGGATCAGAAGATGGATGGATTTGGGATTATAGTGGAAATTATTTGGGATTTCTGGATTATAGGAGATGGAGAAAATTGGATGGGATATTAAGTTTATGTTCTTCTTTAATTTGGCTAAATCGTTCATATTTACATTATCAACGTTTACTTGTTATATTCCCCTTTTTTCTCCATGAGTCGTCTACTAACTCATCTGTGAACCGATTACGCGATTGATTTAAAAATTTTGATCCTAAAGATAAATGGATTTCTTTTAGTTTTTTGAATTTTGAAATATTAATAAATTAAATACTAATTATTTACAAGAAGTCTCGAAATTTGTACCTTTACGAATAAACAACGAGTAATCTAAATTAATAAATGAACACATCTTTTTTTGACAGCTCGTGTACCTCTCTGTAAATTATTTCTTTTAAACGAGTTGACATTTGACAATTAGGAAGGTGCTCAATTCAATTAAAAATTGACAATTCAAAATAATATATAGTTATAAGTTATACTTTATAATAATAAACATCAGTTTTGAGTTGAAGTTCATAGAGGATTGAATCGCAATCGGAATAAATTTTTTAATCTGCTTTTATTTTAAAAATTTTATTTACAAGAATAAAATTGTAAAAATTTAAGATATAAATTCCACGATAATTAATTTAATTTGTTATTTACTTATATTATGTTATAAATTTAAATCAGTATGTAGGCACTAACATATGATTGTTTTATTAATTATTTACTTTTTTAATAAAATAATTATGTCAGATTATGCTATTATTTGGATTTGTTAGTAAACATAAAAATTAATATAAATAGATTTATCTTAAAATAGACAATAAGATATTAATCTTAAGAATTATTTTTTTATTTTTTTTATTGCATATTTTTATACATGATCCATATATAGGTTATATAGTTCAACCCACTCAATTATATTTTTTTTATTAAATAACATAATTAAGTGATTATATGATTAATAGATTAACACTATTTTTGTTTAAAAATTTTTTTTTAATCAAATTATGCGATATGTTTTTAATGAATGGAATACGTAAACAATGTTTTAACCTACGACTTGATATTTTGTATTTTATCATAACTAGGAGAATTGAAGTGTTATAAGTGTTTAGAAAGTATGTAGGTCAATTGGATGTCGAAGAAAAATTCAAGGACATCTAAACCTACAAAATATAGAAAAAAAAAATAAATTTATTTAGAGAAATTTAAAACCAAATAAAATCTATTTAATAATCATTCGCTCCCATCCGAAAAGAAAAGGGTCCATCAATTTGCAGGGACGATTGAATGTAATTATCAATAAATAAGTTAAGATTTGCGTGATGTATTGGAAAAGTACATGGAAAAGAAATGTGCGAGAAAGGCAATTGAGAAGTGCGAGTTGAAACCCTATATATAGGTCGCAGAGTTTTCGTGATCAAATGAATAAATTAAAAATAATTTTTTATAAAAAGATTTAAATAGCGATGACGGCTATTGCAAAAAACGAATTTGCGAAAATTTCAAGATCCTCCTTTCTTTTTTAAGTTATCGTGCGAACGGACGAACGGACGGACATACATAACTATATCGATTTTTTTTTCGATTCTGATCCGATCCATACACTTGAGTCTATATCTACCTCTTCTCCTTCTCTGCGTCACTAACGTAATGCCCAATTTAGTCATACGAGTATAAACAGATGGCGTAAAAAAGTACTATTTGTCTTTTATAATCTTGTATAAAAACTTCAGATGAAGATTTAATAACTTAGGGAGAATAGTTTTTCAAATAAAATGGAAGAGAAGTCAAGGGGGATTGTCCTATTTTGTCAAAAGAACGAAAATGGAAAACTGTTGGTGAATCATTAACAAATTTAAGGCAAAATTCAATTACCTAAAACTTTTCGTAATATTTCACAAAGGTTTATTCCAAAATATAAATTTGGAGCTTTTGGAAAATTCAATTTTTTGTTAAAATTTTAAATCTGTTCATCTTTCAATCAAATACGTTATCTCATTACGAACAAGACATCAAAAAATTTAATATATTTTTTAGGGTGATAGAATTTAAAATAATCATTAGGACTTTCATTTATTAGGATCAGCAATACCAACTAAAGCATAATAAAATATTAAAACATGCAAATGAAATTAAAATGATTCACTGAAAACTTTTTATAGTGTTTCCAAAGTTTTTATTAAATTTTCTCCAAAAATTTATTAAAATATTATAAATTCAAATTTTTTTAAAAATTATTAAATTTGCAAAAAAATATTAAAATTTTAGCTAATTGGATACCTAGCTTGTGTAACTTTTAATTATTTTTATATATATATATATATCATATATTTATGGCATAATTAATAGTCGAAATACTCTTCATATTTTCATATATTCATATCCCCAATTAGCATTTTGTATAACTTTTAATTGATTATGCAATAAATATTTTTAAAATTTTTTAGCAAAAGAAATAAATTAATAAAATGTTTTTCTAATATTATTGTGCTATAAGTATTTTATTTTGAATAAATTATTAACAGAGGCGAACAGATCAAATGGAAGCATGTTCCACATCTTAGCAATCCTCACAACAAATGAGTTTCCATAAAAAGTTTTAAAGTTTTAAAAAATCTTGGAATTTTCACAGTGTAGAAATGTACACTTGCTGCTCCTCTGGAGTTACATTGGAATTGTTTAAGAGGAGGCATAATTGACTTTAGTAAAATTGAGCTAGTGTCATTACCAACAAGATATATTTATAAAACAGAGAAATCGCTCCAATATTTTGACAAGAGTTAAGTGGAGTATGTGTTATTTGCCCGTCGGTCTCACCTATTAGGTGTAAGGCGCGATGTAGATTTTGTCGAGGTAGCTCAAAGAAGTTTGCAATGCGCCAGGCCGAATGTGAGAGTTTTACTCCATCTTAGGTGGAATAGGCTTTAAAGATATTAGACAGGTCCTTAGAAGAGGAATATGTCTTGGAAAGGGACAGATAATCCAAGCATTTGGCAAAATTTTCTGATTTAGCTGTAAACTTAGATATTTATTTCAGATTCTTAAATAAAATGTTAATCTAGAGTTAGTTAGAAAAAAAACAGATTTACTTAAGAACCCAACTGTAATATTGATGAAATCTAATGAAAAATTAATCGCATACCCACTATTATAGAAATTATAATTAAATTATAGCATAATGTACATTACTTTAGTTACAATAATATACAATGTAATATTGCAATTGTCCGATTAAAAATTAATCCATTCAAAAAAACCAATATATAAATCTCTTTAAAAATGAGTTCAATATAAAATATGCTAGTGAGGCGTGTAATATTAATTACCTTATATTTAAGTTGTTATATTTTAATCCTTAAATCCTATAATCCTTAAAATTCTTTTTTAATAAACCAATATAAATACTTTTAATTGTGTAATATTGAGTTATTTGTGATTTATTTATACTACGAAATTACTATACATACTAATTATAAAAATATATTTTTGCTAATTTTTAATCAAAATACTAAACGATTTGTATCATAATTTCAGACTAAATTTAATAATTATAAGCAGAATTGAATTATAGATTTTTAATATTTTTCACAGTGAATTAAAATTATTTATAAGTCATTAAATTTCAATTAGGTTTAAAATATATTTAGTATACCATTGTTTTTAGTATATTTTAATGTAAATGGAAATAATTTTTAAAAAATTCGTTAACTTCTCTGCGTCTGTATGTTTATTTGATCATCTGTTTATATCAATAATTGTATACAGATCTAATAAAATAGTTCCAGTCCAGTCATAAGCATTGATACCATATTAAAGCGAATTTTTTAAAAATTTCGGAATCAGTATGCTAGAAACTGTTATTAATTTTTATTTTTAATTCAAAATTTTGTTAAGATGGTGATTCTCCATATCTTATGCTGCTCATACACGGCTTACTAGGTTGTCAACTTGGTACAGAAACATGTTTCCAAACCTCATTTAGTTTTTAATTAAAAAAACTTTCCAACCTTCAAAATTGTGTTTCAACTTGCACGTATCACGATTCAACGCCTCAAGTCTGCATACCAAATTGACGACTAACTTGCAATATTAAAATTTAGGAACAGATAAGAATATAAAACTAGGTCCCATAGCTTGGAAAAATTAGAGTTAACAATTTTCGCCACTCAAAATTTGAATACAATGAGGCATAATTTTTAATAATTTTTCTTCCCTTTGCAAAAGCTGAAAACAAATATCAAGAAAATTTACAAATTCTAAAACAATTCTATATTTCAGTAACAAATGTTTTAGTTGTATAATTAGTAATGCGCGTCTTAAGAAACCCTTGTTTTTATATACTTCCTTGCTTAATTTACAAGCACTATATCTAAGTTATTCAATCTCATTATATATTGATCTTATTTGGGTGGTCTGGTCTGTCATCAATTAAATTCCACTTATTAAATTACTAAACTATTATTTTTGATAATAATCTTGTTTCCTTTAAAAACTATTCAGTGTAGACAAAAGTTTTTTTTTAACGAGTAATATGGGAAGCTTCGAAAGCCATCTATTCGAGTGCGTAGTTCCTGTAAGTAGTCTGTGACTTTAACACACCAAACCAATAATTCTTTTTGATTCAAACTTTAGGATGGGATCTGTGATAAAAATTTACAGCTTCGCTTGATTGATATGAAACAATTTTAGGGAATTGAGTTTGGGAAATATTGAAATCTGGTATTATGGGGGATAAAGAAAATTGAATGGGGTATTTAGAAGAAAGTTCTTAATGTTACTCATATCTCATATCGCCTAGTTTTACATGAATCCTTATCATATTTAATATGATGCTTGAACTTATTATTCGTATTTGTATACCCTATAGTGAAATCTTTCTTATAAAAGCATCATCTTTCTCTATAATCCAGTTGCTTCCTTTCTTCATGCTTATTCCAACCCAAACACAATCCAACGAAATTGAAATTCCGTGCAATTACACTGGATAATTTTTATTATTTTTCATTCACCTGCGTAAAAGATGAAGGTTCATATTATAAATTTCCACTCAAATTAATTTTTCATCAATTACTATTTTTAATTAAAATAAAACAAAACATAAATTCCTAATAGTAAATTAATTTTAAATTAGTCAACAAAAATTTACGCTCCAGGTGAGTTGCAATTGAAACAGTGAAATCATATGCAATTCTTTGTTTTTTTTTTGCAATTTGACCATTGTTTTGTGCAATATTAACAAAACTTATTATAATTTAAGTTGTTTTTTTTTTTTTTAATAATTTATCTGAGAAAAACCGCGAGAAAAACTGAAAAACCTACACAAAAATAAATTGACATATTAACTATTTTTCTACAGTCACAGACATTTAATTATAAACCTAAATCAAAATTGTTTCAGCAACTTAAAATCGTATATAAAATTCCCTATCAAAAATATAACTTGAGTACTTTGTATATTTTTTATGATTATATAAAAAATTTAATAAAGAAGGACTTTAAGTTTTAATGCATTTTCAAGATATATTTTCTAATTAGTTTCCCTATGTCCCCTCTACTGTCCAAATGCTTATAAAACTTCTCCAACGTTGAATTTAATTCTAAAAATTATATTTTTATAAAATGAATATGATCCAAAATACAGAATCTCAATTTCCGGAGTTCCCTTTTCTTAATCCCTATTTTTCAAAAATCAAACTGAAAATCAAAAAATATAATCTATAAAAAAAAGCGATGTGATTTAAGTGGACAATAGTTTCACAAGGAATTTAATCTCAGTCTCTTTTCTCTTTCCGCTGTTGCTCATAAAAAAAAAAATATGTTAACCTGCTTTTGATAATTACCAAAAATTTAAAAGAGTTTGTTTCAAATTGGAGAAAGTGCTGCTTAAATTTTTTTAAACACTTTTCCCAAAAACAAAGTTCTGAAACAAATTGGAAAGGCTCTGCAGCGATATAATCTGAAATTTAGAAAACATCCTCTAAAATTTATTTTTTAAAATTTATAAACTCAAACATCATTAACTAAAATTTCATCTACAGGGTGTTTCTTAACTATAGTTTTCTATATTGCTGCTATATCTAAAAAATAGAAAACAATAGAAGATTAAAAGAGGGCATCTTAAGCTTTCGAATACCTTTACAAAATTTTCGGAAGTAGTCTACAAACAGAGTTAAGAGGAAAAATATGTAAACTAAAAAAAAATTTAAATTACATTTAAGCCCCCCATATCTTGGAAACTATAAAAAACCTATTTTAGCTCTCATACAAAAATTTATCTACTCATATTTATCTATGCTGTGGTATACAGTGGTGCATCTAATTAAGAAACACCCTGTAGATCATTTGATATAATTTGTTGTTGTTTTTTTATTTAATTAAAGGGCAATCAGCAAAATAATTTCAGCCAGAGAGCGGTTGAAAAAAAAAATTACTCAATATTCTTTTGAGTTTTATCTGTCAATTGTCATAATAAAAATATTGATATGAACTAATACATTTAATAACTTCAATTCATTCTTTTGTCGACAATCAAAGTAGACGTATCGTTGGTACTCTATTTAAATTTTTAAATTGCAAAAGTAGAATCGTTTCCAATTAAATTATCGCAACTGTATTTTAGTTGTAACATAGATCATAATATAATACAATACTATATATATATATATTATAGTGTAATATGATTATGAGGTAAATCACCTTTAAATTACCTTAGGATAATGTTTAATTTCAAATACCACATTATTTATTTTATTATTATTGTTGTTGCCGTTGTTGTTATTGTTGTTATTTTTTTTGCATTTTAAATTTATAACTCAATATTCAGAGTTCAACAAACATAAGAATTGTATTTTTTTTTCTTATTATTTTTTATAATAATAGAAAATTATGAATGAAAGACACTATAATTCAAGATAATTGGTATTATCAAATGTTTTAAGTTATAGGTACATACTATATATATATTATAGAGATGCAGTTACCATAGATATAATCTGAAATTTAGTTTATATTCACAAGTTGCTTTTTTCAATTGAATTTTTATTATAAAATAATTTTACTAATATACAAGAAAATTTAACAATGTATATTTCTTTTTATTATTTGAAATAGATGAGATTTTAATATACACAAGTACTTGTATATTATGCACTAACTATATAATTTATTAATATATTTTAATATAGATATACTAATAAGTATATTAACCACATTGTATATCTATTGTAAAATAATATTAATAACAATAATTCAGATATGATAGTTAAAAAAATAAGGTATTGTTAGAAAATTTAACAAAATTATAGATAATTATGGTTACAATTAGATAATAACATTTTTTTTTTATTTTTTTTTTTGTTATTGTAATTATATATTTTGATTGATTACTTTTATATTGGATTAGGTTAAGGTCATTAGGTTTAAACGATATATGTATATTTTGTACTCTTATAAAATTAAAAAATTTAGAATTTATAGGAATTCCACAATTAAAAAAAATATGTTCTTAAACAACTCTTAGCATCTGTTCAATTGTTAGGCTAATAAGCCTGTCTATACCATAGGTACATGTTGGAACAGTGGGTCTTATTATATTAGTGTTATTAGAATTGATCTTAATGAATTCCACAAACAATTTAAAAATGAGATGCTAGGTCTTATAACATGTAGAAACGTCTTAGATTTTCAATAGATGCGATTCTATTTTGCTTATATTGTAATATTTTGAATTTGAGTTATATGGTATTCTACATCTGTGAGTTGTATTATTCAATTCAATTATTTGTTTATATTGTAATATTAATTATTAATTAAGCCATTAATTCGAACCCAATGGCGAATGGTAGCTGAGTCGAGTCGAAAACTAGAAAAGTTTTCGACTCGACTCGAACAGACAAACTCCTTAACTACCTCAAAGTTATATGTACCAACAGTGATGTTTGGACCTGCTCGATGTATTCTGGCCTCTTTATTTGTTGAAAACATATACTTCGTTTTGTTCTCGTTCACTAGAAGACCCATTTTCTTTGCTTCTTCTTCAATACGGTATGATATGTACAATTAATTTTATTAATAGAATCTTAAATAAACGTCTTTAAAAGTAACGAAATGATATAGGAGCAATGAAAAATGTTATTTTGGATAATTTTTTTTAAAATTCAAAATATATAAAAGACAGTATTTGAATATGATAGAATATACAAATACTCCAGATTTATCACTTTAATAAATAATTTTTAGTAATTAGAATGAAATTTACTTTTCAGAATAGTTTGCATAATCCATCGATTTGATTTAATAATGAAATTAAGATTTTATTCTTATTATATTTAATTAAAAACTAGCTCGTATATTTCGATGCGTTACAAACGGAGGAGTAATTTTAATATACCCGATGTTCATATATGTATGCACGGGTATAAATATCAGGTTCCTAGTCCCATATTGGATGCTTGTTGTATGTGATAAATATATGTATATTTGATTCTAATTATTTTGTATTAAAATGAAGATATTCAAAAAAATTTAAGGTTTATTCAATGTTTAGTGCAATGTTTTATAAAATCCATGTAACAAATTTTTTTGTCTTTACTCTCCTGTAAATTTTTAAATTTTGTAAAAATGTAATTTTTCTACTAATTACCTGTAACTATTTATATAATAACTGTATAACAAATAAATACTCATCATAATTTTTTTTTTAAATTGAAATTTTTATTTAAAACAAAAGAAATTCTTTTAAAACTCTTTAACATCAAATTCAATGACAACTTTTGCTAAAAATGTTTTATTATTTTCCATATAAACGGTCTCGGCTTTATATGATCCACTTGGTGCAATTGATCCACCTAAATCAACAACATCTAAATCCAAATTTTTTATAATCCAAGAATCCTGCAAAAAAAAAAACAGCATTTTATTAACGAAAATAGCAAGCTGTCAAATTTGACATTTTAAAAAAAATAATTAAATTGCACCTTAAATGGACACGAATGATTCAAATTTGTATATTTATGATAGGTAGGTCTAAATATTTTATAATATATATTATTTGTTTTATTAGACCATACTTTACAAAAATCTAAATTAATTGACAGCATCCATGGGCGCCATCTATTTGAAACTTTTTTAAATGTTTTAATTTCAAGCTAAAAGAAACAATAAATAAAATTAAATCTTTAAAAGATTATTAAATTAATGAATATAATTTACATTAACATGTGTAATAACTTGTTTTAATTCAGCTCTCAAATTCAAAAAACGTTTAGCTTTTCGATTGAATTTTGACAAATAACATGAAACATTATAAAACCATTCTGGATTTGTTTGACAAGTCATTTTTGTTATTGAAAATAAAACTTTTTCCTACAAAATAAAAAAAAAAAACATTCAAAAAATTGTGTACTTTTTAATTAAAAAATTTTAGTAAGTATTTTTTGATAAGTAAACTTTGTAAAAAACTATTTTAATTAAAATATTAAAAAAAAAATAGATATTAATACTTGTTCTTTTTTATTTCCTAGTGATATTCGATTAATAAATAAATAAAAAATTAAAATGTAGAATAAATTTCGACCGATTAAATTCATTTTAAGTTCCAAAACAAGACAATACTTCATAATTGATTTTTTGTAAATTTATTTTTTACTCAAAATTAATCATTGGCTAATTTGATTTTAATTGAATACAAATTACATCTTAATTAGAAGATAAATTATTCAAGATAATAATTAGTATTTAAATTATTTTTTTATTATGGGGTCTTAATTCATGATTACTTTTATAAACTAGACTTAACTAGATTTAGTTCTAATTGTGGAGTTCGAGGTCGAATTCTTTTTTAATTTTAAACTAAATTCTAATTGAATAATATAACTAAATCTATATAACTAAATAATTGAATCTAAATAATATAACATTTTAAATAAAATATGTAAAATATTTTTACAATTTGGGCCTTATTTCTCTAATAACATATCACAGTAATCAAATAATTAAATAATTATTTTGATAAATTTTTATTAGACCAAAACTATTATGGACAATAAAGCAATGAAGTCTGATTAGTAAGAAGCGCTAATTTCTCACAAAAGCATTATTTGTTTAGTGATAAGTGGTTGGTACAATAGGGTTGGTACTCTGTTTTAAAGTACTACAGTTTGAGAATAAATAAGTTGTTTGAGAATAACTTGATAAACAAAAAGTGCAACAATTTGCCATAATAAGTTCTCATTTAAATTTTTTTTTTTTTTTTTTTTTTTAAGCGCTAACTGTTCAACTGTTAGGCTAATAAGCCTGTCTATACCATAGGTACATGTTGGAAAAGGGGGTCATATTATATTCGTGTTATTAGAATTGGTCTTATTGAATTCCATATACAATTTAAACATGAGATAGTACTCGGCCTTATAACAGTAGAAACGTCTTAGATTTTCAATATTTACAATTCTATTTTTTGTTTATATTGTAATATTTTATATTTTACTTATATGGTATTCTATATCTGCGAGTTATATTATTTAATTAAATTATTTGTTTATATTTTTATATTAAAGTATTTTTTATTAAAGATTTATAATTATTAATTATTGATTATGTCATTAATTTGAACCCAATGGCGAATGGTAGCTGAGTCGAGTCGAAAACCAGAAAAGTTTTTTCACTTTCACTAGAATTCGAATCCGGGCCCTTCTGCATGAAAGGTCGGCACTTAACCACTGTGCCACATAGCTGTTGATATAAAATATAGAATAGAATTGAAAATGTAACTTAGAATGAATTTAATATAGTAATGAAACAAATAAGATCAATTTTTATTTATATATGAAAGACGAACGACTGTTATTGATTGGAATTAGAGGCTCAAGACATGTTTGTGTGAAACTTTTATTGTGCTCTCTAAAATAATAATATCCCTTTTGCGTCAATAACAGCAATTTCATCCAAGTTCCTAAGAGCATTCCTATAGATTGGAATTGGTATAAAAATCGGGTTGGGTCTGAAATCTCGGTTTAGAAAATCTCGTTTTTAAAAAATCTCGTTTTCACAAAATCTCGTTTTAGAAAATCTTGTTTTTAGAAAATCCCTTTTTGTATATAATGGAAAAAGCTGATAATTCTGGTTTTGTATCCAACTCAAAAATCCTTAAAAACCAGATTTTTCAATTAAAAAAGAGCTTTTCTTAAAAAGCGTGATTTTTCAATAAAAAATGAGATTTTCGAAAACGAAATTTTCTTAAAACGAGAAATTCTAAAAACTAAATTCAAAAAAAAAGATTTATTAAATCGAGATTATGGACGCTCTCATAAAAATCATAACGAACATTTTTAATTTGATCGATACAGTCTTTCCGAATATATAGTTTTGTTTACTTTAAACTCTGTTAAATAGACGAAACTTAATCAATGCATGGATTCCTTTTAGCTAAAAGAAGAGTAGGTCAAGAGTAGATAGGAGTAGTTTGTAAGTAAAGAATTATGATTTAAAATAACCTATTCAAAGAAAATTGCATCTATTATGAAACATTTAAATTAAAGCCATCTGCCAGAATTTTTTAAATTATCTACTCTTCTCTTTTACAATTTTACAAGAGCCGGTGTAGCTGGAAGTAGTTGAGGGTAGAAAAGAGTAGTTTACTACTCATAAAGGAACTCAAGCTAATTTTGTACTACACGTAATTTTTTTATTTAATTATTGTTGATATGAACAAGCATTATAAATTATTTAGGGGGCTTTCCATTTCAGACCAATACGATGTAATATTATATAAATGTTTTCCCACATTTTCTAAAACCAATAGTTAAAGTTCTTCATTAAATATTAGCCCATTAATATTATTTCCTAATCCCGAATTGTTGTACCTACTTCATTTTACTTCAACCCCTATTTTTCTTTAAATAGATTTTATAAAGTGTGACATTGAATTTTTCTAAGCAAATCATATGATGCTACAAAAGCGGTTTAATTGGCTAATCTATGGATTGGATTAAACGAAGAAGAGATTAAGTCCTTGATGTTTTTCTCCATTTTATATTTTCTTGGGAACAACATAAAACCGTCCTCAAGGACTACAATAAGACAATTCATGAGAATCTGTATCCATTTACAGAACTTATTGCCTAGCCCAAAACTTGAGTATATTTGTTCAAAAAGGTAGAATACCCTACTCCTAGACTTAATAGTAAATCTAATCCAAAGTTATTAACTTATTTTTAATTATATAAAACGTAGTGATGAAATGCAATATATAATTTTAAATTTATGTAATAACAACACATATCCATATGTAAGTTAAAAGTAAATAGATTTTGAATTACATAAGATTCAATAAAAATTCCATTGTTATTTTCATTTTTGTACTTCATTTGATTTTTCTTTCTTTAAATTTTCTTTTAAGATTAAATTAGATAATCAAAATCTAGTTTAATTAAATTAATTAATTGTTTTTTTTTTGTTCAAATTTTATACGATGGTCCATATTATATATTATACAATTAATACATAATGTTATAAAATTAAATTTGAATATTCAAAAAGTCTATAAAAAAAAAAAAAAAAAATAAAACAGAAAGTTTTAATCCAATTATAGTTGTAAAACGAATTAACAAAGAAAAGCTATATAAAAAATAGAAATGAAAGAAAGAGATAGTTATATAGATAAGTATTATAATATTATAAATTACTTACGAGATATTATAAAATAAAAATTCAAATAGGAAAAACCAAAAAAAAAAAAAACTAGAGTGCATTGAAAAAAGTCATGGTGTATTAACATTAAACCTGTTCTCACCTGTATTTTTTTTATTATCATTATTATTATTATATTGTTGTCATTCATGAAGAAATTGCTAATTTTTGTTTTTTCTCTGTCTATGTCTTTGATCTGTTATAGATGCTGGAATACTTAAGTTCAAATACCGAAGATTAATTAAAAACAAGGTATAGTATGTAATACAAAAGGTTTTTAAAAATGCACATATTCGTAAAGGTAATAAAAAGCGTTTTTGAATTCGGATTAGTTTTGAATGTATAAGTTTTTTAAAACACCTGTGAAGAAACGGTGCAATGCAAAATGTTCTACGAAGAATTTTAAGAAAATCGCCTAGAATTTTCGACAGCCCTTAAACGGGAGCGTATCGAATTCCTTTGAATTGAAATGTCATTGTTAAACTCAAGTGTTTCTAAATCTCGTGTGTCAAAATCTGGTGTATTCAAATCTCAAGGATTAAAAGCTGACGTTTTATATTTTAAAAATCTCGCGAAAATATTGAAAAATTGTTTAAATGCCTTGTTTTTGACGTATAATATGTATGAAAAAAAAATTATATGGGTTAGAGCTGGTTGCAAAACCATGGTCACGATTATTCAGCGTGGGTTTGTTATATTAAAATCTTTGTTGCTGACTCTTCATACAAGAAATAAAGTTCGGAGGAATTTTATAGTTCGCTTCAAAATCAGGGTTGTCGCCTTTTAGAGAATATGAGTAAATATGTGTTTTTTTAGTATTTTGAGAGTTGGTGTGTAGTTTAAATGTAGGCAATAGATATGTCACATTTGTGCAAGATTTCGTAGCCAACTCCATTTAAACAATTAAAAATAAGTTATAAAAAAATATTAAAATAAAATATAAAGTTTTTGTATCTTAATAGTGAAAATAGAAGTTTAAATTCAAAGTAAGTATAAATAATCTAATTCTCAAACTAAAATAATATAATTTAGTTGTACAAAAATGTTGAGCTATACAGATCTTGCTTGTATAGCTATTGTATTGACTGAGTGCTTAAAAAAATGGAAACAAAAACAAGTAATGATGCAACAGTAAGTTGATGCATCTAATATCCTACACCTGACAAATTAAATTGACAGTTACATGAACCAGTATTTTAACCCATCTCAGGAACATTAAGCAAACTGGACACCTTCATAGATAAGTTTTTTAGTTCTTAAAAGGCGTGTGATAGCTACCCAAACTACATTAGACTGAACTACCTTGTATTGAGTATTAGGTTTCCACCGTTGTAGATCTTGAGAGATCACTAGATCTTGAGAAATGTGTGGGAGGTACCCAAATAACCACTCCAATTGTAATAAAAGCATACATGTCTTTATTGTCCGACTTAAAAACTTTTACTAAAATATATTGCGCAATATTGTACATGGATTACAATATTTCATACTAGCTGTTGTCCCGTCACAGAATGACGGAAGGTCAAATTTAAAGAAGAACTTTTTCTAATTAAAAACTATTTTTAATTTCATTATTTACATTATGTTAAAAGTATGTTAAATAAAATTGCAACCGTTACATTTTATATAACGCATATTAAGCTTCGATTCTAGTAATAGGTACACAAAAAATAAATAAATGATTTATATAATTTCTTCTTGTATTTTAAAAACTTGAAGATGAATAAGTTAGTTAGCCTACTTTTTATATGTTTCGTGTTTGTAAAATTTTGGGGTCGTTAGTTCAAATCCCTTCTTGGTATAATTTTTTTTTAATTTCAATTATTATTTTTTTTTTATTTAAGTGAATACTTGCTAAAATTAAATACATTAATAAAAGATTTAAAAATTTTTTATAGCTTTATTTTGTTTCAATAATGATCTATTTCTCCATTCATTAATGTTTTGTATATTATATTTTTTTTAAAAAATGTTGCTATACATTCTATATCGTTTCCTTTGTTTCGATTCAAATCGGAATACTTGTTTGTTGCTAACATTCTACAATGTGTACTCAACATGCTAAATAATGTATCTATTATTTAAATTTACGAAAATTGTATTAAATAAATGTTGATTTTTGAATTGAGTTTTGCAATATCACAAATAAAATTTTATTTGAAATTTTTTAATATACCTAACCTAACTAAGTTTAAAAAAAATTTATTTTGTTTGGTTTTTATAGTGCATTGAACTCAGGTATTGTATACCCGAATCCACCTTCCCAACCGGTAGTCGTTACATTATTTTTTTCCATTTTTAACTTTTTTTAAATAGATAAATAAATAAAAGTTTATGAAGAAAGGGATGAGAGATAGTTGAGAGCGAGATAAGGGGAAACTTTGAAATTACTTTAATACATTGCTTGGTTTATTTGGTTAAGCAAAGCAAGCAATGCATCAAAGCATACATTGGGCTTTCGCCCTTATTTCAGATTTGCACTGAAAATTATTAAGACTTACTACACAAATGTGCGTGTGAAGCATTGTCTTCTTAGTTTTTATTTACAAAATGTCTTACTATTTATTTAAAATTTCCAGAAAATCTTCTGCGATTTTTAAAACTGAAATGAAATTATCCATATACTAATAAATAAATTTCATTTCAAAAAAAATTTTTTTTTTTTTATTAAAAATAAATAAAATATTTTTTGGCCTGCTTATGATAATTTATGATATTTTATTTTCTAAAATAAAACACACTTAACAAAACATTAATATTTTATTTTTTTATAATTGAACACATCCAACAAAACACATTTAATTGAATGCGTTTGTTACACCTCATTCTAGACAAATATATTAATAATAATTGTGCAATTAAAAATGAAACAATATATTGAGTAAAATATAAATTTTTTAATTTTGCTCAATATGTTGCCAAAATTATCCACAGAACATCAATTTCATTGCGCAATATCAAATGTTGAGCAATAATATTGTGTGTGAATGGGCCAACTTAAGAAGACCCATTATTATTCTTGAATAATGAATTATCAAAATATTGATCAAAATTAATCATTTCCACTCTTAAGTCAATGCTAACTTAAAACACATTAAGAACATAAAGTATACCTTGCAAATAACTGTAAATTTGAATATTGCGTAGCAAAAGTTCGAAAAAATCTTTTCTTTATAAACCTTAAAACAAATTGTCTATCGCTTAATATTTTCATACAATTTCGACAAGTTACAGGGATTTCGAATCTATTACGTGAAAGCTAGGAGGAACCAAATCACTGTTTCAGGTTTTTGATATTAAATAAACTTGATAATTAATAAACTAACAATAAAAGCCAGACTTTACTAGAAGATCAACATTAACAGGGGTTTGAGCAGAAGCTAACTACCGTAGTCTGAATTATTAAAACTGCATGTTCTCCCAAAGCGAATTGAAAGCATGGCCTTCCTATTGTTTATTGATAGACAGTCCGACACTTTAAAACTAATGAGACAAATGCAATAAAAATATATATTTTCAGAAATTTTAAAGATTTTTATCTTAATTTAATATTATAATTATTTCAAATTTTTTGTTTTTTTTAATTAAAAAAATGAAAAAAAAAAAAAAAACATTTTTCCCTAACCACATTACAATAAAATGTTAAGACAAACTATGAGAAAATAAAGCTAGACTTTAAATCTTAAGATGAGTAAAATTAAAGAAAAAATTTAATTTAAATTATTCAAGATACGGATATTTATTTCATGCAAAAGTAACAAATGATGATGATGAAATTATGATACTAATCATATGTTCTCTATCTTCTTCTTTGTATCACTTTAAATATATATATATATATATATATACAATAGTGTTTTTTGATGCTCGGGTTTAATCAACTTGCATTTCCTAATCTTCTTATATAGCATATAGCATTTAGATATAGACATAGATCTTTATAAAAAAACATGGCATAAATAAAATTTTGAAAATGAAAGTGAAAAATTGATAGTTGCAATCATGCCATCATTACACATTACATTATTGAATTTTCAATTTCGTTTTGTACAATGGGAAAATCGTATTTTTTTTTTTTTTTTTTTTTTTTTTTGGAAAATTATGTATTATAAATCTAAGTGAAGATTTGATTATGTTTTCACTTGTTTTGTGAGGTAAGAATTTCATGGAATAAATTTTAATTTTATTTTCAATTAAAGAAAAAACTCGTGTTGTTACATAAACTTTTGTTTTTATTTATTAACTTATTTAAAATAATAAAGAATTAATTGAAGGAATTAGTTTTATATAATTTGATTTAATTAATTATAATGGAAAATTAGAAAATGTTTGATTGGTATACATAGATTAGTTTGAAATTAATGAAATACTACCTTCTAGATGTAAGCATACTCCGAATTTTTTTTTTTTAAGCGCTAACTGTTAGGCTAATAAGCCTGTCTATACCATAGGTACATGTTGGAACAGGGGGTCATTTTATATTCGTGTTAGTAGGTCTTAATGAATTCCACAAACAATTTAAACATGAGAAAGTACTAGGCCTTATAATATGTAGAAACGTCTTAGATATTCAATAGATACAATTCTATTTTATTTATGTTGTACTAATCTTGTATTTGAGTTATATGGTATTCTATATCTGTGAGTTATATTATTCAATTAAATTATTTATTTTTAATTTGCATTTGTTAATATTGTTGTATTAATGTATTTTTTATTAAAGATATATAATTATGACTATGGATTAATGATTAAGCCATTAATTTAAACCCAATGGCGAATAGTAATCTGAGTCGAGTCGAAAACCAGTAAAGTTTTTTTTCACTTTCACTAAGATTCGAGCCCAGGGCCTTTCGTATGAAAGGTCGGCACTTAATCACTGTGCCACCCAGCTGTTTAAACTTTTGAAACTCATTATGCATGACTTAGAATTCATGGGAAGCTGCTATATATTCAACTTCAATTAACTTAAATCAATATTAAGATTGATAACTTCTTTAGTAATGTTTAAGAATTGTAGATGCAATTGTAAAAAAATATTCAGTCATAGGTATATTATAACTATTTTAAAAACCATTATATTTCAAATTTATTGTCTAATGTACTATATAATATTTAGTTTTTTTTACAAACGTTCTATGAATCTGATTAACTGCTACTTCGTTCAGAGTTCGTTTTATCAATCGAAAGCTTTGGTCCGACTCTCAGTCAAACCATAGCATTAAATATAAAGCAATAATTAATATATATAAAAGCGAATGTTTGTTTGTATGTATGTTTGTAGAGTATAGACTCCTAAACTGCACAGCCGATTATTATAAAAATTTATATATAAAGATTTTTGGGTGGAGAAAAATTTTTTGGGTTTACAATTTTGCTCTAATGGGACCGCGTGACCCAAAAAAAAAAAATTTAAAAAAAAAATTCTTGGAATTTGTTAACCCAAATGGGCACAGCAACTTTTTAAAGATTTTTTCGTTAATTCGCTCTAAAATAGAAACTGTTTATTTATTGACTTCAAATTTTGTATACGTGTTTGCTGTTTGGCAATGAAGTTGTGTGCATTAACAGCCTTAAAATTTGTTAACCCATATTTGGACAACGATTAATGTAAAAATTTCGAAAGCTTTGCCTCAAATTTTTTTTGTTTTTGTCAAGTTTCGTTCAATCATCGGCACAATTTAATTTATATTAATTTTAGATTAATTTCATATTGAAAATTGGGAATTTCCCCTTTTTTCAATGTCCACATTTTGTAAATATTTTAAAATTCCTTCTAAATTTAAATTTCGGATAAACGGTTTTATAAAGTTGTCCCTGGAAAAGTGGACAACTTTAATTGTGTATCCAACTTCAATATGCTTTGTAATATTAAACATACACAGATAAAAATTTATTGACTTTCAATTTCAACAGTTATTTAACTTATATATTTTTACGAACCTATATGGCTTACGGATCTATATACCATTAAATAAGTCATAAGCCCTAGAAACATGTCCATATAGACGCTTCTAAAATATTATTTTGTTCGTTTGAACCTCCTCGTTGTACTCAAAACCTGTGGATCATTAAGCTCTGACCACCTTGTATAACAAAAAGTTTTCATGTAAATACAAAATAATAATCTTCCTTGTTTTTTTATTAGACATCGCCAAAATGAAAATGAACAAAAAATCGTGAATTTAATTAAATTAATTTAATTACAAACTTAAGATACTTCACAATTTTCATTGAATGTACAAATTTGTTTGTTTGTTAATCCAAGTGACATTAATGAACCATAACTACAATATTTGTGACATAATAATTTAATTATTCACGTGTATTAAATAGAGGAAAACCCTTAAAAAAGCCCACATAAAATAGACTTTCTATTTTATTTTTTTTAATGTTTTTTTTTGGTTGCATTCCAAAATTTATTCCAGTTTTTACTCTAAATTAAATTTCTTTTGTTTTACATTTTGCTTAGAAAATCATTTATTTGCTTTAATTTTTATTTTGGAAAATTTCGTAACAATTGAAAGAAAAAAAAAATAAATATTTTAATTATGTTAAAATAATCAAAACAAAATTAAAACAATATATATATATTATGTACTTATATATTTATATGTAGACTTAAATCAGATTAAAATCAGTGCGTTTTTTATAATAATTATTTTTTTTTTTTAAAACTTGGTATAATTTTATGTTTATTATATTACAAATCAAAATATATATTATAATATTAATTAATTTACTTATTTTATATTTTTAAATTTGTATTTTTTTTAATTTTTTTTCCTTACTTTGCGGTTTAATAACCTTAATTTAATAAAAAAAACAACTATAATTAAATTACTTAAATTCCGCCTTAATAAGATTAAAAATAAAAAAAAACAAGTCAAATAAAATCAAAGATTATTGAAAAGAGCATATTTTGAAAGGGGAATTATGTCTTTGGAATATTAAAATAAGGCTTTTTCTAGTAGGAGTAGTTAGTTTAAATATTTATATGTTAATCTAGTATTAATTAATACAATCAATTGTAAAAAAATCAGTTACACCTTCGACTATTTAAATTTGCCATTTAAAACCGGGCTTCTTCTAATTATATGTTAATCTAGTATTAATTAATACAATCAATTGTAAAAAAATTAGTTACACCTTCGACTATTTAAATTCGCCATTTAAAATCGGGCTTCTTCTAATTATCTAACTTTATTTAAAAATATACACCTCTTTACGATTTTGTGTTTCATCTCTGCATATGGGACACTCTTTTCTTCTCTTTATCTTTCTGATAAGTTTAAAATAAAAGACGCTATGAAAAATCCCAAATTTTGCATACTTTTAGGTTCAAATAATATTAATTTTTTTTATTATGTATATCATTTTATTTTTAAATAAAAATTACAGGTTGTTTCTGAATTTTTCTAGTCTGTAGGACTAGATTTGGGATTGCCAGACTGATAGGATAGGATTCAGGAGCACCAGACTGATCGGTTTACCCAAATAACTTCTAAAAATTCATATATAATAATTGCGTAGAATTATATAGACTATTTATAATATTTTCAAATAATTTGACATATATTCAAAAATATTAACATATTGAATTAAAAATTATAGTTAAATCACTATATATACAACTGACTTTATCATTTACCAACATTTAAAAGTAACGGTTAAACAGATTTTTATATAAGTAGGACTGACGAAAATATAAGACAGACGAATGGAAAAAAACTAATTAACATATTTTTTTTTTTTTTTTCAAATATGGTAAATACATAAAATATGGCCGCCATTTTATTTGTTATTATTTTATTTATACTTGTTTACATTAAATAAACAAAAAATTTTACTGTATTATGATTTTATTTTTATATTTTTATATTCAATTTTTAAAGTTTAATCTTTTGAGCGTTTTGCGTTTTGTGGGTTTTTATGTTATGCAATATTCAAAAGTATATAAAAAGAAAGTAAATTGTTCGGATGAAAAAATTATTAAAATAATAAAATTAAATTAATAAAAAAATTTTAAATCGTGTCTAATTTTGTCATAGCGCACCATCATGTTATGCGTCAATAAAATATAAATAGAAAATAGTTGAATTGTGCAAGGTCGCAATATGTTCAAAAAAAACAAATAGAATATTTTTACATTAAAAGATTTGTGTGTAATATATTGTATAAAAGAACCTGCCAGTTGACAACTCTAACAGATGCTTAGCGATGAACATCAACATAAATAAATGTCTAAAATTGTAGTGTTCAATAAAAATAGATCTCTATTGACCAAATGTCCATAGTTGTCAAATACAGGTTCTAAGTGTGTCAATTTTTAATTTCCTATTACATATATATTATTTATTCAATTTGTCAAATTAGGAATTTGAACAATCGGTGTATGTTTAAATTTCTAGAATTAATATTGCAAGAAGTCTTAGATACTAATTTAGTTAGTAGGAAGGTTAAACGTGAACACCTTATTATTTCGAGCATCCAAAAGATCAATTTCCTTAATAAAAATCTTACAAATATTTATTTTGACAGAGAAATTACAAGTTTTTTTGTTGTTGTTTTTTTTAACTGTAAAACTTTTAGGCTAATAAGCCTAACATAGGTAAATGTTGAAACAGGGGGTCATATAATATTCGTGTTATTAGAATTGATCTTAACGAATCCCAAATACAATTTAAACATGGAATAGTGTAATAGGCCTTATAACATGTAGAAACCTCTTAGATTTTCAATAGATATAATTCTATTTTTGTTTATATTGTAGTATTTTGTTTTTGACTTATATAGTATTCTATATCTGTGAGTTATATTATTTAATTAAATTATTTGTTTATATTGTTATTTTAATTTGATTAAGCCATTAATTCGAACCCAATGGCGAATTACAGCTGGGCCGAATAGAAAACCATGTAAATTTTTTTTTCAATTTCACTGGATCTCGAAACCGTACCCTTCTCATGCAAGGCCGGCACTCTAATCACTATGTCACCCAGCCGTAAAATTAAAAAACCGTCTGAATATATTAAGAGTCCTCCCCATCAAAATTGTATTTTTCCTATCAGATATTCAGTGTATTAACTTTAAAAAAAAACATATCCCTGTAAGAAGTAGTTGTAATATTAGAAAGGTTCAACTTTTGTAATTTAATAACTTCTTAAATAATGTGGCTGTGCAAATAATTGATTTAAAACCTTATAGAGATCGATGGATCAGTAAAAGAGAAAAGTATTTCAAGTAAAGTAAAAACTTTGGCAATACATTCAATGAGGTACAACTTTTTTAAGCCCAGTTTTGGAAAGATTCGACCTAGATTAAATAAAAATAAAAAGTATTAATTAATATTAATACTGACTATCATTTATTATTTTATTAAACTTTAAGGTCTATTCCATGTAGTAATAGTATGTGAAATTATTAAGATCAATCCTTATTATATTAATATAATATTTCGAGTGTATATTTTCTCCGGTTCTAATAGGTAAATATGGTTCAGTAAGGTTTGTTAGTCTTTAGTTTAAACAGGCTAGTACGTAGAAAACAATATTAATTTAATTAAAAAGATTTTTTATAATTAATATGAATATAATAAGGAGTACTCTATATCTTCTTTTTCAAAAAAATCTAGAATTTAAATACTCCCAAATCTTTTATACCAGCTTAATAATTACATGTTACTCATACAACCTTATACTTATTATAATTAATATTTTAATTTTTCGTAGTTATTTTGTTTTGAATTATCGTTAACGGTCTAGGACACAACCAATCTATGCCTGAGTAACTAAATATCATCACTTAAATACAATATATTAAATAATAACTCACAGGTAATGAATATTTACATTAATAAATGGATTTATTGTTTATTTTTACTTTAAAAAAAAAAATAAGAAAAATTAATATTTATAAAAAGATTAATAACAGAGTGTCCAAAAAGTGACTAAATTGAAAAAAATTTAATTTGAAAATATTTTAATAGTTGTCAGACATTTATTTAATTTTTTTATTTTTATTTAGAAACAATCCACTGATCATATCTTGACAATTATAATCTACGACTATTTAGGGTTCTTTATTTCGAAAGACTTTTACGATATTGATAACACTCGTACACATCAAATTTAAACGATGGAATATTCCATAAACTCCGCGAACAAAGGTTGAGAGTTTCTACAATGAACAAATGGTTGAAGTCTTTCATAAAATTTCGCACATTTAAATTCATAATGTCTATTATATAACTAGATGTCCTTGTACTGAATTGGAACTTCATACTGTAAAGCAAATGTAAAATGTTTGATTCTTAATCTGCCGCTTATGTCCCCCTATGAATTAGTTCCCGCAACTTTCATTTATTATACCCAAACATATTTTTATTCTATATAATGGTAAAATAATTATCACAAATTCAATGACACTATTATGCTATAAGGTTTGCTAAAGTATTATGATTGTTCTTGCACTTAATTTTAGCTCAGTTTTTTTTTTGATCATTTATTGTACAAAAGGAATTGGTCGTACACTTTGTATATACATATATATATATATTAAAACACATATAAAATGTTGAAATAAACTGGGTGGCCTCAAAAAAAAATTTAAAACTAAAATATTACATAAATTCTCATTTAATTATTTGAATCACAGGTGTATTTAATAATAATTTTACCACATTACCGTAAAAATACATATATATTCTTACCGTAATATTTACCGTATTGAATTATTAAAATGTTTAATTTAATTTCATATTTTAATTTATTCTTCCATAAATTGTGTTGCATTTTCTTTAAATTTTATTTTTATTTGTTTTTTTTTTCTTTTAGAACAATTTGATATGCCATTATGGACCCACAAACAGCTCTAGTCCTAGCAATTCAATTAATTGCATTATTTTCAATAGCTGGCGCATTACTTTTATATTTATTATGTAAAGTACGTGCAACACAGACCAGAATATCAGGACCACAAACTGGTACAGTTTTAATAACAAGTGTTGATACTGCATTAGGTTTACAATTGGCAACACATTTAGCAAATCGTGGTTGTCGTGTATTTGCTGGCATGAAAGATGCTGTTGATTCTTTACCAGCAAAACTATTAAGAAATTGGATGAAAATGCGTGAAAGTTCTGAAGTGCCAATACAAGGATCAATTGTACCATTACAATTAGATGTAACAAGAGAAGATGTATTACGTGAAACAGTAGAAGCAATGGGTGCACATATGAATGCTGGTGAACGTGGTATTACAGCTGTTATAAATACAGCTGGTACATTATTTCGGGGACGTGTTGAAAATCAAGATGTTCAACAATGGGAAACAATGTTAAAAACGAATATATTAGGTTCATTACGTGTTGCAAAAGCATTTATTTGTTTATTAAAGCCGACACGTGGTCGTTTAATTTATTTGGGTGCTGGAAATCGTGGTGATGGATTAGTTGCATTTACTGCATCAAAAGTTGCTGTTGAAAGTTGTGCTGATGAATTACGAAAAGAATTACAACCATATGGTGTTAGTGTTGTTAAATTAGATACAAATGGTGTACCTGCAGAATCATTATACAGAGCTCCAATACCATACAGTAAGAATAATAATTAAAAATTTAACTTTTTTAAGGAAATTATATAAATAAATAAATAATTTGTTTGGTTGTGTTTTTGTGTGTTTTTTTTCAGATATATCTTCAGATGCTGAAGGTGCTCCAACACAATATTCAGCTGAAGTACTTACAGTCAGTGCATTGACTGTTATTGAACATGCATTATTTGATTTAAGGCCACAAGAAAGATATGAATTGGCTGTACCAAATAGTAAATTTCATTTAACGTTGCCATGCCGATCATCATTCCGTTTCAAAATGGATGTTGGAGGCGTTCAGAAAGTTTAAAAATGTTCTTTTTTTATTTTATAATGATGATGACACACAATTTATTAATTCCCTATATATATATTGGCAAGAAGAATATTTACCAATTACTACCATCTCCCCCCCCTTTTATGTATATATGATCGTATATATACATATTTATATAAAATTAAATACATATGTATATATGTTTATTTTTTATATGTAAAAGTAAATAAAAAAAATTTTTCTTGGACTGATATGAAAAAAAAAATATGGAAAAAATTTAACAAATTATTTTGTAGTCAATTAATATAATAAACACTACAAAATACATACATACATACAATTTGTGAAAAATTGTATGTTTGTGTGTTTGTGTATGTGTTAATATTAATTAAATTAAAAGAAAAAAATAAAATTATTCAAAATTAAAATGAAAAAATTTCAAAAATGAAAAATTTTGACTACATTTTTTAGTCAAAATTTTAAAATTTATAAAATAAAAAAAAAAAATTGTTAAAATAAAAATTATAAATTTTAAAATTTAAAAATAAAATTTACTTTTTAAGACAAGAAATTCTTATTTTGGAGAAAAAAAAATTGTATATATGATACATTCATACATATATAAATAAATAATAATATGTTTTCAAGCAAAAAAAAAAAAATTAATTAAATAATAATCTTTAGTGATTATTAAATTACTTGCTAACAATTTATTATATATTTTTTTTTATATTTTCTTGTAAATAAAATATTTAATTAAAAAATTTAATTTAAATTAAATGAGTTTTATTATAATATGTATTTTGTAAGTTTAAAAAACACCTCCACTGTTCATATTAGAATTAGAAAGGGGCAAGTACCACTGTTTCATACATGTTCTATAGTTTTTAACTATTATTTATAAAACACATAATAATAAGGAAAAAAGTCGTAAGCGTTAAAAGCGATAATCGGGATAAAAGAATATTTGACATCAGATAAATGTCTCACAACTTTGTACTAAGAAAAAATGTCCCATATCTCGTTGCAAATTCATTTAAAACTAATAACTCATATGTCTTCTTTTTAATTTAGTTCCTTTTAACTAAGATTCAATAACTTAATAAATCTAGTATTGCTTAGCAAAAAATTCGTATGTCCAAATTAACTATGAACGCTTAATTCCATCTTATCTCTAGTAAGTTCAAAAAAATTGTTATTCTTTATTTAACATATTTGTTTTTACAAAAATTCAAAAATAATTCAACATAGCGATGCGCGAATATAAAACACTAAAAGTTAAATTACCTAAAACCAAGAAAATGTTGAAACGACTTCCTTCTTGGGACGGCAGTATAGTCTATTCCAAATGTTAAAAATATCTTTAGGTTTTAAATCGAGGTTTATATAATTTCTTGATGACTTTTAATAATTGATTACAAATTTGTATGAAAATATATCTAATGAATAAAATAAAAGCTTGTGCAGTTTAAAATTACCTACTATCAATACATTTTAAAATATACATAATACATAATATACACTAATCTATATTTGGTTTTTTTTTAAATCTACAATAAGTTACCAATAATCATTGCAATGATTTTATTTCTTTTTTTACACTAATACTACATAGCCTAGATAGTAAATTAATATCTTAATATAAATTCAATATATCAAAATAGATATATATGAACATATATCGGGAATTCCAGCGGGACATTTCATAAAATTCGCAATATTTCAGACAATATAACCAAGTATCATCAACTCTAGACTAATAACGCATATTTCTAGAAAATGTCAAATGTACTTTAATTTTTTTTGGCAGTTAGTTCTTTGGCCTGGAAGGAAACTTCTTTTTTAAAGTTTTGTTTGTCATCGGATATTAAATCAAATGTAGTTTTTCAAGAATAACTTAAAACTCTAGGATAAAAATAATTGCAGATTTGGGTTAGTTTGCTACGAAAATTTTCCGTGATCCTCAAATATATTTTTTTTACTTTTATATATGTAATCATTTCATTTCATTAATCATGGGATTACATGTTAATTTGGAATAATATAAAATAGTTTTAAATATCTTAAGCCCCCGTCTTATTGCACAGGAATAATGTTAGTAATTAATTAATTGACTCTATGAAAATATTTGCAAGAATCCTCTATTACTAAAAATAAAAAGGCGTCTAAAATTTGTTATTAGAATTTATAAAATTAAAATTCCAGAAAAGAAGATCTGTATCGAGCTATAATATAAGAATATAATATAAGTTTAAAATAAGTTAATTTACTTTTACACAAAACCTACATAAATAAGAAGAATTGATATAAACTTGCAACAATAAATACCAATTGAATAAAATTTACTTAAACAATAATTCCGAGTCAAGCCCCATTTTTTACTGCTGGAATATTTATTTTTCCATAGAATTACTAGGTAGTACTAGTATTCTCTCCATTACAATAGAGCTTCATATATAATATATAGAAATATATTTAAAATTTAAAATTAAATATCCGTTAATTTCACCAATTGTTTCACTAACTATCAATATCTTTACAAATGGCAGCACTTTGTAAATGTCATAAATTATCAGATTTTCACCAATGACATTTATAAAAGTCTAAACATAATTACGTCATAGTTTTTTCAAAACAAATCAACAAGTTCGTATAATGCTTTAAAAAAATAAAATTAAATTTAATTTAAAAAGAAGAATAAAAACGAATTTGATAAAATATGGAAGATGTTACTTTTGTTGTTATAACTGGTACAGAAAGCCGTATGATAAAAATTCAATATAACATAATTAATTTTTTATTTTATGTTTTAGTAAGTGATTCATGTTTTAATGGAACAGCCGAAGATAAAAGTGGACCAGTTCTTCGAGAACTTATTGAAAAAACATATCTAAATTTTTCACTAGTTTCGGAATTAGTTCCAGATGTTCAAAGTATGATAGAAGATGTCTTATTAAAACATATCGAATCTCAAACAGAAAAAGTAAAAGTAATATTTACAACTGGTGGAACAGGATTTTCACCTAGAGATGTTACACCTGAAGCAACACGAACAATTATTAAACGGGAATGTCCACAATTAACATTGGCAATGTCATTAGAAAGTTTTCATAAAACTCCATTTGCAGCTTTATCACGTGCTGTATGTGGTATAAGAGATCAAACATTAATTATTAATATGCCTGGTAGTGTAAAAGCAGTTCGAGAATGTTTTCAACCAATAAAAAATGTTCTGCCACATATTGTTCATTTAATGTGTAATCATATTGAATTAATAAAAAAAGAACATCACGATATTCAAGCTGAACATGTTCATGTTTGCCCACATAAAACTGGAAAAGAAAATGGAAGTGATAGAAATTCTAAATATCCAATGATACCAGTTCAAGATGCCTTAAAATTAATTTTAGATAATGTTCAAGCACAGAGAGAATTTCTTCTAGGGTTTCAAAGTCCAATCGATATTCCACCATTTCGGGCATCAATTAAAGATGGTTATGCAGTAAAATCAGGTAGTTTATCTGGTATTAAGAAAATTTTAGGTGTAATATCAGCTGGAGATCCTATAATAAGGACAAATTTCGAAGAAGATGAATGTTATAAAATAAATACTGGTGCTCCGTTACCAGATGCTGCCGATTGTGTCATACAAATCGAAGATACAAAATTAATAAAATCAAATGAAAATGGAGATGAAATATTGGTTCAAATAATACCAGAACCCAAGGCCAATTTAGATATAAGGTGTTTATTTAAATAATATATAATTTTGATCAAAATAAATTCTTTTTTTTTTTAACTTTTAGACCAATTGGTACAGACCTTAGTAAAGGACAAAATATATTTCCAAATTTAGATTTATGTGATGTATCTATCAAATCAGTTTTTGCTTCTATTGGTAAAAAATATGAATTACCAAAACCTAAAGTTGGAATTATATCAACTGGTTGTGAATTATTACAACCAGAAAGTTCTGAATTAGAGGGTAAAATTTATGACTCCAATACAACAATGATTGAAGAACTTCTAAAATATTTTGGGTTTCAATGCTTTTCCAAAAGTATTATTTCTGATAACCAAGAAGAAGTTAGAAAAACAATTGATGATTTATTTAATAAATGCGATTTTATTATTTGCAGTGGAGGTGTTTCAATGGGTGATAAAGATTTTATTAAACCAGTTCTATTAGAATTAGGCTTTAAAATTCATTTTGGTCGTGTTAATATGAAACCTGGGTAAATATAATATTGTGTAGAATTTGCAAAACTTATTAAAAATATTATTAATTAGGAAACCTATGACATTTGGAAGTAAAAGTACTAAATATTTCTTTGGATTACCGGGAAATCCAGTTTCAGCATATGTTTGCTTCCATTTGTTTGTATTGCCAGCAGTTCGATGGTGGATTGGTTGGGATCGCAGAAAATGTGAATTATCAGAACTTTTAGTTACGTTGGAAAATGAAAAAATTAATTTAGATCCAAGACCAGAATTTGTCCGTGCTTCTATTACAAGTAAAAATGGGTTACTTTTTGCATCAGTTACAGGAAATCAAGTAAACTTTTCTTTTTTATGAAAAAGATTTTATTTTTGATTCCTATTATGATTTTTAGATGAGTAGCCGTCTTCAAAGTATTGTTGGTGCTGATGCTTTATTACAATTACCTGGAAGAACTGAAAATAAACCATTTGCTGTTAAAGGGGATGTGTTTACTGCTTCAATTCTTCGTTATGACTTTATTTCCAACTATGAATAGTGATATAATTATAATATGACCAAATGTTTTTCGTATTAATTAAAGCCAAGCTAAATTCCTAATTATTTTTATTCAAAAATAATTGTGTCATATTTCGATATTTTTGTTCTTTTTTTTGATATTATGTTTTATTTTATAATTGGTGTTATTTTGGCTGATTCCAAAACTTATAAAATTACCATTTGTGTGCTAATTTTTTGT